>CM060924.1:40612898-41137898 GCA_030737875.1 Allium sativum
AGCCAGTTGATTCACAATTTCCTAAAAATCATTAAGATGTTCTCCAATTGATCCACCTTCCTTAAGCTTTAGATTCACCAATCTTCTCATAAGAAGAGCCTTATTTGATGCGAAGTTCTTTGCATAAACCCCTTCCAATTTCTTCCATATTGCATAAGCATATGTTTCATTTGCAACAATATGAAACACTGAACTATCCAAAAAACATCGAATAGACGCAACGGCCTTTCTATCTAAATTCTCCGATTTTGCTTCGGATAGATTGCTAGGTTTTTCCCTATTATTCTCCAGTGGTTGATGAAGATCATTAAGATAAAGGAAATCTTCCATCTTTGCCCTCCATATTCCCCAATTTCTTCCATTAAGCTTTTCAATAATTATTTTATCCATATTCAAAACCTCTTCAAAAAATTTATTTAGAAGGCTCTGATACCAATTGTTAGGGTTTCCGCAAGATCACTACACAATTAGATTTTGCAAGAAGGAAGAAGATAACAATATCAAACAAATTCCTCCAAACAAACCTTTATTAATCCACCAAATTATTACAATGAAAGCCTAAAAAATTAATAGAGAATTTATCTTAATCCCAAAAAATATGTTTTTTTTCTTTCCTTCAAGTACAAGTAAATCTCTCCCTAATGAGATGCTTATATAGGCAAATAGAAAGAATAGGTCTAAAATCTAATTGAGCCCTAAAATATCTCAAAAAAAATAAATGCTCTTTAGAACTTGCTCAAAATCAAACTTTCCCTCCTTTAAACCCTCAAAATAAATCTTCCCTAAAAAATCTCAATAGATCCATAAAATCCGCAGCAGATCCTTAAATTCCGCATCAATATCCATGTGATAAATATCACAAAACATAACATAACATTGTAATGGTATTTTTTAATAATAAAAGTTTTGCGCTGTATAATTACATTCTGTCTTGTGAATATTAGTTATTGTTTACCCATTCTGCTTCACAGAACTTAATGCATTCTCATATGGGTGATATTAAGGGATATGGGGTGTCAGAGTAATCGCATTGGAAAAAAGGTGTTGAGTAGCATCAGCATCTCTGTTGCATAGAGAACATGTAGTGTCTGATATAATACCAAACCAATGTAATTTACTCTCAGTGTTCAATCTGTCATAAACCGCTAGATATGAAATAAACGACATGCGCCTGTAGTTTTTGGAATGCCAAACAACTTTGTAGAGAGGTCTGGAAACTCCTCTTGTTCTAACTTTATTCCATGCTTTGTGGAAAGAAAAATCACCTCCATCATACCATCCAAATGTATCCTGCTGCCGAAGTAGAGACATGGGAAAATTTTGAATTCTAGAAGCTAGTACTCTAGTGGCTGGATGAAGAGCGGGATGAAGTTGGTCATTCCTTACTACCCTATTGACTGTGTCCATCGAAGTAGCAAGTTGTGCAGCCTACTCATTCCAAGAAAATTTACCAAACATTGGCAATTTATCTTGGGTTCGAACCAAACCAACGTAGAGGTACCGTTTGTAGTGATCTTATTTAAACACTACTTATTAGTAGAATGTAAGTGTAGTATAGCTTTCCACGTTGAAAATGCATTATTATCAATCGGCATTGACCAAAAATCTTTGTTCTAGCAATATTTTCTTTTCATCCATCTTCTCCCGAGATTATTTTTGGTGTGTAGATTCCAAAATAATTTTAAGATGGTAGCCTTTTCAAATCTGATAGAAGCTTTATACATATACTTTCTTCACTCTTGGGTTTGCAAAGTGTAAACCATGCTACTTTATGCATTGACCCTTCCCACTCCTCGAAAAAAAAAATCAGCACTAAGGGATTGTAGTTCGTCCAAGGTGTAATTTGGTATTTGGTAAACAAATGATCATTATAAGGTTGTTGGCGTGATAACATAGTGGATGAGATCTGCTCTTCCTGCGAAACTGAGAAGCTTTGTTTCCCAACCCTACATCATAACTTGTATTCTATGAATTAAGGAGTGACACTCAGAATAATGTAAGTAATTTAAAAGGGTGGTACCCCTAAATATTTAATAAGAAGTTGTCCCAATTTGAAACCAAGTATCTTCTTTTTATCCTGCACATTGGTAGATGTTGAACTGAAAAATAACTTACTCTTTACAATGTCAGCATTAAGGCCAGCATGGTGTCTTAATTTTTGGAAAGTCAAGCTAAAGGAAACAGCTGACTGTTTTGTGGATCTATCGAAAACCATTAAGTCATCAACATATAAAAGATGCATGATCACTAGTTCTAGTTTATAGACATGTTGTATTAGATTGAGGGCGGTTGCTTCTTCCATCAGAAAGGAGAATTATTGCATTGCAATTATAAAAAGATAAGTTGACAAAGGATCGCCTTGTCGAATCCCTCTTGTGGAAGTTATGAAGTCTTTAGGAATTCCCTGAAATAAAATGGACAAAGTAGCTATGGACATACACTCAAAAATGATGTTTATAAAATGGACAGGAAATCCTATGCAGTTCATAATATGGCAAATGAACTCTCTACTTAACATGTCATAAGCCTATTGGAAGTCCACCTTTACACAAAAAAAATTAATACCATGTTTTTTAAGATCTCTCAATAGTTCATGTGTAATAAGAATGTTGTCCTCTATATATTTACCAGAAATGAAGGCACATTGATTCTCTAAGATAACATGAGTCAGAAAAGGTTTTATCCTGTAACATAGGATCTTGGAGAAAATTTCGTAATACATACTACAACATGGAATAGGCCTGTAATGTGTAATGTATGTAGGCATGTCTGTTTTAGACATCAAGGTAATAAATGTGCGGTTGCACACCTTTGGAAGTTTGGTAGAATTGAATATATCATTCATAGCTTATAATAACTAAAACTGGAGTTCCTCCTAATGCAATTTAAAGAATTTAGAATTCATGTCATCGGGGATTGGGCTCGAATCATCATGGACCGAGTAAACAAATTTCTGAACTTTTGACATGGAGATAGGTTGGAGTAGGAAGTGCTTGCATGCGTCGTTGATAATGGAAACAAGTTGGAAGAAAGGAGAACCTGAAACTGTGGGACCATTGAACAAAGTTGTGTAATATGAAATTGCCTCTTGTTCTATGTCCAAGGGGTTGTGCGTCAAGCTCCATTCAGGAGTTATAAAAGCTTTAATGTTGTTGATGAACTGCCTGTTAGTTATTTTGGAATAGAAAAACTTTGAGTTTGTGCCCCCTTCTTGAAGTCATGCAACTTTGCTCTTTGTTAAAGTCCCCATAATTTGATAATTTTCTGTGTTTGCTATTGTTGTTTAGCATGCAACATGTCATTATATAAATCAACATTGTCTAGGTCCCTATCCACCGCTAGCTCTAGTTCTTTAAACCTTTATTCAACTTATTGCAATAGATCAACTTGTTTTCTTCTATTCTTATTCCAGGCTTTCAATTCTTGCTTGCGCGCATATAACTTGCTTTGGAACTGATAACTTTGGAACCCACAAGTATTAGCTTGTAACCCACGTTGAATGCATTCTAAGTATCCTTCTATCAAATATGCCAGTGGCCCAGTTGTTTCTATAGCTGAAAGGATAGCCTTTTGAAGTGCCAGTGGGAATTAGGTCAACTAATAGTCTAATAGTGGGTTATGATCACTTGTAAGTTGGGATAGAGAGAGTGCTTTGAAATTTATAAACTTTTGTAGGATGATAGTATTTGCTAAAATCTTATCAACATGAGTTGCAACTCGCAACCCCTTTTCGTCTCCATGTCAACTGAAATCCCATAGATTTAATTTATATCAAACCATATTGTAGCAAACATTTTTGGAAATCTCTTAACTATTGAAAGGGAAGTGGTAAACCACCCTGTTTATCAAAAGGAGATAAGGAATTATTAAAGTCTCCCATTAATAACCAGGCTTCGGAAATGTTATTGGATTGGTGAGCTAAGGAATCCCACAGTTTCTTCCTTTTTGAAAATATATTGCTTCCATAAATCGCTGTGAAAATGAAGGGAAAACCACCTAAGTTAAGAGCAAGGAGAGATATATGTTGTGAGGAGGAAGACATAAGATTGATAGTCCATACTTGGCTGTCACATAGTAGTAAAATTCGGCCAGAAGAATGGGGAGAGTCATTTGTCAAGTATTTCCAGTGTACAGGTAACTTTCTAGCTAATTTATTCAAATTTGCCGTAATTAATTTATTTTCCAGTAAACTAATAATTGTTGGTTTAAACTGCTACAGGAGTTTGAATACATCACACATTCGTTGCGTGTGTTCATCCCCCTAACTTTCCACATTAATTTATTCATTTGTTTGAGGATGTGCTCCTCAAATGCCTTTTAGAAGGAGCAATAGTCGAAATACTTTATTTACATGGCCTAAGTAGTTGGAGTTTTTGGACACTAAATCTAAGACATTTGGTTTGTCTTCTTGTGCAGGTTCATGTATTATAGCATCTGCTACATGCCCTAGTTTATCTTGTTCCAAATCTATTTGCAAGTCAGTGTCGTAGGAAGTCAAATTTCCTTCAGCATTTGAGTCTGATGATGCCTGTGCTTGTGTATAAGAAGACTCCCTAGCAGAGGTTTGTTCTTTTGGCATCCATTTTAGCTATTTTTCAACTTTATGAATCGAAGTTGTATACCCAAAAATTCTACAAGTGTAACATTTATGGGGAACATATTCATACTCCATTATTATTTCATGTGGTGTACCCGATCGCAGTAAAACAATTATTTTTTATTATAGATCTGTGTCCATGTTGATTGCAACCAGCACTCGAGCATACTTAGTTGCACTACAATAAAACATTATTTTTGCAGCGGATGAATCCATTGTAAATCCGCCGCTAAACATGTATTAGTGACGGATTTGTGACGAATAACGCTGATCGGTAAATTTCACGTCGATATTTTAGTAACCATTTTGCGATGGAATTTAACGTCAATTCTGCCACACTTTACCGCGATTTATCAATAAATTTATATTTAATTATAAAATTTTTACCGATATTTTACCCATGGATATATATTTCTTTAATATATATTTATAAAAAATCCGTTGGAGATCCCTTGCTAAACAACAAGGGATTAGAAATGGATAATTTCAACTTTTGCTTCACCTTAGGTATGTGTTGTTAATTCGTCACAAATGCTTACATTTTAGCAAGATTATTGGTGACAGTTATTTTTATTTTCGTCGGCAATCACACATAGATTTTGCAAAATCCACTCGTATTTCCATTCTATTCCGTATTTGAATCAGCATCCGATATCCGCCGATATTAAAATACAACATCCGTATCTACATCCGCATTTACGGATATTTTTTGGATATTCGAAAATATCCGCATCCGGAAATCGAATTTAGAAAAAATATCTGAAATTTCCACATCCGAAAATGAACAAAATATATGCATACCAAATTTTGTAGAACTAAAACAAAAACGGCTTAATAATTTGTTTTCTTAAGCCAGTTCACATACCGTACTCAAACAAGTTCACATACTCAAACAAGGTTACGTAAAATAACAATATACAATAAACAAATTCATATGTTACTACAATACAAATAACAAAAACCATAGAAACAAAAATAATTTTTGTTCTTCCTGTTGAAATTGATGATATGCAAATCACAATTTTGGACAACAAATAATCTTACATATTTTGTGGAGAGATTTGTTGTTAGATTTGATGAACAGATTTGGTGCTAGATTTTATGGAGAGATATTGGTTGCTATATTTATGGACTTTTATTGCAAGGATATTTGGTTCTTAACCAAATAGTTTTATAACATATATAAAGATATTTGGGAGCCAAGTTTTCTTGGGCATGAAGCCAAGTTTTTCTTGGGCATGAAGCAATTCTCACTATAAAAAGGGCTAGCTAATCTCTTCATTAGGTGTGGAAAATTTGCCATTATTCTTTATTGTCTTTCTCCTCAAATTTTTAGCCATTAGATATTCTCTACCTATTTCTCAATAAGGTTATTGGTTCAAGTTGTAATTCTTTGTAACGATAGTTGAGATCGTTTGTAAACAATTTTTATTAGTTAATCAATAAAGAGGGTGGTTGGGTGGAATATCGTGTGCTCATATTTCCAATATTTTTTTTTTGTTTTTCAATCTAATTCATCTTCAAGTGATTGGGTGATAAAGATTATATTTTCTTGGCGTTTTGTCAAGCTTCCGTTGCACACAAAAATCACAACAGTTTGGTATCAGAGCCAGATCATCGCATAGCTTGGAGTTTTTGTTGGATTGAAAATTGGAGATGTCGGAGATGATGACGTTTTCAAAGATGGCTATTTTAAATGGGAAGAATTGGGGTATATGGAAGCCGAAGATGGAGGACATTCTATATCTCAATGATTTGCATGATCCCATTGATGGAAATGGGGTGAAGCCCTCGAATATGGATGAGGGAAAGTGGAAGAAAATGGACAAAAAGGCGATTGCGTTGATTCGCCAATATTTGGATGATTCTGTATTCCACCATGTGGCTAGTTGTGAATCCGCGAAGGCGTTGTGGGACAAATTAGTATCTTTGTATGAGTCGAGAAGTGCTACAAGTAAGGCTTTTCTGGTTCGAAAGTTGGTGCAACTTCGATTGGATGAGGAGAAGTCTGTTGCAGAGCATTTGAACGAGTTTCAGGATGTCATCAATCAATTAGCAAATATGAAGGTCAATTTTGATGATGAGTTGCAGGCTCTTTTGTTGATGAGTTCTCTTTCAAAAAATTGGGAGACTTTGGTTGTATCATTGAGTAATTCCAATGCTAATGGAACTATCTCTTTAGAAACGGTTTGAAGCAGTCTTTTGAATGAGGAGTTAAGGAGAAAAGGGTTGGAGTTGAAATCGGTTCAAACTGAGGCGATGGTAGCAAGGGACTCGGGGAAAGATACAAGAAGGAAGAAGAAAGGGGCTAATGGTGAAGGTGCTTGTTATTATTGTGGTAAGAAAGGCCACAAGCGCAATTATTGTTATACTTATTAGAGGGATAAGAAGAAGGCGCAAGGTGATAATAATAATGATTTGGGACAAGCAGGTTTTGCGGAAGGTACCGAAAGCGATTCTTCATGTGATTTCCTATTTAGTGTTGTGGAGCATTGGAAGATGGATTCAGTAGCCAGTTTTCACATATGTCATGATGTGAAAAGTTTTTCTTCATATGAGAAGAGTGTTGGCATGATAAATACGGCCAATGGAGTCGAGCTACCAATTTGTGGAGTTGGAGATGTTAGGTTTCGGATGCATGATGGAGTGGTGAGAGAAGTGGCCGGTGTGAGGCACATACCAACTTGTTCGCATAACCTCATATCTCTCGGTCAGTTAGATCGCCGCGGTTGCACTTATGAGACTCGAGGTGGAGTTTTGAGAGTGAAGAAGGGTGGTCGTGTGATGATGCGAGGAGTTTTGGAGGAGGGAAATCTATATAGTTTGGTCGGTTCGATGGTCAATAATGAAAGGCTGGTGACGGTTAAAGAACCTAGTCCACAGCAAGGTAGAGAGGTTAATATGGCCACCGCTGATAGTCCTAAGGTAGAGGATCATGGTATCGACAAGGGTCTAGATGTTGATGATGCTCGAGGGTTCCCGGAGATGAAGAGATCATGTCAAGCGGAAGACGGATGTCGAGTTGTGAAATCCACAAAGACGAGATGGAGTTCTTTGTGGTATTACAAATGCTTTTGAAGATCGCTAGTGGTATGGTGCACGGATAAGGGAGGTGCATCATTAGTGGGCAATGGTGGAGGTTTGTAATGGTGTTAATTGAGAAAGAAAGATTGAAAATGAGAGCTAAGGGGCTATTGTTTGAGTGGAGGAGATGTTGTGATTTGGTATCAAGGTGGAGTGTTGAAATTGATGATACGCAAATCACAATTTTGGACAACAAATAATCTTACATATTTTGTGGAGAGATTTGTTGTTAGATTTGATGAAGAGATTTGATGCTAGATTTTATGTAGAGATATTGGTTGCTATATTTGTGGACATTTATTGCAAGGATATTTGGTGCTTAACCAAATAGTTTTATAACATATATAAAGATATTTGGGAGCCAAGTTTTCTTGGGCATGAAGCCAATTTTTTCTTGGGCATGAAGCAATTCTCACTATAAAAAGGGCTAGCTAATCTCTTCATTAGGTGTGGAAAATTTGGCATTATTCTTCATTGTCTTTCTCCTCAAATTTTTAGCCATTAGATATTCTCTACCTATTTCTCAATAAGGTTATTGGTTCAAGTTGTAATTGTTTGTAACGATAGTTGAGATCGTTTGTAAACAATTTTTATTAGTTAATCAATAAAGAGGGTGGTTGGGTGGAATATCGTGTGCTCATATTTCCAATATTTTTTATATTTTTTTTTTGTTTTTCAATCTAATTCATCTTCAAGTGATTGGGTGATAAAGATTATATTTTCTTGGCGTTTTGTCAAGCTTCCGTTGCACACAAAAATCACAACAGTTTGGTATCAGAGCCAGATCATCGCATAGCTTGGAGTGTTTGTTGGATTGAAAATTGGAGATGTCGGAGATGATGACGTTTTCAAAGATGGCTATTTTAAATGGGAAGAATTGGGGTATATGGAGGCCGAAGATGGAGGACATTCTATATCTCAATGATTTGCATGATCCCATTGATGGAAATGGAGTGAAGCCCTCGAATATGGATGAGGGAAATTGGAAGAAAATGGACAAAAAGGCGATTGTGTTGATTCGCCAATATTTGGATGATTCTGTATTCCACCATGTGGCTAGTTGTGAATCCGCGAAGGCGTTGTGGGACAAATTAGTATCTTTGTATGAGTCGAGAAGTGCTACAAGTAAGGCTTTTATGGTTCGAAAGTTGATGCAACTTCGATTGAATGAGGAGAAGTCTGTTGCAGAGCATTTGGACGAGTTTCAGGATGTCATCAATCAATTAGCAAATATGAAGGTCAATTTTGATGATGAGTTGCAGGCTCTTTTGTTGATGAGTTCTCTTTCAAAAAGTTGGGAGACTTTGGTTGTATCATTGAGTAATTCCAATGCAAATGGAACTATCTCTTTAGAAACGGTTCGAAGCAGTCTTTTGAATGAGGAGCTAAGGAGAAAAGGGTCGGAGTTGAAATCGGTTCAAACTGAGGCTATAGTAGCAAGGGACTCGGGGAAGGATACAAGAAGGAAGAAGAAAGGGGCTAATGGTGAAGGTGTTTGTTATTATTGTGGTAAGAAAGGCCACAAGCGCAATTATTGTTATACTTATCAGAGGGATAAGAAGAAGGCGCAAGATGATAATAATAATGATTTGGGAGAAGCAGGTTTTGTTGAAGGTACCGAAAGCGATTCTTCATGTGATGTCCTATTTAGTGTTGTGGAGCCTTGGAAGATGGATCCAGGAGCCAGTTTTCACATATGTCATGATGTGAAAAGTTTTTCTTCATATGAGAAGAGTGTTGGCATGATAAAGACGGCCAATGGAGTAGAGCTACCAATTTGTGGAGTCGGAGCTGTTAGGTTTCGGATGCATGATGGAGTGGTGAGAGAAGTGGCCGGTGTGAGGCACATACCCACTTGTTCGCATAACCTCATATCTCTCGGTCAGTTAGATCGCCGCGGTTGCACTTATGAGACTCGAGGTGGAGTTTTGAGAGTGAAGAAGGGTGGTCGTGTGATGATGCGAGGAGTTTTGGAGGAGGGAAACCTATATAGTTTGGTCGGTTCGGTGGTCAATAATGAAAGGCTGGTGACGGTTAAAGAACCTAGTCCACAGCAAGGTGGAGAGGTTAATATGGTCACCGCTGATAGTCCTAAGGTAGAGGATCATGGTATCGACATGGGTCTAGATGTTGATGATGCTCGAGGGTTCCCGGAGATGAAGAGATCATGTCAAGCGGAAGACGGATGTCGAGTTGTGAAATCCACAAGGACGAGATGGAGGTCTTTGTGGTATTACAAATGCTTTTGAAGATCGCTAGTGGCATGGTGCACGGATAAGGGAGGTGCATCATTAGTGGGCAATGGTGGAGGTTTGTAATGGTGTTAATTGAGAAAGAAAGATTGAAAGTGAGAGCTAAGGGGCTATTGTTTGAGTGGAGGAGATGTTGTGATTTGGTATCAAGGTGGAGTATTGAAATTGATGATACGCAAATCACAAATTTGGACAACAAATAATCTTACATAATTTGTGGAGAGATTTGTTGTTAGATTTGATGAAGAGATTTGGTGCTAGATTTTATGGAGAGATATTGGTTGCTATATTTGTTGACATTTATTGCAAGGATATTTGGTGCTTAACCAAATAGTTTTATAACATATATAAAGATATTTGGGAGCCAAGTTTTCTTGGGCATGAAGCCAAGTTTTTCTTGGGCATGAAGCAATTCTCACTATAAAAAGGGCTAGCTAATCTCTTCATTAGATGTGGAAAATTTGCCATTATTCTTCATTGTCTTTCTCCTCAAATTTTTAGCCATTAGATATTCTCTACCTATTTCTCAATAAGGTTATTGGTTCAAGTTGTAATTGTTTGTAACGATAGTTGAGATCGTTTGTAAACAATTTTTATTAGTTAATCAATAAAGAGGGTGGTTGGGTGGAATATCGTGTGCTCATATTTCCAATATTTTTTATATTTTTTTTTGTTTTTCAAACAAATTCATCTTCAAGTGATTGGGTGATAAAGATTATATTTTCTTGGCGTTTTGTCAAGCTTCCGTTGCACACAAAAATCACAACAGTTTGGTATCTGAGCCAGATCATTGCATAGCTAGGAGTGTTTGTTGGATTGAAAATTGGAGATGTCGGAGATGATGACGTTTTCAAAGATGGCTATTTTAAATGGGAAGAATTGGGGTATATGGAAGCCGAAGATGGAGGACATTCTATATCTCAATGATTTGCATGATCCCATTGATGGAAATGGGGTGAAGCCCTCGAATATGGATGAGGGAAAGTGGAAGAAAATGGACAAAAAGGCGATTGCGTTGATTCGCCAATATTTGATTGATTCTGTATTCCACCATGTGGCTAGTTGTGAATCCGCGAAGGCGTTGTGGGACAAATTAGTATCTTTGTATGAGTCGAGAAGTGCTATAAGTAAGGCTTTTCTGGTTCGAAAGTTGGTGCAACTTCGATTGGATGAGGAGAAGTCTGTTGCAGAGCATTTGAACGAGTTTCAGAATGTCATCAATCAATTAGCAAATATGAAGGTCAATTTTGATGATGAGTTGCAGGCTCTTTTGTTGATGAGTTCTCTTTCAAAAAGTTGGGAGACTTTGGTTGTATCATTGAGTAATTGCAATGTTAATGGAACTATCTCTGTAGAAACGGTTCGAAGCAGTCTTTTGAATGAGGAGCTAAGGAGAAAAGGGTCGGAGTTGAAATCGGTTCAAACTGAGGCGGTGGTAGCAAGGGACTCGGGGAAAGATACAAGAAGGTAGAAGAAAGGGGCTAATGATGAAGGTGCCTATTATTATTGTGGTAAGAAAGGCCACAAGCGCAATTATTGTTATACTTATCAGAGGAATAAGAAGAAGGCGCATGGTGATAATAATAATGATTTGGGACAAGCAGGTTTTGCTGAAGGTACCGAAAGCGATTCTTCATGTGATGTCCTATTTAGTGTTGTGGAGCCTTGGAAGATGGATTCAGGAGCCAGTTTTCACATATGTCTTGATGTGAAAAAATTTTCTTCATATGAGAAGAGTGTTGGCAGGATAAAGACGGCCAATGGAGTAGAGCTACCAATTTGTGGAGTTGGAGCTGTTAGGTTTCGGATGCATGATGGAGTGGTGAGAGAAGTGGCCGGTGTGAGGCACATACCCACTTGTTCGCATAACCTCATATCTCTCGGTCAGTTAGATCGTCGCGGTTGCACTTATGAGACTCGAGGTGGAATTTTGAGAGTGAAGAAGGGTGGTCATGTGATGATGCGAGGAGTTTTGGAGGAGGGAAACCTATATAGTTTGGTCGGTTCGGTGGTCAATAATGAAAGGCTGGTGACGGTTAAAGAACCTAGTCCACAGCAAGGTGGAGAGGTTAATATGGTCACCGCTGATAGTCCTAAGGTAGAGGATCATGGTATCGACAAGGGTCTAGATGTTGATGATGCTCGAGGGTTCCCGGAGATGAAGAGATCATGTCAAGCGGAAGACGGATGTCAAGTTGTGAAATCCACAAAGACGAGATGGAGGTCTTTGTGGTATTACAAATGCTTTTGAAGATCGCTAGTGGCATGGTGCACGGATAAGAGAGGTGCATCATTAGTGGGCAATGGTGGAGGTTTGTAATGGTGTTAATTGAGAAAGAAAGATTGAAAGTGAGAGCTAATGGGCTATTGTTTGAGTGGAGGAGATGTTGTGATTTGGTATCAAGGTGGAGTGTTGAAATTGATGATACGCAAATCACAATTTTGGACAACAAATAATCTTACATATTTTGTGGAGAGATTTGTTGTTAGATTTGATGAAGAGATTTGGTGCTAGATTTTATGGAGAGATATTGGTTGCTATATTTGTGGACATTTATTGCAAGGATATTTGGTGCTTAACCAAAAAGTTTTATAACATATATAAAGATATTTTGGAGCCATGTTTTCTTGGGCATGAAGCCAAGTTTTTCTTGGGCATGAAGCAATTCTCACTATAAAAAGGGCTAACTAATCTCTTCATTAGGTGTGGAAAATTTGTCATTATTCTTCATTGTCTTTCTCCTCAAATTTTTAGCCATTAGATATTCTCTACCTATTTCTCAATAAGGTTATTGGTTCAAGTTGTAATTGTTTGTAACGATAGTTGAGATCGTTTGTAAACAATTTTTATTAGTTAATCAATAAGGAGGGTGGTTGGGTGGAATATCGTGTGCTCATATTTTCGATATTTTTTTTGTTTTTCAATCAAATTCATCTTTAAGTGATTGGGTGATAAAAATCATATTTTCTTAGCGTTTTGTCAAGCTTCCGTTGCACACAAAAATCACAACACTTCCTTCCAACTAGCATAGCTTTTCATTTTTCAAAATTTCCTGTCAAGAAAAACAAGATAACAACAATCAAATACAATAAGAGGCAATAAACTAAATGCAAGGTATAAGATCGCTTCATCGTTGTTTGCTACGCAACAACAGTGATGAATTACTATTGCGAACAACAGCAAATGATCGTTGCTACTGCAAACACTGTTCACAACAGCTGCTGCAAACACTGTTCGCAACAGCTGCTGCATGACGATGAATGTGTTCGCAGCAGCAATTCATCACCGCGCAGCAGCAGCTGTTCACACAAGCAACGATGATTTGCTGCTGTTCGCAGCATCAAATCATCGCTACTGGTGCGAATAGCGGCAACAGATAAGTAAAAATCATATAATACATTTTATGGCCTGGTACTATCACATATTGACTGCGGGAAATGTATATTATTGCGTTGATCCTCTAAGTGCAACTAAAATTTAATTACTTTATGATTATTGCTACATACGGGCCCAAATTTGAGATCAATACTTACTTTTCATATCGGTATCGAACATTTATCTTGGCTATTTTGGTCCAGTTATTTTTCTTTCGTTTACTTGATCTATCACTAATCACAACAATTACAAGCTCAGTGGTGCAGAAACCTATTTTTGTATTACGAACCAAACTATTTTGTTTTTCTTACAAGAAACATTTGGGTTTCAAAATCTAACAATTTTTCCAAGCTTAATTTATCAAATAAGCATGTTACATGTGTATGCTCACACTGCATAATTTGTGTGAAAAATATATATATAAATATGAGTATGCAATTTTTACTTGAAAATTGAATTAAAGGTTGGAGCAAAATGAATGTATTTATAAATAAGTACATATGTCCATTCAAATGTTGAAAAAACAATTTAGCATCATGGGCTGTAATTCCCCTGAATTATGGTGCTTTCTTACAAAGCAAGAGGGGCTTGCAAGGTGTTGTTCATCAAGAACTCAAGCCAGAGGTTATTAACAACCACAAAGGTGTCAAATAAGATAGTCAAGTTATACTTACACTGTTTTAGGTTTTTGTACATAATTTTCTTTTCACTTCCAAGGATGATAAGTCTACCGTGACAGAAATAGCTTAACTTTGGATTTACATAACATTACATTGTCTAGCATTACTACTACAAGCTATGTGTTCAAAGAAAAAATAGTGGCAGTAATAAGACACTTACCTGATCACATAACCTCGAAATACCCATCAGCAAAAGGAATATGAAAGTAGAGACTAGTGTCTTTGAGAGATAAATTACTTCCTGAGAGGCACTCAACCAATTAGTCTCTCATCTTACTTACCAACTATGTTTTCTAAAAAAATTACAGTATGCAGGTATGCAACACAAACAAAATAACAAATCAGGTAAAGCAACGTAGTATTTAAAATGTAAATGATTGGTTGGCCAAAATGCACGATGTATAAATGAAAAATGATACATATATGCTTTGCCAAAAAAAAATGTTGCTTATATGCTTTGCCAAAAAAAAAAAAAAAATGTTGCATATAGTAAATAGTTAATACTATAAAAAATTAATAACCATCACGCATAGTGCTAAAGACGCCATTTATAGAAGTTTCTTCTTTATATTCATTAGTCTATTTTTCATGGTTCTTTTGATGCAACAACTTCTTTCAAAAAAAAAAATTCAGCATTATCCATTGATTCCAAAGTATATATTTACTTAGCAAGACATTAGAAGAACTGTTCTATTAAACTTTATTTGGTTACTTGAACATAGAGCACATCATCACACTATCATGACACTAAAGGAGATATATGAAAAGGCAACCACAACAAAATTGAGAACTAGTTGGAACAGAGACATCAAAATTGTAAACAAATCGCAAGAAGCACTTTGATTGCAATATTATAAATAACAGTGATGATCAGATAGCCACTTAGGAACATACTGCTATCCATTAAAAAAGTTCAGCACTTAAACTTAAAGTATAATCAGTACAATGATGGAAATATGAAAGATAACTGACGAAGAAAGATGGTTGAGAAATTGTGTAAATCAAATAGACAACATAGGTTGACCAGCTTTGTCAGCTGCTAGAAAAGAAAAAGAAAAACCTTGCAGCACCTTCTTAACAAACAATTAAATTCCAAAAAGAGAAATAACTAGTAAATACTTAAGCAGTTTTCCTTCCTCTTTATATTGACTAAGTTATTTGTAATAACTCTACGTAAGCATAAATTTCAAGACTGAAATCATTCTTTTCTTCATATATAGCAGAAACAAAAATGCAACACATCGATACCTCATTTATACATGAATGCGCTTCATCACCGAACTGACCTGAATTATATTATCCACATACGAATTATCAAACTATTTATAAAATGATACAATTGCTAAGATCAAAAACAGAATGTCTTTATAGAAAATTCCGAATTTTCATTGAAAACACACATATACATCCAAAAATCAAACTCTTAGTTCAAAACAAAATGAATATCATCAATGGGATGAGCAAAAATGAGGAAATCCAACATACGAGGCGATAGCAGACAAAATATCATTTACTATATAAGTTGAATTGAACATTTGTAATATATGATTGTGACTACTTCCTTTTTTGCTTATTGAACGACCAATTAATGGAGGTGGTTTATCAGGTGTGATAGTCATGGATCCCGCTATGAACAAGACACCGTGCTAGTCGGACGGAATGATCTGGATGAGGATCTAAGTACTGAGCATCGGATCTGAAAACAAAGGTGGAGATTGGGTTGGCGATGGAGGTAGGAATAGTTTCGGATCCATCCACATAATTTGTATTATCGATGGAACTTGGGTGGCGATTTTGTCAGAGGCCGGGACACTGACTAGCGGCTAGGGCACGGAATTGGAATAGAGCTAGTGGGCGGTGGCTAGGTCAGGTTCGCGGTAGGCAACGAGTTGGACGAATAACAAAGGGAGGTGGAATTGGTGCGATAGCCATGAATTGTGATGGTTGGGTCGCCAATTGAAGAATTTCAGATTAGATCTGGAGGCAAATTTGGTGAAATGGGGTTTTTGATAGAATGGCGGGAAAGTTAATAAATTAACAGGGAAAAGGAAAAAAATGGTCGATGGAGCCAAAAATTTAGATTAGCAGGAGGTTTTTAGAACGAAAATACTTGTTCGACCGGAAATCTGTAGTGAGAAAGTGCGGCTGAAACAAGAGACGTTGGATAATTTTCTCTCCGTCAATTGCGTTGAATCTCTGACGCACGATCCAGAAATCGGTGGATTTCACCGCAAATCCGTCGGTCGATCTAGCAAAAGAGATTTGCTGCGCGGACAAAAAGATGTGGTCACAGAATGATCAATGATCGAGAGGAAAAAGGTAGAGAACACATAGTGGATATGAGACATGCAAGGACACATGTATGATCAGATTTGCGGCCTCAATTTCCGACAAAAAATATTTCCGTTGGAGTAGCATTTTACTTTTAAAAATAATGACAAAGTTCCATTCTATAGAGCTATGAAAAAAGACATACTAGTATTACCGTACAACGGTGGGAAAACAGACCGTTTGGTTGAATCATCTTTTCTTTTTTTTTTTTTTTTTTTTTTTTTTTTGAAAGCAAATTGTTCTAGTTTACATGAATTCTAATCAAACATATAACAATAGACATATAACAAAATATTAGTTGGACTAAAAATTAAAGCATACGATACAAATGATTTGAACAAATGGTCAGTTTGCAAGTATATGGTCAAAACACTAGTTGCGCTACTAAAAAATAAAGGTACATAACAGATGGATTGCCAAGTATATGGCCAAAATATTAATTAAACATTGACATATGGTACTTTTAGTCCCCAACTCTTTTGAAGTATTTGCTTTAACTTCTTGATTCCCTGAAAATTCTTTATGCTTCGCTGAAAATTTACATAATATATAGAAACGTATTTTCTGTCATCCATCTCATTTAAGCACTCAACACGTATGGATTGATTACATGGAAGAACGATAATATCTTTTGTTGACTCGAAAAGTAAATGAGAATATACCAAAATTACATTTTACCTTCGTATTCTTCTGCTAATCCTGCATAGTAAAAAAAAAATCTCCCTCTTTTGTGTATAAATGATCGGTAAAGCTTATAACTAAACTTACTTTAAAGCAAATAGGGAAATTATAATGCACTGCTCTTTCTACACAGCAGTGTGAATCTTTTAATAATTGACTCTAGTAATAACTTGAAAGTATAACATGCGTCAAATGATGAATTGCCTATTTACACAATAAACATAAAAAGGGAGATGAATTTAAATTAGATTAAATAAGTAGGGATTAAATGCACATCACATTCATCGTTCTGTTGTATAAATTAACAAAAGTAAGGTGAATCCATAACTATTAAACAAACGTACATGATAAATGAAATGTAAACAAATTTCACACCTACAATTTCTATATCCATTACAATGATAATGATTCTTTGACACCTACATCATATTAAAAGTTAAAGCTGTAACCATGGTGACAACTAAAACATAATTATCAGTGCACATATGAAAATCATTATTCGAGAATTTAATCTCTTTGCCTAATACGCATTATGTAGAATTTAAACTTCATGAATTCAGAAAATAAATAGAGAAATATTATACAAATTATTTTCTTTTGAATGAGCTAAATATACGAACTTTGCGAGAAAAAAAGATTGTCATGAAGTATGTGTCATCATTATGTGTGAATCACATGTCATTGCGCTTTTACAGAGGAAATAAAATATGATATCAAAATATAGGATTTAAGCCTTACATTGTCATAAAAAACTTGCAATTCTCGCAGAAGTAGTTTCTCATACAAACACCATAGTAAAAGCAATTTTGATGAACCTGAATAATAGATCAAAATAGTTAAACTTAGATTTCAATTTTAACTTCTAACCAATTTTGGAAACTAGCATTAAATTGTAGCATACTTAATGAAATCTATAAACTTAAATCTTCTGTGTTACACAAAGGATGTGTGACCTGAAGGAAAAGAATAATAGAAAGTTTCGGGACAAAATATATCATCAAATTAATTAGAAATAAATGTAGACATAATAATTATCTTATAAAAATGTAAAGAGCATAAATAACCTAGAACCTTATTAAGATTATAGCCAGGAATCATATGCCTTTTAATAGGATCCACATCTAAAGAGTTCTAATCAAATCCATTTAACGTGGATAACAGATTTGATTAGTCACACTTTGCATCAAATTTCTACCTTACTGAAATTGCAATACCTGTAATTAAATACTTCAATACAACAAGATGCCCTTATTATGCACCTCCTTCTACAATGCTCATATCTACAGAAGGAGGAACCAAACTTATTGATAAAAGAAGAAAGAAAATATAACCAAAAAAGAAATTGTAAATTAACAATTAATAAACAAAGATAAAGGAGAATAAATTGGAATAATAAGCTGACGAGAAAAAGTATTTCTTTGGAATAGACAGAGAAATGGAAGGATTATTCTAGACGCAAGGTACTTAGTAATCGAAAAAACAAAGGATGACCGCTGAGTTAGAAAAATGGCGAAAGGGGAGGAGAAGAACACGAGAAGAGGATGCGGGCGAAACATAAATTAAAAAAATGTGGAACTAGTGAAGTTAATGACAGGGGTACAGAGCCTAATATGAACATCTACTAAAAGATGTGGAATGTCACACCCCTATACACATGTTGGTACCGAGCTCTGAAAATTT
Source organism: Allium sativum (assembly GCA_030737875.1). NCBI lineage: Eukaryota > Viridiplantae > Streptophyta > Magnoliopsida > Asparagales > Amaryllidaceae > Allium > Allium sativum. The sequence goes on from CM060924.1 coordinate 40,631,580, forward strand.
AAGCATGTATATGTTCAAATGAACAATGAAGATACTTCGAAGAACGGGTAGTTATACAGCAACAGGTTAAAGTAATATATATGTTCAAATGAACTAGTCAAGGTCTGGAAATCGAACCTTTTCCAAGCTAGGTATAGTGTCTACGAATCAGGAATCACTTTCTACATGTGCCAACACAGAATATGAAATCCCTCCCCTTTAAACTTTTAGATAATTGTTCTGTTGCTTTTACTTTTGGTTCCACTTTCCAGAAACTTTATTCTTCTTTCAAATCTTTTGATGTCTAGACTTACAACCTACATTTTCTCCACATAGCATCTGAAGATTAGTCCAAGACATTGACAAGCATAACTAAAATACTGTAACTTCATGCAATTATCACCGTGCAGACGAGCACAAACACAATTCCGAAGTGCCATATGCAATTAAAATTTAAGGATGTTAACAAATATGAAATTATGTTGTTATCAATGCTCAAACTGGAAGTATAAATATTCATGTATTCATGCGCACCTATTGTGTCTACGATTGCCTACAACATATGCCACGATATTAATTTTGCTTCTTTAAGTTAACAACCTGAGATAATGTCAGAGTAGACATTCTCTTATAAGGTAATCAAAAATATTTTCTTAAGCACTCAATATTGTTAATGGAAATATAAAAATGACAGGAAAACAGTAAATAAAAAGGTTTGAAATCCAAATTGGATGCCTGTAATATTTAACATATAAAATTGATTAAGCTTGATGTTTTAACTTGATTTAGTTCTTAACTAATCCAAAAATATCAAATATTTCTAAATAAATAAATAATCAGGAGACTATACCCATTGAGCACAAATATTGCTAAAATTACGGAAGAATATGAGTTGTGAATTAAGTACAAATCAGTAAAGTGAGACCGTAATCTAAAATACATTAAGAAACAATACCCTTTTGTATTTCTTTACCTCTTCTAAATGAAAGCCCTATCTTCCAAATTGTCTTTGCTAGTCTTGTTTTCTGAATGGTAAAAAAATCGAAGAGAACCGCACAACGAATTGAAAAATAGGGGAGAAAGATCGATGGAATTTTTAATTCATAAAAACCGCGATTTGAGAGGAGAAAGATCGGAGAGAAAATTTTATTTTGGAAGGAACGAGTTAAGAGGCAGAACAAGGGAAGAGAACATCGCGTGATAGAAATAAGCCGCATGTTATTGGCGATGATCGGTTTGACTAATATTATATTGTTTAGATACTAGATATCATTACATAAGTATTAAATTTTATTATTAGTTGTTGAAGAATTATTATAATAAACTGATATTTTCATTATCTAGGGGAATAATTATAAAAGAACAATATAAAATTTTGGGATTTCACATAAAATATACTAGCATACTGACTGAAATTTGTGATGAAAGCAGACGACTTAATTAAAAATTTAGTAATTACATTGGTTATGAGCAAAGATTATTTTGTTAATTATAAATAAGCAATGATTATAAGTTATTTATTGTAGAATATAAGTTATTATTTATTATTACTTATAAATCAATAATTAGAACAAAATAATTATTAATTATTGAATATGTTAATAATCATTAAAAAATCATACTAAAGTATATCTTAGAAAAATAATATAAATATTTCTTGCAAATTTGTTGGAATTATGCTGCAAAATAACTTCGATAAATATTCGTTGGTATTCTGCCTGGATTTGTAGCGGAAAATAGCAGTAGAAATTTTTTGTCAATAATTTGACGCAACTTGCAACGGCTTAGTGAGTGATGACGGTAATAAATAAAAGAAAAAAGTTGAAAAAACAAAAAATTGTCCCTAGCAAATCATATGAAAATCCGTCGCAAATTAACAACAAAAATTTTCACTTCTAAATATATGATGTTAAATCAGTGTTTTTATGTAGTGTAAACTTTTTGTTTGCATATTCTCATCTACCATAAGTGATTTACCAATGAAACTAGTAATCATTTGAATTACTTCCTTTGCCCACATCTCCATCTTGAGTTTGTGTAAATGAAGCCAAATGTGAAAACCCGTAATTTCCCCGTAAAGGAAAGAGCGGATAGTTCGAGAACAAGTCACAACAGTACGCACACGGAAGAACATTTCATTGTATATTACAACAATACCATCAGATTACAAGAATATATAGAGTATAAATGAATATTACACAGAAATATCAGAGATTACAATACAATATATAGCAGCGGAAAATAATACAATACACAACTAGAAGAGATATACGGATACAAAGCTTTCCGGATATCGTTCCAGCTGTAAACCAGGATCCTGTGAATATAAATCTGCAAAACCAAAACTACTAGCTGCCCGTGCCAAAATAAGGGCACCCAGAGTTTAGGTTAAAACAATAAACTCCAGGTCAGTCATGTGACTGGTGTGAGAACTAAAACAGTGGTAAATCTTTATTTTAAAGTTAGGTAAATCAAGGGACCACGCCGTATAACACGGAACGGGTTTCCTCCCAAGAACACCAGTGCATAAAACAACAACGCAATGCTAAATAAAGAAAAATGAAGCTATTATAAGTCCCAGTTCCCATCACACAATGCAACGCAAGCCGGAGGATAGGCTTTTTACCTTATAATATCCAAGAATGCTTGATACGTTTAAAACAAATCATTTGATACTATTATAAGTGCATAGTGTATAAAACAACTTCAAATCATAAGTATCAATCATAGACGGCATAAGCGCCCCATCCCACTATGTCGCCATACTAGGCTCTACAAATAAAACCGCAAATGTCACGTATTTGGAAATTGGATTTCCGTCTGTGAACCGAGGCAAAAGATAGTCCTCACCGACTTCGAGACTCTCTAGCCCGAGCCTTAGGGTCAGAGCGCATCGACCCTTGGATCGTCAGGGCCGGTCCACCGATGTGGATTAAAATGCCTGATGTAACAACCCGTATTTTTAATAACATGTTATGACATAAAACAAGGCAGAATTAAATATTAAAATCTGAATCAAGGGAAACGGGTTGTGCCATTGCGTTCGTCTCGGAAAAATACGCGAAATAGAGTCCGAGTTTTCGAAAAACGGAGTCCGTATGACCAAGTTATGGCCCAACGAAGTTTTCAGAATTCCAAGGCCCGAAAACAATTCAAATTCGAATTTAGATTCGAATTCAAACCAAAACAGATAGGCGGGATTTTTCCCGCCCAGGAAGGGTCGACACCAGTGTCGACCCCCCCCCCCAATGGGTCGATACCCATGTCGACCTAGGGGTCGACCCCTTCCCCCGGGTGGCCAAGTGGCCTGGTGCGCCTACTTTGAGTTTGGGTCAGGTCTGGTGGCTAATGACGGGATTTGATGGCTCGGATTGGATCTAGGGTTAATCCTATGGCTAATACTATCCTAATCTTCTATAAAAAGACCCTAAGCCTAGCCTAAATCATCATTATTCAACCCTACAACTAAACTATGCCAAATTTGTTCCTCTCATGGCCTCCACCCTCATGCTAAAATTTCTAAGTTTATTTATATGAGAGATTTTGAGTTCATACAAGTGTTTTCAAGCTTGTATGAGTGTTCTTAGTTGCATTCAAGTCAAGTTGCAACATTTCTATTACAAAGCAAGGGTTTTTATTGATTTGGCTCAAGGGTTTTTCATTTGGAGCTTTCATATTTGGGTTTTTGGTGATTGCATAAGGGCTTCGTCTCAATCTTTATAATAAATATTCATTTGTGTCTTCATAGCATTGTAAGCCCTTTTCTACTTTCTTTTTGAACTATAAAGTTAATTGAATGATGCAAGTTTGGTTTGATCATTATGATATGCAAGTTTGGTTGACCATTATGTTATGCAAGTTGGTTTAATCATTATGTATGACACATATTGTTATGTTATGCAAGTTTGGATTGATCATTATACACATGTTATCATGTTATGCAAGTTAAACTTGAGTTGTGAGCTTAAAGCATCAAGCTTTATATTAAAGGTTGCATTTTGGCAACATGGAAGTTATCATATCCCTTATGATAACTTGCATGTGAGGCTAAATGCGAACTTCTAGCAACTTCTACATGTCGTTTATCACCATGTATCACTTATATGCTAAGTTTGGTTTTATGCATACTTTTGAAGCCTAATAATGCGATATGCAAGTATATGAACATATGTTCATTTCATATGCCACCATGTTAAACTTGTGGCTTCAACACCTTTTTGTCATGATTATGCCAAGTTCCCTATTTTATCCTTTATGCGTTGTTGCGATTATGTAAACAATGGGATTACGTTGGGGTTGGGTAACATTATGACACGAACATGGTTTTTATAACATGACATGATAGGTTAGCTTGTAATTATGTTTTGGAAATATAATGGACATGACACTTAGAAAATATAAGTGTGGCCAACTCGAGGTTGGGTTGAGTTTGTAGCATAAATCTACCCGGACCCGCCCGGCTTAACTAGTGGCTACAAACAATAGGACCCAATGTGAGAAGTTGGTCATGTTGTGCTCGAACCCGAGGTTAGACCAAGTTGTGGTGTAAAGCTACCCGGACCCGCCCGGCTTAACTAGTAACCACAACAAGGTCTAATGTGAGAGGTTAAAGCACATTAAGTTAATTAATGCCTCCTGATTAGGGTTAAGTCATGGTCCACTTAATACTTAACCAATTTGGGCTTGATGGGTTAATCGGGGTTAAGTCATGAACCTTGGGTACACTTAACCAATTTAATCCACGTTTGGATCGGGTTAACCACATTTAACCCGTTAAGAAACCCTAGATACGTGGTCTTTTTCAGCAGTAACCCTCTTGATAGTATCATGATACCCTAGGGACTAGGCTAGGGTGGGGCACGATTACTGGGCTGACATGTAAGCGACCAAAACGACGGCTGAGTGGGTACGCCGGTGTGGGTCCAGGCGGACTATGGTCGTGCACATAGTCCAGAGTTGGAAAATCAGGCACGGGTACCAGTAGATCTAGACTGTGCACGCTTGATTTGTGTCCGAGGTTGACACCCTAGGACTTGATACACCCTAGGGTGGACCTAGCGCAGTTTAACTACATTTCATGTTGGGCCGTATGACACCGACACTTGACGAGTTTGGCTTATAGGGAGCCGATCAACTAGACCGTGTAGTTGGACCTTGATTTAGGTCACCTCATGATATTGGGCCAAGCTTGGGCCAAGGGATCAATCCTTGTTTTTACTTGACATGTTAGAATGCTAGTACACCCGTGGTGCAAAACTTAACCTTGATTATGCGATGACACCTTTATCTATCTTGTTAGTTAATCATCATGCCAGTATGTTGTTATCCTTATGTTCATCTCAGCTTCTCATTCTAGTTAACTTTACTAGTTCATGGACTGATAGTAGTTAGGGCTTACCAGTCTTTTTGACTGACTTGTTTTCTTTCGCCTCTTTTCTTCCGTTTCCCCCCCCCTCAGGTCCTCAGGGTGGGAACATTGGAGCTTAGCTTGGATCTTTATAGCTTGCTTACTGGATTTGCTCATGTACGGTTTTGGACATTGAGCTAGCTATGGTTTATCACTTCACTTTGGGGATAGTACTTTATTTATTTCAGTTTTTCAGTTTATGCTTTTCTCTAGACTTTGTTTGTTGGAAAATAATGACCAAGTACTTTGTTGTAACTTGACTATGGTTTGGAAATGCTAGTTTTATCCGCTGCTTTATTTACTCTGTTCTTACTTTATGTTCTGTCTTGTAATATCATCATGCACGTTTACCTTGTTTAACGCCCCTCCGAAGTTAGTGCCCTTGCAAGAGTGACACTGGCGGAGGTGGGGTGTTACATTTGGTATCAGAGCATAAGGTTTACAAGATTTGAGCAAAAGGTTTTTAAAACATACTTTTTGAAAAACTATTTTCAAAACCAATTAAGTATTTTCCAAGAAAAGTCTAGTTATTTTAAAAGGCTATTCCCCAAAAGCCATTAGCACTATCCTTCGTTTCTTCGTTCTGAATCTATCTATCTTTTTCTTCGTTTCAGTATGGCTGATCTTAACCTTCCCGAGGGAGTGACCATTCCCGGATGGTTCCGGAGGTACTTGGAAGCTAGGGCCAACGATTTGGGCCCCGCAAATACCCCCACCGTAACTGAGGTTCCTCCTCCTCCTCCTTAGAATTCACCAGCGGACTTCGCGAAGATTTGCAAGGACTTTAAGTCGATGGGTGGCAAGAACTTTGTTGGGACAGAGACTTTTGTAGAGGCCAGAAATTGGTTGAAGGAAATTGAAGACCTTTTCGCTATCTTTGGTATTGAGGATCATATAAAGATTCTGTTGGCGGTATGGCTTTTGAAGGAGGAAGCTGCTTATTGGTGGGAAGTCACCACCGCTACTAGGCCCGTTGAGACTTGGGATGACTTTAGGACAAGATTTGGGCTTAAGTTTCTATCATCAGCTGAGGCGAATCTGCAATTGGAGAAGTTTATATCTTTGAAGCAAGGGGACATAACAGTGAGGGAGTATGTGAATAAGTTTAACTAGCTCGCTCGATTCGGTTTGGACATGGTTAATACTCCCCATAAGAAGGCTTTATGCTTTGCACGAGGGCTGAATGAGCCATTACAAGGTTTAGCCCTATCTCATATACCCATGAGGGCCACTTTTGAAGGCCTAGTGGACATGGCATTGCTTCAAGGAGACGATAAGAATGGCAAGAAAGAGGTCAAGCTAAATGAGACTCAAGCCAAGAAGACAGACTCCAAGTGGGGAGGAAATCAGAGCAATCAGAACAACAAGAACAACAAGAGCAATAAGGCCAAGGCAAAGGACCCAAGAAAATGCAACTTCTGTGGGATTATTGGGCACATAGCCAAAGATTGCAGAAAGAAGAAGAGGAAGTTGGATGAATGCTTTCACTGTGGAGAGCCTGGACATCTTAGCAAGGATTGCCCCAAGAAGCAAGGACAAGGGCAAGGGCAGAATCAGCGTGCAGGACCTTCTGGAGGGCAAATGCATGCCCTCAACACTGCTCCAGTTCAGGACCGAGGTAGTATTTCTGTAGAAAGCCTTGTTTATACATCTGATTATCCTGTTCGCACCTTATTTGATTCTGGCGCATCGCATAGTTTTATTTCTTCTGACATTGTTGAAAGTTTGCACCTAAGTACTAGTCTAGTTGAGGATCCCGTCAATGTTTCAAATCCAATTGGGGGTTCCGTCCATCTATCTATGATTTGTGTGGATTTGAAGATTTCTATCTTGACCGTAGAATTCACGTGTAATGCTTATGTTCTCGGGTTCACGGGATACGGGTTGATCTTGGGCATGGATTGGTTGTCCAGTTATGGAGCCATTCTCGATTGTGAGCATAGGGTGGTGAGGCTCATGACTCGCCTCGGTAATACCCTAGAAATTTCTTGTAACCCTAGAGGTCCCGTCATGTTATGTTATCTTGAATCTCTTGACTCGTCCATCGATGATCTGTAATCTGTAAGGTGGTCCGAGACTATCCTGATGTCTTTGAAGAAGTTAAGGGGTTACCCCCTAAACGAGAGATAGATTTCCGCATTTATCTAGTCGATAATGCCAAGCCAGTATCATTGCCCGTTAGGCACATGGCCCCACGAGAAAGAAGAGAGCTCAGTAAGCAAATCAAGGAGCTACTTGAGAAAATTTTTATTAGGCGAAGCATTTCTGAATGGGGTGCGCCTGTGGTATTTGCTACTAAGGCGGATGGTTCGCTTCGTCTATGTGTTGATTACCGAGAGTTGAACAAGCTGACAAAGAAGAATAGGCACCCGTTACCGAGGATTGACGATCTCTTTGACCAGCTTGTTGGTGCTTCTGTTTTCTCTCAGCTTGATCTAGCCACTGGATTCCATCAGCTTAGAGTAGCTGAGGATAGTATTGATAAAACTGCGTTTAGGACTCCAGATGGATTCTTTGAATGGCTTGTCATGCCATTCGGTTTGACTAATGCACCCGCCTACTTCGTAGATTTGATGAGTAGGGTGTTCAGGGAGTTCCTTAACAAGTTTGTTGTTGTCTTCGTGGATGATATTCTGATCTTCTCAAAGGATGAGGAAGAACATGCTAGGCACCTCAAGGAAGTGATGGATACGCTTGGAGCGCATCAGTTGAAAGCCAAGTTCTCCAAATGTCACTTTTGGAGAAGGGAAGTTCGGTTTCTTGGACATATAGTTTCTAAGCAAGGCATAGCGGTGGATCCCGCGAAAGTGGTTGTGGTTCAAGACTGGAAGACTTTTAGGAATGCAACCGAAGTAAGAAGCTTTCTCGGTCTGGCGGGCTACTATAGGAAGTTCATCAGGGACTTCGCTAAGATTTCGGCCCCTCTTACTAAATTGACAAAGAAGAACTTAGTCTTTGCATGGGACTTGGAGTGTGAGCTTGCTTTTCAAAGGCTCAAGAGAGCCCTTACCACAGCTCCAGTTTTGGCATTGCCCAATGGCGGTAAAATGTTTACCGTGTACACCGATGCATGTGGCACGGGGTTAGGTGTTGTTCTAATGCAAGAGGGAAGAGTGATATGTTATGGGGGTAGGCAACTTAAAGTTCATGAGAAGAACTATCCCACGCATGATTTGGAGTTGGCGGCGATTGTCTTTGCACTTAAGTCGTGGCGCCATTATCTTCTAGGCGAGAGGTTCGAGTTGTATACTGATCATAAGTCTCTGAAGTATCTCTTTTCGCAAAAGGATTTGAATCTAAGGCAACCGAGATGGATGGAATTCTTGGCATCTTATGACTTCGAGATAGCTTATACCCCTGGAAAGGGTAATGTTGTGGCAGATGCACTAAGCAGAAGGAGGTTGACTTTGAGTCCCTTGTTTATTGAGATGAAGAACTTAGAGTTCTTGGCAAACTTTGATTTCACGACGACTGTTGAATCGATGACGGGTTCTTTAGCATCCCTTGAGCTTAGACCCACACTTCTTGATCAAGTTGGGGCTTCGCAGAAGGAAGATCCACAGATAGTTGAGGTCATGGACAAGTTGATTCGGGGTGAGACATCTAGTCACCTTGCTAGATATACTATTGATGACAAGGGTTGGCTAAGGCGTGATGGAAGGCTATGCGTTCCACAAGTAGGAGACTTGGTGCATAAAGTTCTCGAAGAAGCACATCACTCGAAGATGACCATACATCCTGGTGGAGATAAGATGTATAGAGATATGAAGCGCATTTTCTTTTGGGCCGGAATGAAGAAAGATGTGGCAGAGTATGTTTCAAAGTGCATGGTGTGCCAACAAGTGAAAGTCGAGTCAAAGAAACCAGGTGGGCTATTACATCCGTTGGAGGTCCCGCAATGGAAGTGGGAGAGTATTTCTATGGATTTTGTGGATGGATTGCCTAGGTCAAGGAAAGGGAATACAAGCATATGGGTCATAGTTGATAGACTTACGAAGAGTGCTCATTTCATTCCTGTAAAGAGCAAGAGGACCGCATCATGGCTAGCATCTATTTATCTTCAAGATATAGTGCGGTTGCATGGAGTTCCTTCTAGCATAGTTAGCGATCGTGACCCAATTTTCACTAGCCAGTTCTGGAATAGTTTGCAAGAAGCGATGGGTACGCGATTGAATCTGAGTACAGCCTATCACCCCCAGACGGATGGCCAAACCGAAAGGGTGAATAGAGTGCTAGAAGATCTTTTGAGGCTTTGTGTTCTTGAATTTGGTGGTACTTGGGAAGACCACCTTCCTCTTGTAGAGTTTGCTTATAATAATAGCTATCAAGCCAGCATAGGAATGGCACCATTTGAAGCTTTGTATGGGAGGCCGTGTAGGTCACCATCTTGTTGGTGGGAGACAACAGATAGACTTATACTTGGGCCCGATATGATACAGGACACATCCGAAAAAGTTGAATTGGTGAGAAGACGGATGAAAGCGGCCCAAGATAGACAGAAATCCTATGCTAACAAGCGAAGGGCAGATTTGGAATTCGAAGTCAGAGACAGGGTTTTCGTGAAGGTTTCTCCTTTGCGTAATGTGGTACGTTTTGGAGCAGTGGGGAAGCTGGCACCAAGGTTCGTAGGACCCTTCCCTTTCATAGAGAGAATTGGGAAGATGGCCTATAAGGTGGAATTGCCCGAAAAGCTAGCCGGAGTACATAATGTCTTTCATGTCTCGCATCTCCGAAAGTGCCTACATGAGTCCGCTGAGGTGGTTGAACCAAGCATTCTTGAAGACACTGAGGTAGAGAAAGAGGCAACCTTGAGAAGAGCTCCGATTCGTATTTTGGGAACAGAGATCAAGAAGTTAAGGAATCGAGAAGTCAAGTTGGTGAAAGTTCAGTGGAGTGAAGCCGATGAAGATGCAACTTGGGAAACCAAGGAGAAGATGCGTGGGCTTTATCCATTCCTGTTTGAGGGTACATTCTCAACCTCCTTTCCTAATTAGCATATCTTTCTTTTTGCTATCCATGTTTATCCTGTTTATCTTGTTATCTCGTTGATCGTGTCATGAGAACCTTAGGTAGAAACCCTTTGGATGAAACATGTATTTGAAACATGTTATGCTTGATGTTTGCAAGTGGTTGCAAGTGTTTGCAAGTGGATACTCGTGGATGCATGATACACATTAGGCACTAAGATCGGCTCACACATTTTCATACCGCATATGCATGAGTGTCTATGCTTATTCATGGATGAAACTTGTATGCTATCACGTGGATGTTGCATATGGATGAATGTTATGTGCACTCATATAGATATTATGAATTATGTTAGGAAATTGCATACATATGGATTCATTTCACTAACATACATATGCATTAAGGAGGTTTACTGTATCAGTAACCGACTGATTTTCGCATTAGATAAGTGCATATACACACACCTTTGCATATGTTAATATAGCATTTAGAATCCTCTAAGGACAATGATTGCTCGTGGATGATGATGTGAGTAGATGGATGATGGATGGTAGGATACGTTCTTCCTAACTTGAAGATTTCGGGGACGAAATCCTTTAAGGAGGGGAGAATGTAACAACCCGTATTTTTAATAACATGTTATGACATAAAACAAGGCAGAATTAAATATTAAAATCTGAATCAAGGGAAACGGGCTGTGCCATTGCGTTCGTCTCGGAAAAATACGCGAAATAGAGTCCGAGTTTTCGAAAAACGGAGTCCGTATGACCAAGTTATGGCCCAACGAAGTTTTCAGAATTCCAAGGCCCGAAAACAGTTCAAATTCGAATTCAGATTCGAATTCAAACCAAAACAGATAGGCGGGATTTTTCCCGCCCAGGAAGGGTCGACACAGGGGTCGACACCAGTGTCGACCCACCCCAATGGGTCGATACCCATGTCGACCTAGGGGTCGACCCCTTCCCCCGGGTGGCCAAGTGGCCTGGTGCGTCTACTTTGAGTTTGGGTCAGGTCTGGTGGCTAATGACGGGATTTGATGGCTCGGATTGGATCTAGGGTTAATCCTATGGCTAATACTATCCTAATATTCTATAAAAAGACCCTAAGCCTAGCCTAAATCATCATTATTCAACCTTACAACTAAACTATGCCAAATTTGTTCCTCTCATGGCCTCCACCCTCATGCTAAAATTTCTAAGTTTATTTATATGAGAGATTTTGAGTTCATACAAGTGTTTTCAAGCTTGTATGAGTGTTCTTAGTTGCATTCAAGTCAAGTTGCAACATTTCTATTACAAAGCAAGGGTTTTTATTGATTTGGCTCAAGGGTTTTTCATTTGGAGATTTCATATTTGGGTTTTTCGTGATTGCATAAGGGCTTCGTCTCAATCTTTATAATAAATATTCATTTGTGTCTTCATAGCATTGTAAGCCCTTTTCTACTTTCTTTTTGAACTATAAAGTTAAATGAATGATGAAAGTTTGGTTTGATCATTATGATATGCAAGTTTGGTTGACCATTATGTTATGCAAGTTGGTTTAATCATTATGTATGACACATATTGCTATGTTATGCAAGTTTGGATTGATCATTATACACATATTATCATGTTATGCAAGTTAAACTTGAGTTGTGAGCTTAAAGCTTCAAGCTTTATATTAAAGGTTGCATTTTGGCAACATGGAAGTTATCATATCCCTTATGATAACTTGCACGTGAGGCTAAATGCGAACTTCTAGCAACTTCTACATGTCATTTATCACCATGTATCACTTATATGCTAAGTTTGGTTTTATGCATACTTTTGAAGCCTAATAATGCAATATGCAAGTATATGAACATATGTACATTTCATATGCCATCATGTTAAACTTGTGCTTCAACACCTTTTTGTCATGATTATGCCAAGTTCCCTATTTTATCCTTTATGCGTTGTTGCGATTATGTAAACGATGGGATTACGTTGGGGTTGGGTAACATTATGACACGAACATGGTTTTTATAACATGACATGATAGGTTAGCTTGTAATTATGTTTCGGAAACATAATGGACATGACACTTAGAAAATATAAGTGTGGCCAACTCGAGGTTGGGTTGAGTTTGTAGCATAAATCTACCCGGACCCGCCCGGCTTAACTAGTGGCTACAAACAATAGGACCCAATGTGAGAAGTTGGTCATGTTGTGCTCGAACCCGAGGTTAGACCAAGTTGTGGTGTAAAGCTACCCAGACCCGCCCGGCTTAACTAGTAACCACAACAAGGTCTAATGTGAGAGGTTAAAGCACATTAAGTTAATTAATGCCTCCTGATTAGGGTTAAGTCATGGTCCACTTAATACTTAACCAATTTGGGCTTGATGGGTTAATCGGGGTTAAGTCATGAACCTTGGGTACACTTAAACAAATTAATCCACGTTTGGATCGGGTTAACCACATTTAACCCGTTAAGAAACCCTAGTTGCGTGGTCCTTTTCAGCAGTAACCCTCTTGATAGTATCATGATACCCTAGGGACTAGGCTAGGGTAGGGCACGATTACTGGGCTGACATGTAAGCGACCAAAACGACGGCTGAGTGGGTACGTCGGTGTGGGTCCAGGCGGACTATGGCCGTGCACATAGTCCGGAGTTGGAAAATCAGGCACGGGTACCAGTAGATCTAGACTGTGCATGCTTGATTTGTGTCCGAGGTTGACACCCTAGGACTTGATACACCCTAGGGTGGACCTAGCGCAGTTTAACTACATTTCATGTTGGGCCATATGACACCGACACTTGACGAGTTAGGCTTATAGGGAGCCGATCAACTAGACCGTGTAGTTGGACCTTGATTTAGGTCACCTCATGATATTGGGCCAAGCTTGGGCCAAGGGATCAATCCTTGTTTTTACTTGACATGTTAGAATGCTAGTACACCCGTGGTGCAAAACTTAACCTTTATTATGCGATGACACCTTTATCTATCTTGTTAGTTAATCATCATGCCAGTATGTTGTTATCCTTATGTTCATCTCAGCTTCTCATTCTAGTTAACTTTACTAGTTCATGGACTGATAGTAGTTAGGGCTTACCAGTCTTTTTGACTGACTTGTTTTCTTTCGCCTCTTTTCTTCCGTTTCCCCCTCCCCCTCAGGTCCTCAGGGTGGGAACATTGGAGCTTAGCTTGGATCTTTATAGCTTGCTTACTGGATTTGCTCATGTACGGTTTTGGACATTGAGCTAGCTATGGTTTATCACTTCACTTTGGGGATAGTACTTTATGTATTTCAGTTTTTCAGTTTATGCTTTTCTCTAGACTTTGTTTGTTGGAAAATAATGACCAAGTACTTTGTTGTAACTTGACTATGGTTTGGAAATGCTAGTTTTATCCGCTGCTTTATTTACTCTGTTCTTACTTTATGTTCTGTCTTGTGATATCATCATGCACGTTTACCTTGTTTAACGCCCCTCCGAAGTTAGTGCCCTTGCAAGAGTGACACTGGCGGAGGTGGGGTGTTACACCTGAGCACTGCGTTTCCCCGCCCTTTGGGGCGTAAATGAGCCAACGAATGGCTCCATCGGACCCGAATCGTCCGATCAAACCGAGGCGCCTCGCAACAGCAACAACCACACAGGTGAAAAGTATACAAATGTCAGGGCTGGCAGGTCACTGACACCACCCTAGCTAGAAAGAAACGCATGCCCTCCCTGAGGTCCGTCTCCCGTTTTTGGTTCACAACCGGGGTGTTAGGCTCGCGAATTCACGTTACACAAAGCTGTGCCACACAGGCTGTGCTTTGATCATCACCACAAGACTTTGTTTTTCAACAGAAGCCTCAATCAATTGCCACTTAGGCATACCACATAGGAAATTCATTCCATGCGTTTGATATCCATCAATATATAACCCCTGAGCTCATACGTCTCAGAGAAGGGCGTTAAGCAAGAGAATAAATTCTCCGCCGCCAAACAGATATATATTTAATAGAAATCAATCACACAGACTAAAATCCAATGTCAGACACACAGTCCATTTACAAGTCCGTTCTGGGTCTGAACGAAACCGGAGGCACCTAGTACCCCGCATATCCATCGATCTCCAAGTACGTCTGGACGATCACCAACTGTTTCCATCTTCTTGGGTGTACAGCCCAATCAAGATCATCAGTAATTACCCAAACGACGTGAAGACCTCTGGTCTTCAACCACCTTCTTCATCTTCGACACCACGTCGAAACAGTTATTCAGAATGGGATAAACCCGGTTTTTCTGAATAACTCACGTATATATTAAACACGTGTTACACAAACACAACATACGCCTCATTCCAATTCAGAATATTCTTTTATTCAAATATTCTTATATTTTGGGAAAGGTTCCCATTAATTTTATCAAAGATAAACTCTTTAAATTTATTCTTTAATCTTCTTTGAATATCAATTCAAACTAGTCGGAATTAGCGAACTACACCGAAGTAATCATTTATTTTATTTTTCCAATCCCAACCTATTCATCCCATGAAGTAAAACTGCTAATACTTCATATCTAACACCACGGTGTTATCGGTAAATTCAATTACCATTTCACGTTCAAATCTAATTAAAGATTTAACTATCGCCTGGAGCAAAACTGGTGATACTCCACTCTCAATCTTTTCAATCTAATTAAGATTCATTAAAACTCCACTTAGCCTTAATCTGTGACTGGGTTAAAGAATCAGTGTCATTAAAACACGGTTCACAATAAACCCAAAATCACATCACATCAATTTCAATTAAATATCATTTAATTGGTACACTTCATTAAATCTAAATAATAAGATTTAATCTTCTAGTTCAAAACTAGTTCATTTCAATAAAAATCTATTTTTATCTTTTCAAATATGGAGTTTTTCATCCCAATTCTTCACAAATCATTTCTTATGATTTTACACAAATTATTACTATTTTTAGTAATTTTATCAAGGCCCGTACAGTCGATTTCCATCAACAGCCATCGAACTGCACTTACAGCGACCTTTTCTAAATTTGATTTGGACGTATCTCCAAATCCAACCGTTAGATTTCTAATTTCTTACATTCGTTAGAGAGCTCTTTTCGATACGAACCCAACGGTTCCGGTTTTAGGAGAATTCGACGGTCGGATCTCCCGCAATGTCCGCACGAAGTCAATGGTCGAAATTCACGAACTGCCGCAGCGCGGCGCGTTCTATTCAGGCCATTATATTATATATATAATATATATTTCATCGATTTCTATTTAAAACGAATTTTATAAATCATTTTAAATTCGTTTTCAAAACGATTTCAACTTCATATTCAATTTCAAATCAAAAATGAATATTCCACTATAAATTCGTTTTAAATCCATTTCAAATCAATTTCAATTCAAATCGATTTTGAATTCACTTTCAGTTCGTTTTCAATTCAATTCAATTTCAATTCGAATTCTATTTCAATTCGAATTCATTTCTATTCAATTTCAATTCTATTCAATTTCAATTCGAATTCATTTCTATTCAATTTCAATTCGATTCAATTTCAATTCGAATTCATTTCTATTCAATTTCAATTCGAATTTCAATTCTTTTCAAAATATCAGATTTTGAAATCACTTTCGATATTCATTATAAAATGAATAAAATCGATATAAATATCGTTCACGTCAAAATGGCGTCAATCTAATCAACACAGCTTCATATCTTTCTATTTTCAAATATTCTATTTCAAATATTTCTTTTTCAAATATTTCTATTTCAAAACTGGAATGAGGCCCAATCAATTACCATATAATGTTAATTATATGGATTTTCTACATCACATGTATACAATAACAACGATGAATAATCAACCATCATCCAAAGTGCATTCTACACTGTATAAGCATCAAATATAAATATTCAACGCTTATAACAGTTTGTCAATCAATCGATCGACATACAACTAAACGATCGGGATTAGTGTACGTCAAATATCATCCCAATACCTGTGTGGGGTTTCAAACAATCAAACACAGATTTTATTTGTGCAGTTGGGCGATGTGTAAAATTTTATCGTCCCAATCAATATCGGTTAGATGTGTGTATATAAACAAATCGTCCGATCTGTTTATTTTTTATTTCATTTCATATATACGTTAAAATTCTATTCTTAACTATAAAATATTTTCAACTATATAAATATTTTATTTCATTTCACATCACACAATCAACTACACAGCAAAATCAAACAAACAAGCATATAAGCCGTCCATGGTCTGTGGACGACGGATGTCGGGTGCTACTAAACACCGTCTGCATCCTAGTATATATTTATAACTAGAAAAATAAAATTAAAGGTGAGAAGTTCTCACCAAAGCTATCCCAACTCCACGACACTTCAAATGTAGAAGTCTTCGCCGTTCTCGCCTTTTGTCACTTTCGTTGTCCGCTTTCACTACATATATAAAAATCACATTTTTATACAGCTATTCAATATATAAAAATCGAATTTTTACTTTGCTATTCAATATATAAAAATCGAATTTTTACTTTGCTATTCAATTTATAAAAATCGAATTTTTACTTCGCTATTCAATATATAAAAATCGAATTTTTACTTTGCTATTCAATATATAAAAATCGAATTTTTACTTCGCTATTCAATATATAAAAATCGAATTTTTACTTTTCTATTCAATATATAAAAATCGAATTTTTACTTTGCTATTCAATATATAAAAATCGAATTTTTACTTTGCTATTCAATATATAAAAATCGAATTTTTACTTTGCTGTCATGTATATAAAAATCACATTTTTATACTTCTACCATATAAAAGATTATATTTTTATATTTCACATATGATAAAAATCATATTTTTAATCTCTATCTATATAAATAAAAATTCTAACTTTCTATAAATAAAGATTCAAACTTTCTTATCTTATACAACGTTATATATAATTTAAATACCTCATTAACATTAAATCAAAGTAAAGGAGTAAAAGCCCATCCTCTCCTTTGCAAAAATTGAATTTCCTTGATGGAGGAAGGCCCACAGCAAACGGTGGAGGCGAAGGAAGTCGTGACTGGCGGAGGTGGGTCCTACAGGGGCGGCGGTGGCTGTTTGAACGGGTTTGGGGGTTTTGCGCGGCTGGAGGAGGGACAGGCGGAGGCTGGGTGGCTCGGCGTCGGAGGGAGGAACCTCGCGGTGGTCTAGGGTTTGATTGAGGATGGGGGGCGATCGATTCAGAAGAGGGGGAGGTTGGAGACGGAGGGTGGTGCGCCTCTGGCGGGCGGCGCGGTTACTGGGGGGCGCGACATCAGAGAACGGCGGCGGATCCCCCCCGGTCGTGCTCCTCCATTTTTTTTCTTTCTTTTGAAATCGAACAGATAAAGGAGGAGGGGGAGAGAGAAAGTGGAGGGTGGGGTTATTATATTTTTTTTATTTAATTTCAAAAAGTTGACTTTTTCATTCGACCTCTAAAGGAGGCCCACCGCCTGTCGTCCATAACTAATTACCCCCATTCTGAACACAATGGGATATGTATCGTAAGCTGATTCGGCTGTTACAATCAGTTTTCATTTAAATCAAAGTATAATTCTTTATATATTCAATTTAAACATACATTTCAAATTACCGAGGCCACATACAGTCTCTATAAATTACAGAAAAATATTTTCTAGCTTCGTATTGACGATACGGTCCTAACAAAACTAATTTCGTCAAATTCTGAGACCGTTTGAAAAATGGCCATTTTCCAGTCGATTAAAATCAACAGAAACTGGCCAAACGCGTTTTCCTTTGCCACGCTCACATATTGAATCGAAAAATTATGAAAATTGGAATTTAGCAATAACTTGACATCACGGATGTAACAAAAGTGGTTTCGTCAAAATCCGAGGTCGTTTGCAAAATTTCCATTTCTAAGGGCCTGAATTCTATAGCGACTATTCTGAATTTTCAACTGGACATATCTTTTGATTCCCGCTATGAAATTTCAATTTTTCGGATTCGTTGGAAAGATAGTCACAATTAGATTCCATTATTTTGGTTTCGCTAAAATCCGGTTTATTTTGCACCCGGCACATCCATTTGAAGTTTGAAATCGAATTATCGAACTACCGTGCCATTTTCGATTCCTTTTATAAGTTAAAATAAATATTTATATTCTAACGACGATCTATATAATATATACGTTCGAATTATATTCAAAATAAATTTCTCGTCGTTATTATTTAAAATAATTCATTTTAAATAATCAAAATTCGCTAAAATTGCCAAAATAAAATTTTTAAACTGACCCAGATTTCCGGGTTATTACACCAAATGTGGACTTTGGTACAACTGAATTTGTTATAGTCATATCCTGGTGACCAAGCATTATGCGGTTGTTAGTGTGATGATCATGGACGGTTGTTTCTTATGTCCGTCGTACTTTTAATATTTGAGGTACATATATATATATATATATATATATATGTATGTATGTATGTATGTATGTATGTATGTATGTATGTGTGTGTGTATGTATATTAAATGGAACACATTAAGGAATAACAGCGGTGTCATACAGAGAAATGTGTAAGAAAATGGTAACAATCACAAAACAGAGCATATAGATGCCATAACCAATATAAAATTAAGTCACAAATTATCCAACTGAAACAACGTCAAAAGATCAGTGAACCATCCATACCCAAAGTAATAACTAATGTCAATAAATCATCTATAAATGAAATATAAAGGAGTAGATTCTCTGTATACTGATTTGGACTCGCTTTATTTACATCCCTTCTATATCACAATAATTTATTTGGTTGATCGGGTAGCTAATACCATGGATAAGCTCAAATGTTTTGAAGCGTATACTATTGCTTGAAGTAGACTAGCGTATACTATGGTACTTATTAAGATTACTTTGTATAAGCCTTTGCCTTTGAGAATCCCTGTTCAATTTGATGCTGGCTATGTATCCTACGTTAATATCAATATATGCTATAGCTGGAAACTAGATATTTGTTTTTGTGGAAAAGATCACTCTTTTTGGCCACTTGCTTTCGTGTGACACTACACCTATTCAATTTTTAGGCAAGATCCCTCCTCTTTGCCGTCTAGTTATGAAATAGGTCCAGAAGTTTTTTTATTGAATATGTTTCTGCTACGATTGTATTTCTATTAGTGTTATTTCCTGCTCACTCCTTTGATCATCTCATGTTTCCTTCTGACGCTGCTCGCCTCTACTTTTGGTCCTGCACCTGCTCTTTTTGCTAATATTTTGTTGCCCCGCGTATGACTGCTAGTGCATGGCTACCTCTTAGATTCATCCATAGAAATTTGAAAGCTCAGTAACTCTGACACGCACACTAATACTGCTAATTGTTTTTTAGATTCATCTTCGAGAGTGCTGCGAAGACAGATTGTAACAACCCAGATTTTTGGAGGGTGATAGTATCGAACCAAAGATTAAAATACACAATATATTAGGATTTAATGCAGAAAATAATGTTTACATTTGAAATTTTATCTATTATTGATGATGTTTGAGTTTTATTTCTAAAATGATTCCTTTCGTAAATTTATGGAAGTTTTGTCTAACAAACGTGATTTACATTAATGTTGGGATTCTTTGGTTACTTTAATACGAACATTATAGGAAAATAAACGTTATTAATTTGAATTTATTTGAATATTCAAAAATGTAAATTTGGAAATAAATCCATAGTTTGAAATATAAATCTTGTATGTTGATTTGAGGAAAAAAACGAATATAGGCAATATGATTTAGCTTAATTGGTTTTGAAATATGAATTGAAGAATATGTACGGATTAAAAAGACTAATTTAACTCAGAGTAAGTTTTGAAATCAAGTTGTAAGTATAAATTTAATTTCATATTAATGAGTTGAAGAAAATTTATATTTGCATTTACTTTTAAAATGGAATTCCTATTGTAGATTTATTTTAACATTAACGTTTGTCAAAGTTTGTCAAACAAACTTTACTAATATCACTAACCGATTTGGGATTTATTTGAGTAGTGGAGGATAAATTCAACTTTGAAATATGGATCTTGTAATTCAATTGGGAAATTTATCTTACTTGTTTTGTTTGAACTTGAAATCAAATTATTATTTTTAAAGCGTGGCTTTAGAGATTAAAGTTTGAATTTTTAATTTAAATAGTTAGTTAATTCAGTTTTGAATAAAAATCAAGTGTAAATTTATTACAAAATGGGAATGATTGAAATATGGTGGACATAATAAAAAGGAAGAAATGATTTTTGGAATAAATACACGTTCGATTGGATAAAAATGAAGAAGTGGTTTTGTGTAACGAATTATGTGTAATGTTATCCAAGTTAAATTTATCTATCGGTTAATAAAATTTGTTGAAATTTAAAACTTGTAACCGATATTCGTTGTATACTTCGTAACAATCATATTCTAACCTAACGTTGATATTTTATTTGATAAATTGCTGAAATTTAAAAGTGTATAAAAAATATTGTTGTGTACTTCGTTCAAACCACTTTCATCGTTCAGTCCAATGTTTACTCCAAACCATTTCTGAGAATTATACTCAAAGATTTTTGTGCTGAAATTTATTAATATTTGTTTCCACCTCTCTGTAATTTCAACACATGTTCTTACTTCCCTGAATTGTTTGACACGTTGTTGTTTCGTTTTATGTATGGTCTCCTATGTTACATTATAAAATGGGTGTACCATTTCCTCTGGTTCATAGAGAAAAAAAAAATCCCTTTTCTTCTTAAATTCCAACAGCCGAACACTTCTGTTACCAAAAAAAACAATTCTTCCCCAAATTTATATTTCAGTCCGCCCCATTTCTAAATCCATGGCCGACCAAAATAATTAAATAAATCCCAAAACCCAAAAATGGCCACCACCAAATAGATTGGTTCTCCCTCTCCACCGTAAAATTAAAGGTCGTTCCTTCCTTCACCGTTCACCCGCGCTACTCGAGACCAACGTCTCCACCTTGCTGGCTTTGGAAAACCCTTCGCCTCAATTCCGCCCCAGCTCCTCCTCATGGAACCACCGCGTCACCACCAGAAACCATCTCCGAACACCCGAAAGCCGACACAGACCCTTCAACCGTTTGCAGCGCCTGAAGCTGCTGCCTATCCTTCCTCAAAGTCATTCCACCACTCCTGCTTCTCCTCCGTCTCCGCAACAATGGTGAGTAAATCTCTCGATTTAACTGATATCAAGTTCCCCTCTTTACACTAAATACAATTAGTGCACCCGTTTACTGTTGCATTTATTTCAAATGTTGTTATTTCCCCTTTCTGTTGTAATGAAATTGTGACTTTTGATATCGAATAAGTCTAGTTAATTCAACTACGTAAGAAATAAAGACGTGTGGGGCTATGAAATTGGCATAGTTTTTTTTATGTCCATGTACAGTTTGCAGTAACTTTTAAGCTAGGTTTGGCTCGTTCCATTTATTTATTTTTTTGATGCAAAAGGTAGTGATTCGCGAGATTCTCGCCTTACTTCACTAAACATAATAGACTAATACATAGTAGTTTATAGCATACGTGTTTTACAAAATTATATATAGCCCAAAAAATATCACATGCTCACAGGCACGGTAATAAAGTAGCCAAAAAATAGAAGTACATAACATAACCACATAGAAACTAGCAACCCGAACAAGCTGAACCCAAGTCATCAAACTTGTCTACCGTGAGCGCGATCCTTAACACTTGCAGCTATGATGTCCACAAACTTCAATTCGCCACTGCCTGACCATAAAGAAACAAATCAGAGAATGCAATGAATAACTGTTTAGGGCGATTTCATTTTACATTTAAATTTTCGTGAATTTCTTTCATGCCATAGTATCCAAACATAAGCAAAATTCAAAGCAGCAAACATGTGTCACATGGGTGTATCAGGGAGTGAAGAAAAAATGGTATGCCACAAATGATATTGGACGATGATGAAGTCAGACCAGTCTAAGCTAATATTAAGGCTAACAAGGCATTTCGTCCGAACATAGAAAGCGAAATCACATCCAACGAACGGGTGCAAGTAATTTTCGTCATGTTCATCACAAAAAACACAGCCACCAGCGACACGGACTCCTTTTTGACGCAATTTGCTCACCGTATTAAACCTATTATGCATGATCATCCACATATGAATTTTAACTTTGGTAGGCACTGCTTTAAAACTCCACATACATTCAAAACCAATATATCTCCTTCCAACAAAGTTCATTAGCTTATAAAGGTGGAAAACACGAAAATTTTTAGTATTTCCCTCAAGCCACCAATCAAATTCATCCTCCCCTTCATCAGAAAGTTGTATGTTCTCAAGCAACCTAACTAGACAACAAAGCTGAGTCAATGCATTGCCAGCCACTATTCGACAAAAGGTCAGCCTCCATCGGAAAGTAACAGCATCCATGTTATACATTTCGTAGAATGTGAAGTGCTTATTGCATGCAATATGGAAAAGATCTCAAACTCGATTCTCAGAGGAATGGGAAGCAGCCAACAGTCAAACCAAAATGAAGCATTGCGTCCACTCTTTACAACGATGCTCGCACCAATCTTAATCCAATGAATGTTACTCATAACACCGCGCCAAAAAACTGAACAATGAGAAACATCTGCATTCCAATCAAATCTACCTCCATAACAAGTGTTGGTGATCCATTCTTTCCAGAAAACTTTCTTATTGCTTAACATAGTCCATAACCATTTGCAAACTAAGGCCGAATTCTTGTTTCTCAAATTTAAAACACCCAATCCTCCCTGGTGTTTGGTTTTGCATAACTGATCCCAAGACACAAGACATCTTACTTTGCAAGTATCCTTCATGCCAGTCCAGAAAAAAATTCGACGAAAAGCATCAATCTTCTCAATCACCCATCCGTGACATGAGTAAAAAGATAACCCCTACAGTGGGATAGCAGAGAGGACCGAATTCACCAACAAAAGTCTTCCCGCCTTAGAAAGACAATTCCCCTTCCACCTCTCCAGTCTCCGATCAACTTTGTCAATAACTAGTTGGCAGTCCCGCTTTATCAATATTTTTGGATGGATGCAAGCTCCAAGATAGTTGAGTGGAAATGAATCCGCCTTACAATTAAGCATCTTAGCACAACTCCTATTTACATCAACACTACAACCTAGAGTGTAAACACTACTCTTATGAAAATTAATTTTTAAGCCAGATAAACTTTCAAAAGCATAAAGAAAAACTTTTAACGAGGCAATGTATTTGCATTTTGGATTGCGAAAGATAATAGTGTCATCAACATATTGCAAGGAATTAATACCCCTAATAATATGGTCCCTTCCGAAGCTATGAACGATATTGTTAGCACTTGCCACTGAAAAATCCGACAGAAGATTTTCGCTACCAAATCAAAAAGAAGAAGGGAGAGTGGGTCCCCTTGTCTCAAACCACGTTTAGAGACAATAGTATTACCAGCCACACCATTGACACAAATATTTGATATACTTGATGTTAATATGCTGTGAATCCAACTTATCCATCTAGCAGGAAAACCCCTAGCTCTAAGCAAATCCATGATGAATCTCCAATCAACGGTGTCAAATGCCTTAGCAAAATCCAACTTTAAAATTGGGCGAGGTACATTATGCCTGTCAATGTGAGATATGACTTCCTGAACAAGCGCTGCTCCATCAAGAACAAATCTTCCTTTGATAAATGTCGTCTGCGATTTGTCAATAAGCTCATCCATTTTCACTATATACCGATTCGCATGAACTTTAGTGATCAATTTGAAGTTGCTATTCAGAAGGCTAATCGGTCAAAAGTCCACAGCAGAAACATTTCCTTCCTTTTTCGGTATCAAAACTACATTTGCATACCCCCAACACATCCAATCTCAAAGTACCGGCATGAAATTCTTTGAAAATGTTTACTACGTCATGCTTAATCAGGTTCCCGTATTTCTTATAAAAAAAGTATGGAAAACCATCTGGGCCAGGGGCTTTGTCACCAGGCATCACATTCAAAGCTGCGACACTTTCTTCTTCTGAAATCCGAAATCAATGCCACTTAAATTGAAATTTGAGGGGTACAGCGTATTCCATTCTACATGTAACAACCCGGAAAATCAGAACCAATTTAAAAAATTTATTTTAGCAAATTTAATGAATTTTGAATATTTAAAATGATTTATTTTAAATAATGATGACTACAAATTTATTTTGAGTAGAATTAGAATGTATAAATTTATTTAAATCAAAGTTAGAATATAAATATTTATTTCAATTATAAAAGGAATTGGAAATGGCGCTACAGTTTAAAAATTCGATTTCAAATTTCAAATGAATGTACAGGATTCAAAATAAACCGGATTTTAGAAAAATCAGAAATATTTGAATCTGTTTGAAAATATCTTTCCAACGAATCTGAAAAATCCAAATTTCATAGCGGGAATAAAAAGTTATGTCCAGTTGAAAATTCATAATAGTCGCTATGGAAATATAACCCTTAAAAATAACGATTTTGCAAACGACCTCGCTTTTCGACGTGACCACTTTTGTTGGATCCAGAATGTCAAATTATTGTTCGATTCCAATTTTCATAATTTTTGGAATCAATATGGGAGTGTGGCAAAAGAAAACGAGTTTAGTAATTTTAGTTTGAATTTAATCAAATGGAAAATGAACATTTTCAAACGATCTTCAAATTCGATGAAATTAGTTTTGTTAGGACCGTATCGTCAAATCATAGCCAGATTTATTTTTCTGGAATTTTTTGGGGTCAGTAGTGGCCCCGGTAATTTAAAATGTGCATTAATATTAAATATAAACTGATTTATATTTCAATTTTGAGAAAAACTAATCAAAACAGTCGAATGGGCTTACGAAACATATTCCATTTTGTTCGAAATGGGGGTATTTAGCTGGGGGCGATAGTCGTGGGGCTCGATTTGGAGTTCGTATTAACACACCGGTAATTTTGGAATTAAATGGATTAGAAATATATTAATATATATATATATTCAATTTTCTTTAAACCCTAATCGATGGGTCAAAATTATCCATCGTGGTTAACCCTTGCTCCAACGCCCCCTTTCTAATGAACGATCACTAACCACCGATTGATATCCCCTCAAAAACCGTAGATTTGTTCATCATCCCAGAAGGTGTTCAACGTAGAACCTCTCGAACTCATCAAGCTCGTTACTCTGACTGACAAAGGAGAGGTATCGATCAACGGTGGTGGCCGATTTTACCGACCAAAGCTTTTGGCGTCGAAGACATTTTAGGGAGGCTAGGGTTGCTCGGGTGGCGCGCTGGTGACAGCGTATGGAGGTCAGGCTAAGGGCTTGGACTTGGTGATGGGGGATCGGTCGTTGATGATCAGAATGTGGGGTGGCGCCGGGTTTTCCTCCTGGAAACGATAACGAAGAAGAACGACTTGAAGCCTGAAGCGTGGAAACGATGAAGAAGGCCTAGATAAATTGAACTGTGAGTTTTTATATAATAAATCAGTTTTTTTATAGATATAACATTTATTTTTAATTCAATTTTTAGATATAACATTGGTTTAAAAAATATAGAAGTATGATTTTTGTATGTATAGCATGATTTCTAATAATATATATATATATAACTTGTTTTAAAAATATATATACGCATTGTTTTTTTTTTAAAATAAAATAGCCTAGAATAAGAATATAATTTTTACATAAGAATGGAGTAGTTTAAAAATGAGATTTTTATATAAATACCATAATATAAAAATGTAATTTTTTTATATACATAAAAGACATAGAAAAAAATATGATTTTTAGTTACATAAAAATACGATTTTTAGTTAATAAAAAATTGATTTTTATTATATGAATAGCCAAAATTAGATTTTTAAAGTAGATAAAAATTAGATTCGTAAAGAAGAAAAGACTATATCTTTAAAGAAAGAAAAGGTTAGATCTTTAAAGAAGAAAAGTTTCGACCTTTAAAGAAGAAAAGATAAGATTTTCAAAAAGGGAAAAGATATGATTTTTGATAATATTAAAAATATGATTTTTATTTATGTAGAAGCGATATAAAATTGTGATTTTTATAGCGTTGAAATAAAAATGTGATTTTTTTTAATATAAAAATTGTGTGAAACAGAATTCGATGGGACTGACTGGAAACGAATCTAAAATCGAAACCGTTCAGAAATAAAGAATAGAGGTGTGGATCCCAAAGGTGAGAACTCTCTCGCTGAATTCTTTGTACAGTTATTTATTTTATAACTATATATATGAACTGCTCCCCGTCATCCACAGACCATGGACGACTTGTTTGGTTATGTGTTTGGATTGATTTGGTTGTGTGAATTTGGTTTGTGATGTGGAATGGAAAATGAAAATATTCATCTGTTGAAACAAAAGATTTTATAGTTAAAAATATAATTTTTAACGTGTATATGAATAAAATAAATATTCATTTACAAATCAAACGATTTGTTTATGTACACCCATTTGACGGATATTGATTGGGATGATAAATTTTACACATCGCCCAACCGCACAAATGATGTTCAGTATTTGTTCGTTGAAATCCCACATGGGTATTGGGATGATATTTGACGTACACTAATCACAATTGTTTAGTTGTATGTTGATCGATTGGTTGACAAACTGTGGTGAGCGTTAAATATTTATATTTAAGCTTATGCAGTGTAGAATGCGCTCTGGATGTTGTTTGAATTTTTAATGATTGCTTATCATTATTGTTGTATATATATGATGTTGAAATCCATATAAATAAAATTATACAGCAATTGACTGAGTCTGATTCCAGTTCAGAATTAACAAATATTTTAAAACAATATTCAGTAAATATTAAAATGTGAAGCCGTGTTAATTAGTTAAACGCCATTTTAACACGAACGGGAATTATGTCGATTTTATTCATTTTAAAATGAATATCGAAAAGTGATTTCAAAATCTGATGTTTTGAAAATATTATCATTTTAATATTGAAATGATATAGAATATTCAATTTTGATTTGAATTTGAAAATGGAATTGAAATCGTTTAAAATGAATTTAAAACGAATTGAAATGGAATTGAAATCGATTTAAATTGAAATCGATTTGAAATGAATTTAAAATGAATTGAAATTGAATTGAAATTGATTTGAAATGAATTTATAAACGAATTTAAAATGGAATATTCAATTTAGATTTGAAATTGAAATGGATGTGGAAATCATTTTTAAAAATGAATTTAAAACGATTTATAAAATACGTTTTAAATGGAAATTGATGAAATATATATATTATATATATTTAATGGCCTGAATAGAACGAGCCACGCCGCGGTAGTTCGCAAATTTCGACTATTGACTTCGAATTGACGTTACGGGAGATCTGACCGTCGGATTCTCCTAAAACTAGAACCGTTGGGTTCGTATCGAAAAGAGCTTTCCAAAGAATATAAGAAACTTGAAATATAACAGGTGGATTTGGAATTATGTCCAAAACAACTTTGGAAAAGTCGTTGTAAGTGCAGTTCGATGACTGTTTCTGGAAATCGACTGTATGGGCCTTTACAAAATTATTAAAAATATAAATAATTTGTGTAAAATCATAATAAATGATTTGGAAAGAATTGGGATGAAAATTCCATATTTGAAAAGATAAAAATATATTTTTGTTGAAATGAACTAGTTATGAACTAGAATTATAATCCAATATTTTTAAATAAATAAATTGGATTTGAAATGGTTTTAAAAATAACCGGAATTTCCAATATGTGAATTGGAATGGATTTGAATCGAAATTACCTTCGGAATATTTAGATATTGGATTTCGTGGTTATATGGACATTGTGGAGGAATTTGGAAGACATATATATATATATATATATATATATATCGTTATTCCAATACGATATTTGTTGATTTCAGAATTTGATATTGAATATAAGCCGATATATTTTCTATTCAGAGCCTTGTATTTAATATCAAAGTGGATTTTGGGTTTGTCTTGAACGGTGTCTTCACTAACACTGTTCTTAAACCCAGTTGAGAAAAGATTAAATCTTTCTATCAAGATTTAATGAAGTTTACCAATTAATTAACATTTAATTGGAATTAAATTGAAATTGGTTTTTGGGCTCATCGTGAACGGTGTTTTAAATAACACTTGTTCTTTAACTCGATTAACAATGGAATGAGATTTTGGGTTTGTCGTGAATGGTATCTTTAATAATACTGTTCTTAAACTCAACGGAGTTAAGAAAATTAGAAACTAACTGGAGATTAGCTAAGTTGAATGGTTTCCTGGGTATTGATCTGATGTTGGTTTCTGCCTTCGGGATTAATACTTAGGGAATTGTTCTCTTACTAATTTACGGTTAGAGACTGATGGGATGGGGTCTTCAGTAACACTGTTCTTAAATCCCATGTGAAAAGAATAAATCTTTTAATTAAGATTATTAGAATTTCCAGTTATATTTAGTAATTGGAATGAAATGGAATGTGATTTTGGGTTTATCGTGAACCGTGTTTTAAATGACATTGGTTCTTTAACCCAGTTAAAGGCAGGATATGATTTCACAAGTTATATAATCATTAATATTGATTTTTGGGAAGATTAAAACTAAGTGGAGTTTTAATGAATCTTTAACTTGATTGAAATGATTGAGAATGGAGTATCACCAGTTTTGCTCCAAGCGATAGTTAAATCTTTAATTTGAACGTGAAATGGTAATTAATTTTACCGATAACACCATGGTGTTAGATATGGAGTATTACCAGTTTTACTTCATGGTATGAATAGGTTGGGATTGGGAAATTAAACAAATGATTACTTCGTGTAACACCCCGTGTATTCTATAACTGTGGAATTAACAAATTAAAGTATAATTAATTTGAAATCAAAGAACTAAGGGAAACGGGATACGCCATTGCGTTCGTCTCGGAAAAATACGCGAAAAAGAGGCCGAGTTTTCGAAAAACGGGGTCCGTATGAAGAAGATATAGCCTCCGGAAGTTTCTGAATTAAGTTTAAAATTAAAAATCGGGCCCAATTGGCCAGGGCGGGAAAATTCCCGCCTAAGACACCCAGGTCGACTGGGCTGTCGACCTGGTCTAGCCAGGTCGACAGGGCTGTCGACAGGGCTGTCGACCTGGTCCAGACCCAGGTCGAACCCAGTCCACCCTGGCTGGCCTAGTCTATGTAGGTCGATTTTCAGAAGCATGCTTTGTCATTAGGGCTAGGTGGCAGGCTCTAATTGGTCTCTCTTTCGAATGAATGGCTACGATCAATCCAAGCAACATCGATGGTCCTAATCAGTTCATAAACTCTATAAAAATGACCCTAGACTCTACCTAGGTTTCTTACACAATTCTCTAGCCTCCATTGCTCTCTTCTTCTAATAAAAAAATAAAAATGGCGTCGCTGCTCTGCTGGAATTAAAACTAGAAGATAATCAACATCAGCCTAAGCAACTTAATTCAAACTAGAGATTAAAGTTTCTGCAAAGATTCTACAACAAGTTAAAGTTCTTTCTTTAATCCAATCAAGGCAAGTACAGTTATTTTCCGCTATAAACGTTAATTATAATTTTGATATGTTTTTAATTCTGAATCTGAGATTGTATATATATTCTCTTCTGTCAGATTTGTTTTTCTGTGACTGCTCTGTATCCCTTTTCTTCTTTTCTGTTTTTATAGCCAGGCTACCACGAGCCTGTGCCTAATCTCATAAGAGATGAACGTATGAACGCAAATTTTGGGATAAATAATGAATGATGCGAAATTTGACAAGACTAAATTGAATGTATGACTTTAGGTCTGAGGCATAAAATATATTGGACATATGCATAAATTTGACTATGAACATATAATTTATGCATGTTGTATGCATAGTTATGTTGTAATTTAGAACTATAATTAATGAGCATATGTTGTAAACTAGATTTGGATCTATGCATATTCTATGATAGAAGAAAAGAGGAACCATTGTAAGATTACATATGATTTGAGACTTTGGACAAAATGCATATAAAAGTCAAGATCTGATTTTTAGAAGATATGATTTAAAGATTTATATTGTTGGGTATAGTTTGCATAATGATTCATGACTCAAAAAGAAGAAGATATGGAAACTTAGGTGTAAAGATTTACATTAATTAGGATATCTATTATTGTGATTACACCTAAATAGGGATTTTTGGATATATGGCATGCATTGAAATTAATGGTTATATTTGTATAATTTATATGTGAATCTGCTGTAAGATGCTAGTTTAACTAAAATTGGAACATATGTTATATGGCAAATTATGTCCATATTCTGCGCTTATGCAAACATGGAGTATATGTTGTGAATCATGACAATTATGTAGGCATATGAATTTAGGCCAATTTATGATTGGGCAAGGCATGTAAATAGAACTTTTAGAAATATTAAATTTGCTAAATCTGCTAATTTGTCAAGTTGCCTAAACTACTAGTTTTGTTATATTGCCTAGACTGCTAATTAGATTGAAATGCCTAATCTGTTAAATTTGTCGGTTGAAATGCCTAACCTGTTATATGCCAAAATCTGCTAAGTTGCTAAATCTGTTAAATCCGTTAAGTCATATAAAATCTGTTATCTGCTGTGTTGATATAATCATCCTGTTATTGATATAATCTGAATTGGCATATATATTGGGCGTGCGCATAAACGGTAAATTATTAATTAATTGGCCGCAAAGATAAACATGGCTAACTCGAGGTTAGAATGAGTTTGCGGCGTAAATCTGCCCGGAACCGCCCGGCACATCCAGTGGCCGCAAACAATAGGTTCTAATGTGAGAAGTTAGTCATAACATGCGTAAGACACGAGGTTAGGTCTGGCTTGTGGCAGAAGTCTGCCCGGAACCGCCCGGCATATCCAGCGGCCACAAGCTACCGACCTAATGTGAGAGGTCTGTGCATTAATAATTAATTAATGCAAAATCTAAGATAAGAATGACGTCTAAAACGTATTGGGGAAAATAGGGTTAAACCAAAGGGATTAATAGATGTAGTAAAACCCGTCCATGAATCTGTAGGCCCAATACAAAGTTAGACAAATCTGAAAAATCTGTACATCTGACCTGTTAGTCTGAAAACTTGTTAACTTAATTTGTGAATTAGTAAATCTGAATTCTGTATGTCTGAACTTGTAAACAAGTCAATCTGAAATCTGTTAGTCTGGGGACACAAGGTTAGGAGGGGAATTACTTGTGTCATCTGTTGTTTGGGACCCATATTAGTCAGTAACCCTTTCTGGTATCAAAACTTTGACCCAACAGTAGGTAGGGTCCGGGCATGCTTACTGAACTAATTATAAGTGGTTCATTCTGATAATGGCGAGGGGTGTTGATGGTGCGTTCCAACCGGGTCATGTGCGTGCATGGATCCCGGTCTGCCTCTGAGGATGTAAGACGCCGTGACATCTGTAAATACGTCTGTGCCAATTGGTAATCACTTTAGGGAGTGATACACCATACTGTGGGGCCGACACAGGATATTTATGTATTAGGGAGCCGATCGCTTGGGGTAGGGTTTTAGGGTACGCTTAGTTCTGTCTGTTTCTGTTGGTACCGTCTGTTTCTGTTGGGTGGTAACACCTGTCTGTTTCTGTGTGGTACCGTCTGTTCGGGTGGTAAAGGCCCATTACTAGTGTACACCTAATTCCACATTCTGTTTCCGTAGAGATAAATCTGTTTCTGCTTCTGTCTGTTTCTGATCGGGTAGTAAAGGCCCATTATTAGCATTCTGTTTCTGTTAAAGTATTCTGTACCCGTTCCTGCTTCAGTTTAGACATTAGGGAGACACCTAATTCTGCTATACTAGTATTAGTGCAGAGAAGTGTAAAACAATAGTTTATATCATTCTGTTTTTCTGTTATATCTGCTACACCTGTTACAGTTATCTCACATCCAGTTTTATGTTCATATCATATTATTATTATCTGTTCATATGCTGAAAGTCACTGGACTTGCCAGACTTTTTGTCTGACCCTTGTTGTTTCGCCTCCTTTCTTCCGTTTCCCCCCCAGGTTATCCAAGGAGGGAATACTTTAGCTTGATCCAGATTTCTCTTTGCTTGAAGTGCTTAAAGTATGGCTTGGCTCTGTATAGCTTCCGTTCCATGGGGATTATGATTTTAAACCATGCATTTTGAAGGCTTTTGTACAAGACTGATATTTTGTACTTGAATTCTGAAATTGAAAGGGTGTAACCATATTAATTTCTGTTTCCGCTGTAATAAAGTTAAAAATTTTCAAGTACTGTTTTATCTGTCTTGTAAGTTTCTGTTCTGTTTACTAAAATGCTCCACCAAAGTTAAGGCATTCCCTTTGTGAGTGACCTTAACGGAGGTGGGGTGTTACACTTGGTATCAGAGCTGAAGGTTACCAGATTGGGTAAAGTTTTTGAAAACTGTTTTCAAAAAGGTTTTGAAAGGAAGTATTTTCAAAAATAAAGCTTATTTTGAAAAACATGATCCCCAAGAGCCATATATCTTTCTTTCAGTCCTTTTTGTATTGAACCTTTCCTTTTTCGTTCCAGCATGTCTGAAGCATCTGAGATACCAGAGCGTGTTCATGTACCCGGTTGGTTTCGTCAATATCTTGAGGCCAGGACCGCCGCTGCAGGTCCAGCAAATGATCCCCCTCCTCCACCCCCTCCTCGTGCAATTGCTTTCTCAAAGATCTGTAGAGATTTTAGGGCCATGGGTGGGAAGGATTTCAAAGGAACTGAATCATTCGTAGAAGCAAGGAATTGGCTCAAATAAACTGAGGATCTATTCGTTATCTTCGAGGTGGACGATAGGCAGAAGGTACAGTTGGCAGTATGGCTGCTCAAAGACGAAGCTTCCTACTGGTGGGAAGTCACTAACGCCGAGAGGCCGGTTGAGACATGGATGGATTTCAGAACAAGGTTTGAGACAAAATTCCTCTCGCAAGCTGAACGAAGTTTACAATTGGAAAAGTTCTTGTCTCTTAAGCAAGGAAGTATGACGGTCAAGGAATACGTCAACCAGTTCAACCAACTAGCAAGATTCGGATTGGATTTAGTCAACACTCAGCATAAAAAGGCTCTCCGCTTTGTTAAAGGATTGAATGAGCCACTGCACAGCCTAGCCATGACCCATGTACCCATGGGAGCAACTTACGAGAAATTGGTGGATATGGCACTACTGCACGAGGAAGACAAGGGCCCGAAAGAGACAAAGAAGGAAGAACCACAGAATAAGAAAGCGGGGCCCAAAAAGGAAACACAAAAGAAGGATGAGAAGTCTGAAGATAAGAAGGGGAAAAAGTGCTTTACTTGTGGAAGCTCAACTCATCTGAACAAGGATTGCAGAAAAAGGAAGGGCGCTTGCTTCAACTGTGGGGAGATGGGACACTTCACTAGGGACTGCCCGAAGAGACGAGGACAAGGAGGGCAGGCGAACACTCTTGAGGCTAGTGGCTAGGATAGAAATAGGAAAATTTCTCTAGTAGGTTTAATTTCTTTATCTGATTGTGACTTTTTCTGATTCTGGTATTTTGATTTTGTAATCGATACTCTGCACTTTAATGCTAGTATTATTTCTGAATTCCGCTATAGACTCAGACCCATAAGGGTTATGGATCATCTGTTTGAGATTGGGGTTTGAGGGATATCTGTGTTAGGCGTCTAGTATGGCGCATACATTCTGAGTTTTCGTGGGGTATGATTTTATCATGCTTAGCTTCCTTAGGGATCCTGATCTGTACCAGTAGTCTGTAAATATCTATTTATAGGATTTCCAGTTTTGACATTGTCTAAAGAAGGTAATCCTCTGGGTGTCAATTTGATGTTGGTTTCGGTCTTTGGGGCCGATACTTAGGACCTATGTCTAATGGGAACCAAATTTTCGTTCTATCTGTACTCGCTTCCATCATTCGACTGTATCCTATCGATCGAATATTTGAACTTTAGGTAGAAACTAATGGGTGCAAACATGTGTTTGAGACATGTTATGTTTGATGGTTGCAAGTGGATGCAAGTGGTTGCTAGTGGTTGCCCGTGGATGCATATACACACACTAGGCACTAGATCGGCTCGAAAACACTCTCATACTGCATATGGATGGGTGAGCATTTTTCAATTCTTGTGGATGCAAATTGGTTGATTCAGCACATGGATGTTGCATTTGAGTGAATGGTTGTGCACTCATATAGAAATAATATATATCATCAGAATTCTATTGCATACATGTTGGACTCATGGCACTGACATAATTCGCATTAAGGAGGTCAACTGAATCAGTAGACCGCCTGATCTTTGCATTAGATAAGGGACATATACACACACTTTTGCATATGTTCATACAACATTCGAAGTTTTCTACGGACAATGGATGCTTGTGGATGATGGTTGAGTAGATGGGTGATTGGATGGTAGGACACATTCTTCTTAACTTGAAGATTTCGGGGACGAAATCCTTTTAAGTGGGGGAGAATGTAACACCCCGTGTATTCTATAACTGCGGAATTAACAAATTAAAGTATAATTAATTTGAAATCAAAGAACTAAGGGAAACGGGATACGCCATTGCGTTCGTCTCGGAAAAATACGCGAAATAGAGTCCGAGTTTTCGAAAAACGGGGTCCGTATGAAGAAGATATAGCCTCCGGAAGTTTCTGAATTAAGTTTAAAATTAAAAATCGGGCCCAATTGGCCAGGGCGGGAAAATTCCCGCCTAAGACACCCAGGTCGACTGGGCTGTCGACCTGGTCTAGCCAGGTCGACAGGGCTGTCGACAGGGCTGTCGACCTGGTCCAGACCCAGGTCGAACCCAGTCCACCCTGGCTGGCCTAGTCTATGTAGGTCGATTTTCAGAAGCATGCTTTGTCATTAGGGCTAGGTGGCAGGCTCTAATTGGTCTCTCTTTCGAATGAATGGCTACGATCAATCCAAGCAACATCGATGGTCCTAATCAGTTCATAAACTCTATAAAAATGACC
This sequence comes from Allium sativum, assembly GCA_030737875.1. Taxonomy (NCBI): domain Eukaryota; kingdom Viridiplantae; phylum Streptophyta; class Magnoliopsida; order Asparagales; family Amaryllidaceae; genus Allium; species Allium sativum. Next base: position 40,666,881 of record CM060924.1, read on the forward strand.
CTAGACTCTACCTAGGTTTCTTACACAATTCTCTAGCCTCCATTGCTCTCTTCTTCTAATAAAAAAATAAAAATGGCGTCGCTGCTCTGCTGGAATTAAAACTAGAAGATAATCAACATCAGCCTAAGCAACTCAATTCAAACTAGAGATTAAAGTTTCTGCAAAGATTCTACAACAAGTTAAAGTTCTTTCTTTAATCCAATCAAGGCAAGTACAGTTATTTTCCGCTATAAACGTTAATTATAATTTTGATATGTTTTTAATTCTGAATCTGAGATTGTATATATATTCTCTTCTGTCAGATTTGTTTTTCTGTGACTGTTCTGTATCCCTTTTCTTCTTTTCTGTTTTTATAGCCAGGCTACCACGAGCCTGTGCCTAATCTCATAAGAGATGAACGTATGAACGCAAATTTTGGGATAAATAATGAATGATGCGAAATTTGACAAGACTAAATTGAATGTATGACTTTAGGTCTGAGGCATAAAATATATTGGACATATGCATAAATTTGACTATGAACATATAATTTATGCATGTTGTATGCATAGTTATGTTGTAATTTAGAACTGTAATTAATGAGCATATGTTGTAAACTAGATTTGGATCTATGCATATTCTATGATAGAAGAAAAGAGGAACCATTGTAAGATTACATATGATTTGAGACTTTGGACAAAATGCATATAAAAGTCAAGATCTGATTTTTAGAAGATATGATTTAAAGATTTATATTGTTGGGTATAGTTTGCATAATGATTCATGACTCAAAAAGAAGAAGATATGGAAACTTAGGTGTAAAGATTTACATTAATTAGGATATCTATTATTGTGATTACACCTAAATAGGGATTTTTGGATATATGACATGCATTGAAATTAATGGTTATATTTGGTATAATTTATATGTGAATCTGCTGTAAGATGCTAGTTTAACTAAAATTGGAACATATGTTATATGGCAAATTATGTCCATATTCTGCGCTTATGCAAACATGGAGTATATGTTGTGAATCATGACAATTATGTAGGCATATGAATTTAGGCCAATTTATGATTGGGCAAGGCATGTAAATAGAACTTTTAGAAATATTAAATTTGCTAAATCTGCTAATTTGTCAAGTTGCCTAAACTACTAGTTTTGTTATATTACCTAGACTGCTAATTAGATTGAAATGCCTAATCTGTTAAATTTGTCGGTTGAAATGCCTAACCTGTTATATGCCAAAATCTGCTAAGTTGCTAAATCTGTTAAATCCGTTAAGTCATATAAAATCTGTTATCTGCTGTGTTGATATAATCATCCTGTTATTGATATAATCTGAATTGGCATATATATTGGGCGTGCGCATAAACGGTAAATTATTAATTAATTGGCCGCAAAGATAAACATGGCTAACTCGAGGTTAGAATGAGTTTGCGGCGTAAATCTGCCCGGAACCGCCCGGCACATCCAGTGGCCGCAAACAATAGGTTCTAATGTGAGAAGTTAGTCATAACATGCGTAAGACACGAGGTTAGGTCTGGCTTGTGGCAGAAGTCTGCCCGGAACCGCCCGGCATATCCAGCGGCCACAAGCTACTGACCTAATGTGAGAGGTCTGTGCATTAATAATTAATTAATGCAAAATCTAAGATAAGAATGACGTCTAAAACGTATTGGGGAAAATAGGGTTAAACCAAAGGGATTAATAGATGTAGTAAAACCCGTCCATGAATCTGTAGGCCCAATACAAAGTTAGACAAATCTGAAAAATCTGTACATCTGACCTGTTAGTCTGAAAACTTGTTAACTTAATTTGTGAATTAGTAAATCTGAATTCTGTATGTCTGAACTTGTAAACAAGTCAATCTGAAATCTGTTAGTCTGGGGACACAAGGTTAGGAGGGGAATTACTTGTGTCATCTGTTGTTTGGGACCCATATTAGTCAGTAACCCTTTCTGGTATCAAAACTTTGACCCAACAGTAGGTAGGGTCCGGGCACGCTTACTGAACTAATTATAAGTGGTTCATTCTGATAATGGCAAGGGGTGTTGATGGTGCGTTCCAACCGGGTCATGTGCGTGCATGGATCCCGGTCTGCCTCTGAGGATGTAAGACGCCGTGACATCTGTAAATAGGTCTGTGCCAATTGGTTGTCACTTTAGGGAGTGATACACCCTACTGTGGGGCCGACACAGGATATTTATGTATTAGGGAGCCGATCGCTTGGGGTAGGGTTTTAGGGTACGCTTAGTTCTGTCTGTTTCTGTTGGTACCGTCTGTTTCTGTTGGGTGGTAACACCTGTCTGTTTCTGTGTGGTACCGTCTGTTCGGGTGGTAAAGGCCCATTACTAGTGTACACCTAATTCCACATTCTGTTTCCGTAGAGATAAATCTGTTTCTGCTTCTGTCTGTTTCTGATCGGGTAGTAAAGGCCCATTATTAGCATTCTGTTTCTGTTAAAGTATTCTGTACCCGTTCCTGCTTCAATTTAGACATTAGGGAGACACCTAATTCTGCTATACTAGTATTAGTGCAGAGAAGTGTAAAACAATAGTTTATATCATTCTGTTTTTCTGTTATATCTGCTACACCTGTTACAGTTATCTCACATCCAGTTTTATGTTCATATCATATTATTATTATCTGTTCATATGCTGAAAGTCACTGGACTTGCCAGACTTTTTGTCTGACCCTTGTTGTTTCGCCTCCTTTCTTCCATTTCCCCCCCCCCAGGTTATCCAAGGAGGGAATACTTTAGCTTGATCCAGATTTCTCTTTGCTTGAAGTGCTTAAAGTATGGCTTGGCTCTGTATAGCTTCCGTTCCATGGGGATTATGATTTTAAACCATGCATTTTGAAGGATTTTGTACAAGACTGATATTTTGTACTTGAATTCTGAAATTGAAAGGGTGTAACCATATTAATTTCTGTTTCCGCTGTAATAAAGTTAAAAATTTTCAAGTACTGTTTTATCTGTCTTGTAAGTTTCTGTTCTGTTTACTAAAATGCTCCACCAAAGTTAAGGCATTCCCTTTGTGAGTGACCTTAACGGAGGTGGGGTGTTACACTTCGGTAAGGTTCACCAATCCCGACTAGTTTGGATAAACCATAATTTGGTTTGAATTGATATCTAAAGGGAGATTAAAGAATAAATTTAAAGAATTTATCTTTGATAAAATTAATGGGAACCTTTCCCAAAGGATATGAATATTTAAATAAAAGAATATTCAGAACTGGAATGAGGCGTACGTTGTGTTTTATAGCACTTGTTTATTATATACGCGAGTTATTCAGAAAGACCGGGTTTATCCTATTCTGAATAACTGAATCGACGATGACTCGACGATGAAGACGGTGGTTGAAGACAGAAGGTCTTCACATCGTTTGGATGATTACTGATGTCTTGATTGGGTTGTACACCCAAGACAAGGTAATAAGTGGTGATCGTCCAGACGTACTTGGAGATCGACCGGATATGCGAGGATCTCTCTCTTGTATTGGACATACGGGACAAGGAATAAGGCGCCTCCGGTTTCGTTTAGACCCAGAACGAACTTGTTATCGGATGTGTGTCTGACATCGGATTTTATTTTGTGTGATTGATAGACATCGGTTGCATAGCGTGAATTGCTTGTGTGGCATGCTGAGATACAAATGATCAAGGCTTCTGTTGAAAAGCAGAGTCTTGTGGTTGATGATCAAAGCATGGCTTTAATATAGCATAGCTTTGTGTATAGCGTTAATTCGCGAGCCTCGCACCCCGGTGTGAACCAGAAACGGGAGAGGACATCAGGGAGGACATGCATTTCCTTCTGGCTAGGGGTGGTGTCTGGGTTTTGCACGCCCAGACGTTTTACTTATATGGATGATGGATAGCGAGGCGCCTCGGTTATATCGGTCTCTGTGGAGCCGATGGATGGTTTCGTCGAGATATGACCAGTTTACGCCCTATAGGGCGGGGAAACACATTGTTCAGGAACTATAATCCACTAACGTAAGTGTGGACAGTCCCTGACAATCCAAGGAGCAATTGCGGCTGTATCCTTAGGGGCGGGCTAAAGCGTCTAGAATTCGGTAAGGACGATCCCTTGCCTTGGTTCATGGATGGAAATCCAACTTCCAATACGTGACATTTCGGTTTTGATTGTAGAGCCCAGTATGTGGACATAGTGGGATGGGGCACTATGCCGTCTACGATTGATACATTTATATTTGAAGTTGTTTCTTCACTTACAGTAGTAATAAAAGATGAAATTTCACGTACCAAGCATATTTGGCTATTATAAGGTAAAACTCTATCCTCCGGCTTGCGATGCATTGTGTGACGGGACCTGGGTCTTATAATAGCTTCATTGTTCTTTGTTTAGCATTGCGCTGTTTGTTTTATGTACTGGTATTCATGGGGGTAAACCTGTTCTGTGCTATACGGCGTGGTCTCTTGATTTACCTAACTTTAAAATCAAAATAATGACTGTTTTAGTTCTCACACCAGTCACATGACTGACCTGGAGTTTTTTGTTTTAACCTAAACTCTGGGTGCCCCTATTTTCCACACTGGCAGCTAGTAGTTTTGGTTTTGCAAATTTATATTCATTGGATCCTGGTTTATAGATGGAATGATATTCGGAAAGCTCTGTATCTGTATGTTCCTTTCAGTTGTGTTTTGTATTATTTTCCGCTGCATTGTAATTTGTAAATCTCTAAAATTTATCAAATCTATAATATTTATTAATACTTTGTTATATTCTAATACTCTGATGCAATTGTTATAATAAGCAATGATATGTTCTTTTGTTTGTGTTATGATTTGTCATGTTCTCAACTCAATCCGGACTTTCCTTTATAGGGAAGTTCAGGTCGTTATATTTGGTTTACAGAGCTCGAGAACAAGGCACATTAGAACCAAATGAAAGAATTCATCAAAGATTGGATTAGCAATATCCGATGAGAATGACTCGTTAGAGATAGGATCAGTACCATCCTAGAACGAGTTGGAAGAGTGTTGTTTTTAAAATATAAGTAAAAAACAAATCTTTTTTTGAAAATTAAATCCAATTATACGTATTTGATTATTTATTTTATATTGAATTTGGACAATCAAGTATATAAAGATTTTGTATATACGCGTCATGAACGTATATTCGAAGTTTTAATATACTAGATAGATATAGAATAACATTCTAGTCGCCCAGAGATAATTCTGGTAATGAGGCCGCATTATCAGTATTTGTGTTCAAGTTTCGAAAGTGGGATTTCTATATATTTCCATTAGACTGGTGTGAGAACCAAAATTACATAGGATTATTCGTTGTGATTTGGCCTCAAAAACCTGATTTTTGACTATGTATTAAAGTTTTGCATTTGAAAATTAATCAACTAATTGATTGATGGTTGAGTTGCTTGATTATTATTTAACTAATAAACCCATTTGATAAAATATGGTAAATTTAGCCAGTTTGGATCCAATATTGAACTGAATTGAAAATTGGTTGAAATTGCATGTATATATATGTATATACATTGAAAAGGTCATAGCAAGGAGGCTGGAGCAGAGGAATAAAATTGTATGCCCGACAAATAGGTACATGTTTACTGATTTATTGGGTTTGGATGAGTTTATGAGCCGATTGGCTAGCCGCTTAGCTTTTTCTTTTTGAGATGAGAGGGCCTGTGTGGCGGTTTGTGGATTTTCCCGGTGCTTATAAAGGAGGGTATGGTAAAAAAATTCGAAAATTTAGGATGTCAGCCAAATTTTTGAAGAATTAGAAAATTCTTAGAAACTGAAAAGTGGAAGAACGAAAGCCAGAATGAAAGTTGAGTTGATTTGTTAAACAACTTTCAGCTCCGTTCCTTTTCGAGGACGAAAAGATTTTAAGTGGGGGAGATTGTAATAACCCGGAAAATTAGAACCAATTTAAAATTTTTATTTTAGCAATTTTAATGAATTTTGAATATATAAAACGATTTATTTTAAATAATAACGACTAGAAATTTATTTTGAATAGAATTAGAACGTATAAATTTATTTAAATTGAAGTTAGAATATAAATATTTATTTTAATTATAAAAGGAATTGGAAATGGCGCTACAGTTTAAAAATTCGATTTCAAATTTCAAATGAATGTACAGGATTCAAAATAAACTGGATTTTGGCAAAATCTGAAATATTTGAATCTATTTGAAAATATCTTTCCAAAGAATCTGAAAAATCCAAATTTCATAGCGGGAATAAAAAGTTATGTCCAGTTGAAAATTCAGAGTAGTCGCTATGGATATATAGCCCTTAAAAATAGCGATTTTGCAAAAGACCTCCCTTTTCGACGGCCACTTTTGTTGGATCCAGAATGTCAAATTATTGCTCGATTCCAATTTTCATATTTTTGGAATCAATTTTGGAGCGTGGCAAAAGAAAACGTGTTTGGGAATTTCAGTTTGAATTTAATCAACTGGAAAATGACCATTTTTCAAAAGGTCTTCAAATTCGATGAAATTAATTTTGTTAGGATCGTATCGTCAAAACATAGCCAGATTTAATTTTCTAGAATTTTTTGGAGTCGGTATGTGGCCTCGGTAATTTAAAATGTGCGTTAAAATTAAATATAAACTGATTTATATTTCAATATTGAGAAAAACTAATCAAAACAGTCGAATGGGCTTACGAAACATATCCCATTGTGCTCGGAATGAGGGTATTTAGCTAGGAGCGACAGTCATGGGGTTCGATTTGGAGTTCGTATTAACACACTGGTAATTTTGGAATTAAATGGATTATAAACATAATAATATATATATATATATATTTATATTCAATTTTCTTTAAACCCTAATCGATGGGTCAAAATTATCCATCGTGGTCAACCCTTTTTCCAATGCCCCCCTTTCTAAAGAACGATCACTAACCACCGATTGATATTCCCTCAAAAACCGTCGATCTGTTCATCATCCCAGAAGGTCTTCAACATAGAACCTCTCGAGCTCGTCAAGCTCGTTACTCTGACCGACGGAGAGGTATCGATCAACGGTGGTGGACGATTTTACCCATCGGAGCTGCTGGCGTCGAAGACATTTTGGGGAGGCTAGGGTTGCTTGGGTGGCGCGCTGGTGACAGCGTATGGAGGTCACGTGAAGGGCTTGGATTTGGTGATGGGGGATCGGTCGTCGATGATCAGAATGTAGGGCGACGCCGGGTTTTCCTCCTGGAAACGATAACGAAGAAGAATGGCTTGAAGCCTGAAGCGTGGAAACGATGAAGAAGGCCCAGATAAATTGACATATGAGTTTTTATATAATAAATCAGTTTTTTTTTATAGATATAACATTTATTTTTAATTCAGTTTTTTGGATAAAACATTGGTTTCAAAAATATAAAAGTATGATTTTTGTATGTATAGCATGATTTCTAATTATATATATACACCTTGTTTTAAAAATATATACGCATTGTTTTTTTTAAATAAAATAGCCTAGAATAAGAATATAATTTTTACATAAGAATGGAGTAGATTAAAAATGAGATTTTTATATAAATACCATAATATTTTTTTTTGAAAACATAAATACCATAATATAAAAATGATTTTTTTATATAAAAGACATGGAAAAAAATATATGATTTTTAGTTACATAAAAATACGATTTTTAGTTAATAAAATTTGATTGTTATTATTTGAATAGTGAAATAAAATTAGATTTTTAAAGTAGATAAAAATTAGTTTTTTAAAGAAGAAAGGATTAGATATTTAAAGAAAGAAAAGATTAGATCTTTAAAGAAGAAAAGATTAGATCTTCAAAGAAGAAAAGATAAGATTTTTAAAAAGGGAAAAGATATGATTTTTGATAACATTAAAAATATGATTTTTATATATATAGAAGCGATATAAAAATGTTATTTTTATAGCGATATAAAAATGTGAATTTTATAGCATTGAAATAAAAATGTGATTTTTATAAATATAAAAATCATGTGAAACAGATTGCGGTGGGACTGACTGGAAACGAATCTAAACTCGAAACCGTGCAGAAATAAAGAATAGAGGAGTGGATCCCATAGGTGAGAACTCTCTCGCTGAATTCTTTGTACAGTTATTTATTTTATAACTACATATATGAACTGCTCCCCGTCGTCCACAGACCATGGACGACTTGTTTGGTTGTGCGTTTGGATTCATTTGTTTGTGTGAATTTGGTTTGTGATGTGGAATGGAAAACGAAAATATTCATGTGGTTAAATAAAAGATTTTATAGTTAAAAGTTTAATTTTTAACGTGTATATGAATAAAATAAATATTCATTTACAAATCGAACGATTTGTTTATGTAAACCCATTTGACGGATATTGATTGGGACGATAAATTTTACACATCGTCCAACTGCACAAATAATGTTCAGTATTTGTTGGTTGAAACCCCACACGGGTATTGGGATGATATATGACGTACACTAATCCCAATTGTTTAGTTGTATGTCGATCAATTGGTTGACAAACTGTGGTAAGCGTTAAATATTTATATTTAATGCTTATGCAGTGTAGAATGCACTCTGGATGTTGTTTGAATTTTTAATGATTGCTTATCATTATTGTTGTATATGTATGATGTTGAAATCCATATAAATAAAATTATATGGTAATTGATTGAGTCAGATTCCAGTTCAGAATTAACGAATATTTTAAAATAATATTCAGTAAATACTGAAATGTGAAGCCGTGTTAAGTAGCTAAACGCCATTTTAACACGAATGGGAATTATGTTGATTTTATTCATTTTAAAATGAATATCGAAAAGTGATTTCAAAATCTAATGTTTTGAAAATATTATCATTTTAATATTGAAATGATATAGAATATTCAATTTTGATTTGAATTTGAAAATAGAATTGAAATCGTTTTAAAATGATTTTAAAACGAATTGAAATGGAACTGAAATTGATTTAAATTGAAATAGATTTGAAATGAATTTAAAATGAATTGAAATTGAATTGAAATCGATTTGAAATGAATTTATAAACGAATTTAAAATGGAATATTCAATTTCGATTTGAAATTGAAATGGAAGTGAAAATCGTTTTTTAAAATGAATTTAAAACGATTTATAAAATACGTTTTAAATGGAAGTCGACGAAATATATTTAATATATATATTATATATATTTAATGGCCTGAATAGAACACGCCGCGCCGCGGCAGTTCGCGAATTTCGACCATTGACTTCGAATTGACGTTACGGGTGATTCGACCGCCGGATTCTCCTAAAACCGGAACCGTTGGGTTCGTATCGAAAAGACTTTTCTGGCGAATATAAGAAATTTGAAATCTAACGATTGGATTTGGAATTATGTCCAAATCAAATTTGGAAAAGGTCCTTGTAAGGGAGTTCGATGACTGTTTATGAAATCGACTGTACGGGCCTTGATAAAATTATTAAAAATATAAATAATTTGTGTAAAATCATAATAACTGATTTGGAAAGAACTAGGATGAAAAATTCCGCATTTGAAAAGATAAAAATATTTTTTTGTCGGAATGAACTAGTTGTGAACTAGAATTATAATCCAATATTTTTAAATAAATAAATTGGATTTGGAATGATTTTAAAAATAACCGAAATTTCCAATATATGAATTGGAATGGATTTGAATCGAAATTATCTTCGGAATATTTTAATATTGGATTTCGTGATTATATGGACATTGTGGAGGAATTTGGAAGATATATATATCGTTATTCTAATACGTTATTTGTTGATTTCAGAATTTGATATTGAATATAAGCCGATATATTTTCTATTCAGAGCTTTGTATTTAATATCAAAGTGGATTTTGGGTTTGTCGTGAGCGGTGTCTTCACTAACACTGTTCTTAAACCCAGTTGATAAAATATTATATCTTTTTATCAAGATTTAATGAAGTTTACCAATTAATTAACATTTAATTGGAATTAAATTGAAATTGGTTTTTAGGTTCGTGGTGAACGGTGTTTTAAACAAAACTTGTTCTTTAACCCGATTAACAATGGAATGAGATTTTGGGTTTGTCGTGAATGGTATTTTAATAATACTGTTCTTAAACCCAACGGAGTTAAGAAAATTAGAAACTAACTGGAGATTAGCTAAGTTGAATGGTTTCCTGGGTATTGATCTAATGTTGGTTTCGGCCTTCGGGATTAATACTTAGGGAATTGTTCTCTTACTAATTTACGGTTAGAGACTAATGTGATGGAGTCTTCAGTAACACTGTTCTTGAATCCCGTGTGAAAAGAATAAATCTTTTAATTAAGATTATTAGAATTTCCAGTTATATTTAGTAATTGGAATGAAATGGAATGTGATTTTGGGTTTATCATGAACCGTGTTTTAAATGAAATTGGTTCTTTAGTTAAAGGCAGGATATGATTTCCCAAGTAATATAATCATTAATATTGATTTTTGGGAAGATTAAAACTAAGCAGAGTTTTAATGAATCTTTAATTAGATTGAAATGATAGAGAATGGAGTATCACTAGTTTTGCTCCAAGCAATAGTTAAATTTTTAATTAGATTTGAACGTGAAATGTTAATTAATTTTACCGGCAACACCGTGGTGTTAGATATGGAGTATTACCAGTTTTACTTCATGAGATGAATAGATTGGGATTGGGAAATTAAACAAATGATTACTTCGGTAAGGTTCTCTAATCCCGACTAGTTTGGATAAACCATAATTTGGTTTGAATTGATATCCAAAGGGAGATTAAAGAATAAATTTAAAGAATTCATCTTTAATAAAATTAATGGGAACCTTTCCCAAAGGATATTAATATTTAAATAAAAGAATATTCAGAATTGGAATGAGGCGTATGTTGTGTTTTATAGCACTTGTTTATTATATATGTGAGTTATTCAGAAAGATAGGGTTTATCCCATTCTGAATAATTGAATCGACGATGAAGACGGTGGTTGAAGGCCGAAGGTCTTCACATCGTTTTGATGATTGCTGATGTCTTGATTGGGCTGTACACCCAAGAAAAGGTAATAAGTGGTGATCGTCCAGACGTACTTGGAGATCGACCCGATATGCGAGGACCTCTCTCCTGTATTGGACATACGGGACAAGGAATAAGGCGCCTCTGGTTTTGTTTAGAACCAAAACGAACTTGTAAACGGATGTGTGTTTGACATCGGATTTCATTCTGTGTGATTGATAGACATCAGTTGCATAGCGTGAATTGCCTGTGTGGAATGCTGAGATGCAAATGATCAAGGCTTCTGTTGAAAAGTAGAGTCTTGTGGTTGATGATCAAAGCACGGCTTTAATATAGCATAGCTTTGTGTATAGCATTAATTCGCGGGCCTCGCACCCCGGTGTGAACCAGAAATGGGAGAGGACATCAGGGAGGACATGGTTTCCTTCTAGCTAGGAGTGGTGTCTGGGTTTTGCACGCCCACACGTTTTACTTATGTGGATGATGGATAGTGAGGCGCCTCGGTTATATTGGTCTCTGTTGAGCCGATGGATGGTTTGGTCGGGATATGACCAGTTTACCCCCCATAGAGCGGGGAAACGCATTGTTCAGGAATTATAATCCACTAACGTAAGTGTGGACCGATCCTGACGATCCAAGGTGTCGTTGCGGCTGTATCCTGAGGGGTGGGCTAGAGCGTCTCGAATTCGGTAAGGATGATCCCTTGCCTTGGTTCACAGATGGAAATCCAACTTCCAATACGTGACATTTCGGTTTTGATTGTAGATCCTAGTATGGCGACATAGTGGGATGGGGCACTATGTCATGTATGGTTGATACATTTATATTTGAAGTTGATTTCTTCACTTATAGTAATAATAAAAGATAAAATTTCACGCACCAAGCATATTTGGCTATTATAAGGTAAAACTCTATCCTCCGACTTGCATTGCATTGTGTGATGGGACCTGAGTCTTATAATAGCCTCATTGTTCTTTATTTAGCATTACGCTGTTTGTTTTATGCACTGATATTCTTGGGTGTAAACCCGTTACGTGCTATACGGCGTGGTCCCTTGATTTACCTAACTTTAAAATCAAAATAATGACTGTTTTAGTTCTCACACCAGTCACATGACTGATCTGGCGTTCATTGTTTTAACCTAAACTCTGGGTGCCCCTATTTTCCATATGGGTAGCTAGTAGTTTTGGTTTTGCAGATTTATATTCACAGGATCCCGGTTTACAGCTGGAATGATATTCGGAAAGCTCTGTATCCGTATATTCCTTTCAGTTGTGTTTTGTATTATTTTCCGCTGCATTGTAATTTGTAAATCTCTGATATTTATCAAATGTGTAATATTTATTCATACTCTGTTACATTCTTATACTCTGATGCAATTGTTGTAATAAGCAATGAAATGTTCTTCTGTTTGTGTTATGATTTGTTGTGTTCTCAACTCAATCCGGGCTATCCTTTACGAGGAAGTTCAGGTCGTTATACTACAGCCACACATTCTCATTTCTTTCACCAAAGATGCCTCTATAATACTCCGTAAACACTTCACCTATCTTTTGTTGTTCACGAATTTCTTCCCCGCCTTTCCAGATGTTGCAAATCGTATTCGTTCTTCTTCTACCATTCGCAACTTTATGAAAATAATTCGTGTTACTGTCTCCTAAATTTAACCACTGAGTTTTCGATCTCTATTTCTAAAAGATCTCCTCCTGATCAATCACTGTAAGAAGTTCCTTTTCTTTACTTTTTAACAAAGCACGCTCAACTTCATCCAAATATCTTGATTCTTCCAACACATTGAGCTCCATAATCTCAGCTTCAAGTATTTGTTTTTTAATTCTGATATTACCAAAAACTTCTCTATTCCATTTGGATAGGAATTTACGTAAAAGCCTCATCTTTCTATAAAAGTTACTAGCCGCATCACCGTAACTGTGAAATTCCGACACCTTTTGACGGAGCAGATTATCAAAATTTATTTGAAATGTTGCTAGCATTCTAGATTGAGACTTGCGATCTACTTTAACACAAAACTATACAAGTTGTAATTTAACCATTCTTTTAAATTTCATATATATGTATGAGGGTGTGTATATTTTTGGAATGTTGCTAATATTCAAGATTAAGAGTATTGAGGTTTATTATAATACAAAACTTCATATGCTGTGAATTAGTATGTTTTTTATCTTCATATATCTACCTGTATGTTACCATACTTGTAAATTTCCGATATAATTATGTTTGTGTAAATATATCAACGTTTGTATATATTTGTATATGCATGTTCCATGCTTATATGTGTGTTGAATATGGTAGCCCATTTCTACTTCCCTTTATAGCCCATAAGACTTGTCGGTTGAGTACTTGGGCATACTTGTCCCATGCATGCATTTTCATACCCTTATATATATAACTCATGTTTTAGCTTCTAATCTAGTTGCCATATATGTGCAACAACATTTATTATGAATGTCACCATTTTTATTTTTATTTTTGTCTTGATAGTACATAATTGAGTGCATGTTTCACACGTGTACTACTCCTTTTATGCCATGCTATGAACTTACTTCCTTGTTCTATGCATATATGGCTGCCATGCTTGGCACATGATGTTGAATTTGCTAATCTATATTGTCGACAGTTCACTGTTTTTTACGTTTGAATTATTTAATAATTGTTGGGGGTTAAACTAATTATATTTATGTGTTCATAAAAGTTTAATGACTTTGAAATAAGTTTAATCCCGACTCGAATGTTTTATGTTTTGCATGGAACGCTCGGGTCAAGTCCCAAGTGTTACAAATGCAAAGATTTCAGCTCTTAAAGAGGAAGTGAGGCACGTGAAGACGCATGCGCGTGCAAGCCTGGAAAAAAATGTGAAGCTTTATTCAATTGAAATTTATGTTTTATTTTCTTCTGCACAATACTATAGAAAACTCTGATATTTGTATAAAATTTTATTCTGCTACAGTGATCGTGCACTGTGATTCTGTGTTAAGTTCCTTTTTAACCTCGTAAGCCGATAACAATCCGTCATTCTGAACGTTTAGAGTTGGTTAAATCACCGACTTGGGGTGGTCAAATCGATGGGTTGTTACATTTGGTATCTAAGCAATGGTTTATATAAAACTTGGTTTATTGGGTTTAAAACTCATTAGAGATAGGGTAGAAATACCCTAAAATGAGCGGAATTAATATTAGAATCGCTCTAGAGAGAAAGCATTTTTGGAAAGAATAAAATATTTTGATGAGTTTTTGGATATATATATATATATATATATATATATATATATATATGTGTATGTGTAATAAATATTTTGAAGGAAATATTTTCAAAATATAAGTTTCCTTTTTGGAATTTCCACTTTAAAGCTCCTTGCAACTAGAATTTTCAAAGGACAATATAAGTAATCAATGAATTGATTTGGCCGAGTGTTTGAAATCTTTCGAGTGATTTTAAAAGGGGAAAAAGTGCATGTTTTCATGCATCACGTCATTTACATTTTGCTTTGGTCTCCTGTCCATTGTTTCTTTCATGCAAGAGAGAAATGAAGGCAACTCTTCATTGTTTCCAAGACAACTAGACATTTCTGTAACCACACTTTTATTTTCTTATTCAATGTTTCTTCTCGACAAATGTGAAAAAAAACGCATGCATCAGGGGATGGAATTCATTTCTTAACACAGCAAGCCATTCTTTTTTTACCCGTTTTTTGTTAGGCACAGCAGAGTGATATATGTGGAGAGATAGATAAAAGATTTAATTTTTTTCTTGATTCTTCATACATTACATGAGATACAACTTGTCTTTTATAATATAATGTGTTCTCTGGAATATTCCAGATAATGCCTTATCTAGATTTATCTAATTACGTCATATATAGGAATTTTAAATTATTCCCTACGTTAATACAAAAGCATATTTGTCAATGCATTTAATTGTTGCCTGATAAAATTACAAATTATCTTTTAACACTCCTCCTTAATTTGTAATTTTTAATTGCTTCTTGAACTTTTCAAACTTCTCCAATGTTATTGCTTTATTAAGAAAATCCGCTGGCTGCTCATTTGTGTTGATGAAGTCCATGACAATCTCCTCCTTGCTAATCAATTCTCGGATAAAATGATAACGTATCTCAATATGCTTTGTGCGAGCATGAAACACTGGATTTTTTGTCATTGCCACAGCCGACATATTGTCATAGTAGATTTTTGTTGGCTTGTCTTGAGTTTGCTTCATATCATTTAGAATTCTCCGCAGCCACACCGCTTCACATGCTGCCTCTGTAGCTGCCATGTACTCAGCTTCAGCTGAAGATAAAGCTATGGTCTTTTGCTTCCTTGAACTCCATGAGATTACGTTGGAACCGAGACAAAATACATTGCCTGATGTGCTCTTTCAATCATCCAATGCTCCTGCCCAATCACTATCAGTGAAACCGACTAACTTGCATTCGTCCTCTTTGACATATTGAGGCCCACATTCTTTTGTTCCTTTCAGATATCGTAAAATTCTTTTTGCTGCAATCAAGTGATTGTTACTTGGATTTTGCATGAATCTTGAAAGTATACTTACCGCATGACAAATATCAGGCCTTGTATGAGTGAGAAAAATTAGCGAACCAACCAAGCTTCTAAATATCTTTCCATCCGCCTTCTTTGCGCCATCTTCTTGCTTTAATTTTTCATTTAGCATCATTGGTGTGTTAACTGGTTTGCAATCTGCCATGTGAAATTTTTTGAGAATGTCTTCAATGTATTTTTCTTGTGAAATGAAGATTTCGCCCTTTGCTTGTTTGACTTGCATGCCTAGAAAATACTTTATCAGACC
Organism: Allium sativum; assembly: GCA_030737875.1. Classification (NCBI taxonomy): domain Eukaryota; kingdom Viridiplantae; phylum Streptophyta; class Magnoliopsida; order Asparagales; family Amaryllidaceae; genus Allium; species Allium sativum. Next base: position 40,682,652 of record CM060924.1, read on the forward strand.
GAGGTCCGTCATCTCAAAGTCCGTCATCATTCTTTCCTTAAATTCCTTAACAAGATTGTTGCTTGTACCGAAATAGATTAGATCGTCAACATATAGACATACAACTAGAAATTCTTCTCCTTGATTTTTCACATAAAGGGCAGGTTCGTTCTTGCTTCTTTGGAAACCATTTTGAATGAAGTAGTTATCAATCTTGCAATTCCATGCTCGGGGTGCCTGCTTCAGCCCATACAGCGCGCCTTTTGAAGCTTATAAACTTTATTTTCTTTTCCTCTTATCACAAAGCCTTCTGGCTGCTCAACATATACCTCTTCCTTAAGCTCGCCATTAAGAAAAGCAGACTTCACATCGAGTTGGAAAACTTTAAGCTCTAATTGCGCTGCAACTGCAAGAGCTATTCTAATGGTTTCAATTCGAACTACTGGAGCAAATGTTTCATTAAAGTCAATTCCGGGCTGCTATGAATATCCCTTTGCAACCAGCCGTGCTTCGTGTCTTGTTATAGAACCATCTTTGCCATATTTTGTCTTATAAACCCATTTCAGGCCAATGACTTCTTTATCTTTTGGCAAGTCAACTAACTGCCATGTTTTATTTTTCTCAATGGCTGTTATTTCTTCTTTCATTGCTTCAGTCCACACATTTTCTTTGCTTGCATCTTCAAATAACTACGGTTCACAAGAAAAAAAACAACATTGCTTGAGTCATAAATATCTTGTAAAGAACGCACCTTTCGAATAGGAGAGTCCAAGTCATCATATTCATTTTCATCATTTGAGCCGTAACAAGGAGCATTATCTACATGGATACTTTGCTGAGAACCGTCAGGTTGTGAGCCATTATTTTGAGATCTTTTAGGCTCCATAGAATTTGATTTTTGGTAGCCATCATGATCCCACTGCCATGCTGCCATTTCATCAAAGACAACATCTCTTGAGATAATGAGTTGATTATTATTGGGATTTAATAGCCGATATCCCTTCGACTCTTCGCTGTAACCAACAAAGACACATTTCTCTACTTTCTTCTCAAATTTATCTTTGTCTATGCTCTGGTTCAATGCATACGCTACACTTCCAAATACTTTCATGTGATCTACTTTGGGCTTTCTTTTATGCCAGGCTTCAAATGGTGTCATATTTCTAACAGCTTTAGTTGGCGAACGATTCAATATATAGACAGCCGTGTTGACAGCTTCAGCCCATAACTTCTTTGGCATGGATTTTCCTTCCAGCATACTTCGAGCCATTTCAACAATTATTCAATTTTTCCTTTCTGCGACGCCGTTTTGCTGTGGTGTATATCGCACAGTAAGCTACCTTGCAATCCCTTATTTCTTGCAATGATTCATGAACTCGCTGTAAATAAACTCTCCTCCACGATCAGTTCGAAGAGTTTTTATTAAGTGCCCACTTTGGCGTTCTACAAGAGCTTTAAACCGTAGGAAACTTGAGAAAGCTTCTGATTTTTTTACTTAAAAAATAAATCCACATCATACGAGTGTAATCATCAACAAAAAGAATGAAATATCTCTTGTTATTTAGTGAAAGAGTCCTTGTAGGACCAAAAATATCAGCATGTATCAAGTCCAAAGGAGCTTTTGCTCGCCATGAAGTTTTCGGAAAAGGAAATCTATGCATTTTGCCAAAAATACAACCTTCACACACCTTATTTTCTTTCATGATGATAGGAAGTTCAATGACCATATTCTTTGATTTCAGCAAATGCAACCCCTTGTTGCTTAAGTGGCCATATCTCAAATGCCATAAATGAGACACATTAGAATTTTCAGATTTGAATGCACAATTCTCATTTAGAGACATAAATAGGCGGAAAATTTTATTTGGAGCCATGTCAATATTTGCCACTATTAAATTACTTTTCTTATCAATGATCTTGCAAGAATTATCATCAAAATTCACCGCATAACCTTTTTGAACAAGTTGTCCAACACTTAAGGGATTTTGAGCTAAATTTGGCACGTAAAGCACATCATGAATAAATTTCTTACCTTTTTTAGTGTGGACTGCAATGGTCCCCTTTCCTACAACTTTTTGTGCCTTTCCATCTCCAAGCTTTATCTCTGATGAAAGACTTGCATCCAGTTCTACAAAAATGTCTTTGTTGCCGGTCATGTGGTTGCTACAACCACTGTCAATATACCAAGCATCTTGTGATTCATTTTCAGCGGATAAACAAGAGTAGAAAACCTGCTCTTCATTTTCTTCACTTGTAAAATTTGCTTTGTCCTTCTTTTTTTTATTTTGATACCAACAATCTCTTTGGGAATGATTAGGAATTCGACATCTCGTGCATTTGAAGTGACAATTTTCAGAATTATGATTTGATTTATTGCAAATAACGCAATAAGTGGCAGAATTACCTTGCATTTTCTGCTGTTCTCGTCTTTGTTCTCCTTTGCCTTGATAATTTCTTTCGTTGCCCTTTCTTTGATTTTGATTTTGCTTTTGAAATAAGCCCTTCTTTGAGTTGTAATAACTTCGTTTCTTTTCTAAAAAACTGAGATTGGATTGGAATGCTTGCTCCAATGAATTTGCTGATGTTCTATTAATTCTTTGTTCATGAGCTTGAAGTGAACTCATTAGCTCATGTGTTGACATCTTGCCAAGGTCCTTTGATTCCTCTATTGCAGCGACGCAATGATCGAACTTCGGAGGAAGGCATCTCAATATCTTCTCTACCACCTTCTTTTCTTGAATGCTATCTCCAAGGCATTGAATTTGATTTACAATTTCAGAGACTCTGGAGAAGAAATCTCTGATATTTTCAGATTCCTTCACTTGTAGGTTGTCAAAATCTCTCCATAAAGATTGAAGTTTAATGGAGATAACTTTATCATTGCCTCGAAATTCTTTTTGCAAAACTTCCCATGCATCCTTTGCTTTTCTTTTATTGAAAATTCTTGGATAGATTGATTTACTCACTCCTTGTTTGATATACCGAAGTGCAGTGGCATCTTTCTTTTGATTTTCTTTGTACAACTTCTCTTGTGCAGCCGTCCATCTTGTGGAATCTCCATCTTCAGGTGGCTCAGGATAATCTTTTTCGATGACATCCCATAAATCATGAGAGATGAAGAAATCCATCATCTCACTGCTCCAATAGTCATAATGCTCGCCTTCGAATATTGGCACTTCACTTGGAGAGTACTTGAACATTGTAGGGACTGTTGCCATTGTTTTTGAGTGACTGATTAATGAAGTTGACAATGCTCTTATACCAAATTTGTTAGGCACAACAGAGTGATATATGTGGAGAGATAGATACAAGGTTTAATTTTTTTTCTTGATTCTTCATACATTACATGAGATACAACTTGTCTTTTATAATATAATGCGTTCTCTGGAATATTCCAGATAATGCCTTATCTAGATTTATCTAATTATGTCATATATAGGAATTTTAAATTATTCACTATATTAATACAAAAGCATATTTGTCAATGCATTTAATTGTTGTCTGATAAAATTACAAATTAACTTTTAACATTTTCCACTTGCTTCTCCCACTTTTTTTTATATTTTTAATTTTGCGCAACATTTAATATATTGTGTATGTGTGGTGTGTATTTCTATGCGCGTGTTATGTTTCTATGTGGTATACCTGCGCGTGAGTATATATGTGTGTGTGACTGTATGCTTCATATAACGTTCGTGTGTTGTGTGTATATAAATGTTTAGTATATATGTGTTTGTGGGGGTGTATATATAGTGTTGTGTGTGGTTTGAGACGTGTGCAAGGCAATAAAATGTGAAAGGGAGGCACATGCATGCACATGCAGCATGCATGCTTGGGAAATGGAGACACAACAACACTCACGCATGGAAAGGTGGTGGACTGTGCGTGTGGTGTTCGTACTGTGGTATATGTGGTTGAATGCAAGATGAGGTTTTTTTTATGTAAGTTTGATTATTGGATTACAATAGTTTAAGTTAATGTGTGTTTATTTAACTCATATGGAATACGTTTAATCCGTGATTTCCAAAGCTATAAGCATATCGAAAAAAAGAACATGTTGGTTTAACACATTTAGTTATACGTGGAATATCAGTAAAATGTCGACGACTGGATTTATTTATGGTTAACGTTATTAAATAATTATATTTTTAGTGAATACTATTAGCAGAATCAAACACTGTTCTGCTATTAAATTAGATAAATGTAGCTTTGTCGTTGATTATTATTGTTTGATTTATTGTGTTGATTGCGCTCGACCAGTTTACGAGCAAACACTTGTTTCTATTTAGCATTGGGTTGGGTAGAAAAATATTTTTGCGCCAATGCCTTGCGATTTATTTCACGATTTGACTGAATGGCGGTTAGCGAAAAATATTGATTCATTTAATTTGTAACGTTAATTTAAAAGGATAGTTTTTGAAGAGTATTTTCATAAAACAATATGAAATGAAATGTTTGATTTTAAGAAGTAGGAAAATATTTGTTTGCTAACGCCTTGTGATTATTTCACGATTTGACTAAATGACGTTTAGCGACGATTTGTAATTCATTTAAATTGTGAATGAAAATTTAGATGAATGGTTTTGAAAGAGGATTTCATAAATAAATGGCTAATTCTATTTGTACACCATTTTTTTTTAAATATACACCAAAAATTATAATAAACTACTATACACCATATATTACATTACACTGTTTCTTTTACTAAACTATCCATGTTCTCATCTTCTTTTTCTTTTCTCTTTCAAACTTAAAACACAACTACCCAAAATTAGAAATTCTTTGCATCATATTCAGTAAAATTTAACAAAATAATTTTTTTTTCTTGTACTAATATTGTAACTTTTATAAACTTTAAAGAAAAAAAATCAATTTCAGCAAAATTGTTGTAATTTCACAAAATAAATCAACACTTCTAAATTAGACCATTATTTCTGAATTCTTAATTGAAATTTTAGATTTTATGATTAAATAATTCATTAACATATCTAGTTTGTATCAAATTTCAATACTTCTAAGAATAATTTGACTTTTTATATGCAGAAGTTTTAAAAAAGCAACTATGAGAAAATGATAATTTAGTAATAGAATTTTATAGAAAAATTAATGGTGTATGTTAAGTGATTTTCGGTGTATAAATAGAATTTGCCTAAATAAATATGAGATGAATAATTGATTTTGGTAAGTGGAAACTAATTGGAAATAAAGTAAGAGTATCGATGATAATAAATTTTATAGATACTTTGACATATATATAGTTTAGATTGAACACAATTTCCCTTGAGATTTGTGTGTAATCTGTATGATGAAGATTTTGAGTAAATGGTTTAGTAATACCAAACGGTATGGGACGTTTGGTAATACTTTACTGGTTACTGTATTAGATTCTCATATGGAATATTTGTTTGCTTTTGTACCCCAGTTAGAGAGATTTATTTTCTTATTATTAATATTTAAGTAATGTAATGTGATATACCACGCACGAGTTATATTTACTATTTGAAAATATACAATTTTTGAATTGAAGTGTTGTGGGTTATTTTTAAGTTAACATGCTTTTATGTCATTCGTATGATGATAAATTTTGTTCTATATAACAACTAGTATTGCTTAGTTTAATTCGCTAACTACCGCATTTTATATATGGGTTTATGATAGGCTTGTTCTTATTTACTATTTGATGATTAACTTGGTGGTTAAACATCAGTTTTGTTTTGTTTAATTTGGTGTGATTACCATTTGGCTTTATTATGTGATGGTATTTTTTTTCAAGCCATGGTTGTTTTTATAAATTGTTTTGACGTTATAAACACTTTGAATTTTATGGCATGTTTAAGTCCATTTTATTTTGGGAATTGGGATAGACTGGACTCTGTTATATCAATGTCCAATACTCCATCTTGGTCGACCTAATTCATGATCGCAACCTGAATCGGTGGTTTTAAACTCTCAATTAACACCAAAGTGCAATTTTATTATTTTGATCGGGATTCCGGATCGGTGGGTCACAGGCTACTATAGCTGGAGGCGTGGCGGTCCCATGTGTAGCTCTGTGAACGGGTAGCATACGGCCTTCGCCTTATATCGTCTTGGTTATCCTGGGTTGATCTCCAGGTGTGTTATGGCGTTATGAGTAGATTACAGTGCTGATGTCTCGATGAACGCTCGAGCTTTGACACCGTGATTTTACAACATTAGCATTTGTTTATTTGATATGTTATGAGCCAGGTTATATTTGTCCTGTAGTCCCCTAATACTTTCTTACATTTCTATAATTGATTAATTTTTATCATATTGGTTTATATAGGATAATTGTTTGAGTATCGTATTGATTTGTATATGATACTTTGACTTGATTTATTTTATCGTTTTGTTTTATATATGTTAAATGTTATAAGTATCTTATTGGGTTGTAAATGATTCTCTGACTTGATCATATATAAAATGTTATGACTATCTTATTTATTTATTTATTTATTTATTTATTCATTTTATCATATTGTATTTATTACGAGTATCGTATTGATTTATATATGATACTCTAACTTGATTTATTTTATCATATTGTTTTTATATATGATGATAAATGTTATGAAGATTTCATTATGTGATACTCCAACTTGATTTATGTTATCATATTGTTTTACATATGATAAATGCCACCTAGATTTTATTGGATCCTCATTGATTCATTTTATCATATTGTTCTTATATATGATAAATGTCATGAAGATTTTATTGGCTTCGACTCGATTTGTTATTATATTTATATTATATGTAATACTTTTTTATAGTTTGCTCTTGCTATATTGTTTTAGATATAGTAGTTGTTACAAGTATCTTATTAATGTTTGATACTCTCGAATTGTTCGCTCTTACTATCTAATTATTTGTGTGGCATTTGATACGAGTATCAAATTAGTTCATATATGATACTCTGTCTAATTTTATTATGTTTTCTAGAATTATTATTGTTTGAATCATATTGATTTATATACGATACCTTTATTTAAACTAATATTGAAAACGGAGGGTGGGTATCCTAAAATATGTATTTTATTTGGAATAAGAGTTGAAATTTCTACCAGTTGAGTAAACAAGTTTGAAATTTTCTATTGTTACAATCTAAATAAGTTGGGGAAGATTATAGAAGTTTCAAAATCTATATGCTGGATATTTAGATTAAAGAGAAGAAGTTAAGATGCGACGTTGGAATTTTGTAATGTTGTATATTAACCCTAGCAAATTGCGAGGATATAATTTCATTAAGGGGGGAAGTCTGTAACAACCCGGATTTTTGGAGGGTGATAGTAACGACATAGAGATTTTGATGTTTAAAATACAAAATAAATTAAAATTTAATGTAGAAATAAATAAATATATATATATATTTGGAATTTTATCTATTTTGGATGGTATTTGAGTTTTATTTCTAGAATGGTACCTTTTTAAATTTATGGAAGTTTTGTCTAATAAACGTGATTTACATTCACAACACCAAAACAGTGTATTTGTAACGAATATAGTCGTTACAAAATGAAGTTATAACAAATATAGCCGTGAGCGGTAGAGGCGTGGGGAATGTCGTTACAAATATTTGTAACGGCCTTTACCCGTTATTAACATTATAACTTACTAACGAACTGTTTCATTGGAAAGATGAAATTTTATAACGAAATATTTCGTTATTAATATCATCGTTTTGTAACGGCTAACTTCCGTTACTAAATTTCCTCTATCATGGTTGAGGTAGGCGTTGCCGCTACATATTATAACGACCATGTGCATTATAAATATCTTCATTTGTAACAAATATGTTTGTTATAAATTTCTTCATTAACAACGAATATGTTCGTTATAAATATCCTCATTAGCAACGAATATGTTTGTTACAATCACCAAACAATATATTACTATAGTTCTACTACCATTCACTACATAGTTGTCTACTATAATTCAATAGATAAGTGTATCTCAAAAATTACAGAATTTCGATAATAATAAACAATTACACATCGAAGCATATACCTTAAATTGCACAAATATCTGATAACAAATTAAAGGAAGATTCGAAATTTCACAAGTTCATCGTACATAACCAAAGAGTATGAAATCAAATTATTACAACTTCTAACGTAACTTTGAAATAAATACTATATCCAACAAATAGCAAATAAGACACTCCGGCTAAAGAGAACAGGCTTCTAACATGACTTCCACATAGATTATCCTGCAAATAGCAAATATTACAACATTCCAACAAATAGCAAATATTACAATATTCCAACAAAATATTTTCATGTAACAAAATACCTTAACTACCTATTTGCATGTAGGTTCAACCATCAGATCAACATTCTGACTTTCATTTGAGATCATCTCTTAACCATAACCATGCAAATGTAGTGTATCTTGGCCAAAAAGTGATATTTCCAGACTTCATGTACACATGATTAATATACAAAAGTGACAAATATGAACTGGGTAAAACTGATGTTAAGAGAGTGCAAAATGGCAGTTAATCAAGAGAAACAAATCCAAGAAAGTTGATCATATGCTGAAAGAGAAAACTGGTAGTAGGCAGAAACATAGTGATAAAGAATAGGTAATTCAATGTGAGGTCAAGGGAGGGTGAAAAGTAAACAAAAAGGCTTTAGTTGTATAATCAGTGAGAAAAGTAAAGGGAATCAGGTGAGGAAAATGAAGTTATAGATGAACTGGCCACGTATAACAAATTATTGGTGCTTGTGGATGATATTGAGATTGAGGAACAAGGCAAAATAATAAATGAAAATGGAGTTCATTTTATTAAGGGTAAACAAAAAGAGGCTCGCTCTGAAAATCTTGGTGATCTACCCACTTCCAGTTATGACCAAAACCTGCATGTTTTTTATTACAATGAAATAGAAATAGAAGTAGCATGTGAAATGAATACAGGGAAACTGAAAATGAGTGAAAAGATGAACCCAACTGTTATATGCAATAGCGTGGTTGTTTCTACGAGTTATGCCCATGCACAAGTGAATTTGCATTTCTCGACTACCACCCAATATAAACAATGCTGTAATGAGTTCATCCAAATTAACACTCTCTTGAACAACGTAAAGCACCACTCCAATCACAAAGCTTCGGATCCACCAATCCACTCTTCCTATTCTGCATGTATATGTGAAACAGCTTCCATTTCAAACCGATTCAAATAGAATGCCATAAATCTTAATAACACCACTAACAGCGAAAATAAAACCAAACAAAACGACAAAGCTCTGACCAGCATCTTACCAAGCTAAACCCTGTTACCACCCTAGCCGTAGCTACACTAGAGTCTATCCTTCCATATGCTAATACAGGGAAACATTCGCTGTTGGAGAAAACATATTAGTAAACTATTTAATACATAGTGTAATTTGAGGCAATGAAGCTAGAACACAATGAAAATTTTCAATTATGAAACCAGTCAGTTATATATTATTGAATATAATATTTAGAACGTGGTGTTCATAAAGATAATATCTGCAATCATGTTTACTTCTTATCATCTGTTCGATGTTTAGGAAAAGTGAAAGTCATCCTTTGAGTATCTATTCATATCCCAACTTAAACTAAAATAGAATTCAGTAGCCATCATACTGCATTCAAAAGACATATTCATGGCTCCAAGTTTAAATTGCTACTCATTAATGAATCACATATGAATCGACTCTTCTAGTTATATTATCCAGTATCATAAATATAATAACTTAATTATTATGTCTAACCATAAATGTGAACATGTCAGTTAGAAAGTAAGTTAGACAACACAACAATCGACATGATGTTGCAGCTACTACAATATATGATAACTACAGGTACTACCAAGCTAGCATAATGCAGCAAATTCAAACTATATTTTTAGTTCCATCCTAGAAATTATTCGATAAAATTAAAATTATTATTACCTTCCACAACACATGAAATGAAGCTTATGAATCAGTGCCTTCTCCTCAAGGGATAAGCTTCCTCCGCCAACACTTGTTCTCATCAAGTTGATCCATCTAAATCTAGAACACTTCCATTTTCTCTTCAATCCAATATCACTTTGTTGACTTGAACCATTTTTCTATAGAGAAATAGCATAAAGTTTGACATAGTCAAATTTTGCAAATAATAACAATGTAATCAACAAACTGAAAAGACATAATTAGGAAATAGTAATCAATATATATATATATATATATAGGCGAGCGTTCAATAGCACCCCCTATTAGCCTCCCTGTTTTCCAATTCTCATTTATATTATTTTAAGGTGAGTGGAAGGTGAGAGAGTTAGTGGAAGGAGAGAGAGAGGAAATGTGTGGTGGAAAACTGGTAGGCTAAAGGGGTGCTCACTATTTGGGGTGCCATTGAACGCTCCTTATATATATAATATATATATATATATCAGTTAAATTAAAAAAAATTACATATACATACACACACACACACACACACACACACACACACACACACATATATATATATATATATATATAAGAAATCTAAGCATTACCAAGGATGTGATTTCCTTCAAAAGAATATCAAACATTTGAGAGAATTAAACGGTACAGAAAAAATCACCAAATTGCATAAACTATCTAGATCTATAAATGCACATAACACGTATTTCTTTTTGAAAGAGGATAACATGATACATATATATTTATTATTATCCATAAACAAATGACACAAGAATTAAACCTGACTGCAAACCTACTCGGTTTGCAACACTTTTCAATTAAAAATCTGATTCAATTGGTATCTCTACCTGTAGATAGCGTGAAACACTTGGGACATACGTTGAAAAGAAATTTGGCAAATATGGGACATGGATTGACCTGAATCAAATCACAAATACTAAAGAGAAATCCAAGACACAGTAAATTTGATAAAGCATCAGACTCAAGCAAGCATAGTCGAAATTGAAACCACATAATATAAATAAGAACAACCATCTATATACAGTAAAGAAGAAATCTCCTAATTACACAACTTTCTAGATCTACAAATGCACATAATATTTGTTCCCTTTTAAAAGACAGATAGTAGGATACGTCAAGATTAGTAGCATGAAGGTATAGTCAAATTTTTGAGGAAAACACATAAATTTATTATTATCCCTAAGAAGGATTATATCACAATTAAACATGAATACAAACCCACTGAATTTGCGGCGACGTTTAATTGAACATTTGATTCAATAAACAACTCTACTTGTAGGTAGCGTGAAACATGTACGATATCATATAAAATAAAATAAATAATGAAAACGAAAAGTCAAAATATAACGCCTGTAAATACGTGTTGTATTCATGTTAAACCATCAATGTAATGCCTTTGAGAAAATTGGGGAAAATATGTTTCAGCGGAAATTCATTAATGACCAAGAAGAATCCGTTACTATTTTTTTTTATTTGTTCAGGAGGGAAACTGACCGGAGTCGTAAAACCGTTACTATTTTATTTTTTTGAATATGTTGCTATGTAACATAAACAAGAAAAGATTAAAAAATCCATTACTATTTTAATCTTTTCTTGTTTATGTTACATAGCAAGGATTTTTTGTTAGCCAAAAAAAATCACTTCTAGTCTAACGCTAATTTAGAATTCATTGCTAATCCTTTGTCTCAATTTAATTATTACCGTCTAAAACCACTTGAAGACACTTTATCATACAAGTAAAGGATAGATTAACGACTACATACATACTCAACTTGGAGCTTTACCCACATAAAAGACGATAACTGGCATCATGAAAGGATACAATAGTTCTAAAAATAAACAACAACCACAAATAAAATGGATGTTCTTCAGTTTTTAGGCAGATCAAAAAATGTGAAGTAGAGTTGATTTAATCAAATAGAGATGGAATGAAATAGTTACATAGCAAGGATTTTTTGTTAGCCAAAAAAAATCACTTCTAGTCTAACGCTAATTTAGAATTCATTGCTAATCCTTTGTCTCAATCTAATTATTACCGTCTAAAACCACTTGAAGACACTTTATCATACAAGTAAAGGATAGATTAACGACTACATACATACTCAACTTGGAGCTTTACCCACATAAAAGATGATAACTGGCATCATGAAAGGATACAATAGTTCTAAAAATAAACAACAACCACAAATAAAATGGATGTTCTTCAGTTTTTAGGCAGATCAAAAAATGTGAAGTAGAGTTGATTTAATCAAATAGAGATGGAATGAAATAGTTAAAGTAAGTTCTTTAAGCAAAGTTGAATACTTGAACTTTAAAGTTTTCTTCTTAATTTAGATAAACCTGCACTATTTTGTGTTTTAATGGTCGTCGTATTCTTTGATTATGATAAAGGAAAGATATTGGAATCAAATATATATCGTTTTCGATACCCAAAGTTTACAGTATGCTGCTGTTGATCTCTAGACATTTCCATTGGTATTTTTTTAGTGGGAATGGGGTTCATCCTCGTATTTTTTTCCATGAATGATTCTTTTCATAGTGTTATTTGTTATTCAAGAATTAATGATGACTAAGGATTATATATTAGTATATAATAGTAAAAATATATATATTTGTTCATTGTGCATGGTCTATACAAGACTTATAAACATCAAAATCTACCAGCAAAGCTGTGACTCGAAAGCTTTGAATCAATGCGTTTGGGATCAATCATAACAAACAAATAACACAAATCTCATAAATGTATAAATCAGATGCCACGTGTGTGCATTCAAGCTTAATAAAAAAGCATCTGGTTTGTGTTTTGTCCATTTTATATGATCAAAGCATGAGAGTACTACACACGTTATGGTCTTAACTTGGCACCAGATATGAACATCGGTGTTATCGGTTTATTACTGTATTCACCGTACATAGTAGTTTTAGCAACTGCCAGTTCCACTGCAATTTAAAGATACAACCATTATTTTTTCTCAGTTCTTTCTACCTACCTTTAGAGGCAAGTAGTAACAAATTTAGAGCATGAAGTTTGAACTACCATCTGTGCATGGCAATGCTATTTTTCACTCTAGCAACCAAATTTGAGAAGGAAAAAAATTGTAACTAATTAAGCCTTGTAATGGGAGTGTTTGGGGTCTTTTTTTTTAAGGTGGAAAAAAATACTAACTAGAAAATTCACTGATAAGAATTGATTTCGGAACAAGGGTTTGACTCCGCAATGTACTCATAACACATTGGCAGATATGTAGATCTTGTAGGATTCCATTCTTTTGATTCTTAAGCATACCTTGTAAACAGGAAACTGTGCAGTATTACCTACTTAACATTATCTTCACTTCAGAATGAACTGATTATTCAAAATTATCTGGTATTTTCAAGGAAAATGTTTCCATATATTATTTGCCAAAAAAATTGTTTATCAAGGTAATTAGCTTTATTAATGACAGGAGAATAATGCATAATACTGGATATCACACAAATGGGATATATACACACATGTATTTGCTGAGACATCAATTCTAAACTAGGAAAAAAGATTAAATAAAAAAAATCCAAATTGGGAAACTGCATTTTATCAGATATTATATTCTTTATCTCTTACTAATGAAATCTTTGATCATATATACCTTTTTTTTCTTTTTTACTGGTGTATTGGTTGCACACCCACACCAAATTCTGCAAATATGAGACTTTACGCCTTTTGAAATATTTTTATAAGAATGCAAAATGACTCTCAACATCTTACTAGAAGAACCACTAGTAGTGGTTCACTTCTTCCCAAATGTTTAGGCTGTGCCTACATGGCTATGAACAAATTCAGCAATACGCAGCCAAACTGCAAATATGATAGTTTGATTTTTAACAACACACAGTTCTAACATCATAAAGTATTGAATAACTTAGCTAAATATCATCATCATCATCATTATTATTAAAATTGGAAGAACCACAAGTGCTGGTTTACTTCTTCGTATATGTTTAGTTCATGCCTATATGGCTATGAATATATCCAGCAATACGCAACCAAACTACAAATCAACTTATATTAATTATGTGCGCAATCAAACAAATGACCAACCAAAAACCATCCTTGATCCTTGTTATGCCTTTGCTTGACCTTAAAATCTAACCGAAACTCACAAAAAAATTCACCATCGTGACCTCATCCAAAAACCCAATAGAAACCACCGCTCAATCATTACCGTAAACAAATTAAACGGCGAGAAAAAAGGAATCAATTCTCTGAAGTTGAATTTTAAAAGTAAATAGGCATACCTTTCCCGATATGTTGATTTCACCTACGATTTTGCTTTAGAAGATTTTGCTCTAGAAAATTGAAATCGATTTTTCACGCTAGAAGTTGAAATCGATTTTGTTGAGATGGATTCGTCCAGGATTTGCCCTAAAAAGTTTATTTGCGGGATAGGGAAAGAAGCGAATGATGAAGATAGAAGGCGTTATAAGAGTTGTGAGACTCATTTTTATTATTTTCCATATGTACCCCCACCTTGTCCTATTATTTTCACTTTAATCAAACGTAATAACACGTTCAGGCCGTTGCAAACCCATATCTTTTGTTAGAGAATGCACTTCTTTTTTTCATAATGACTTTTAAAACAATTATAACGACTTTATTTGTTATTATGTTATAACAGCATATGAGTGTTAGTAATGCAAAAATATTTTTGTTAGTAATTTCATGTTTTGGTGTTGTGATTAATGTTGGGATACTTTTGTTACTTTAATACGAACGTTATAGGAAAATAAACATTATTAATTTGAATATTCAAAAATGTAACTTTGGAAATAAATCCAAAGTTTGAAATATAAATCTTGTATGTTGATTTGAGGAAAAAAAAATCTAATATAGGCGATATAATTTAGCTTAATTGGAAATTGATTTCGAAATATGAATTGAAGCTTATGTACGGATTAAAAAGGTTAATTTAATTCAGAGTTAGTTTTGAAATCAAGTTGTAAGTATAAATTTAATTTCGTAATTAATGAGTTAAAGAAAATTTATTATTCACATTTACTTTTAAAATGGAATTCCTATTGTAAGTTTATTTTAACACGAATGTTTGTCAAAGTTTGTCAAACAAACGTTACTGATATCATTAACCGATTTAGGATTTATTTGAGTAGTGGAGGATAAATTCAACTTTGAAATATGGATCTTGTAACTTAATTGGGAAATTTATCTTACTTATTTTATTTGAACTTGAAATCAAATTTATTTTTTTAAAGCGTGGATTTAGAGATTAAAATTTGAATTTTTAATTTAAATAGTTAATTAATTCTGTTTCGAATGAAACATCTAGTGTGAATTTATGCCAAAATGGGAATGGTTGAAATATGGTGGACATAATAAAAAGGAAGAGTTAATTTGTGGAATAAATTCACGTTCGATTGGATAAAAATGAAGAAGTGGTTTTGTGTAATGAATTATGTGTAATGTTGTCCAAGTTAAATTTTCCTATCGGTTAATAAAATTTGTTGAAATTTAAAACTTGTAACTGATATTGGTTGTATACTTCGTTACAGTCATATTCTAACCTAACGTTGTTATATTATTTGATAAATTTGCTGAAATTTAAAAGTGTATAAACAACGTTGTTGTGTACTTCGTTCAAACCACTTTCATCGTTCATTCCTATGTTTACTTCAAACCATATCTGAGAATTATACTCAAAGATTTTTGTGCAGAAATTTATTTCCACTTGTTTCCACCTCTCCGTAATTTGAACACCTGTTCTTACTTCCCCTGAATGGCAAATTCTATTTGGACCCAAGAATTTGCTGAGTAAACCCAACAAATCTGGAAAAACGAGGTGAACCCAGTATTTTGCTGAGTTCACCCATGTATTATTTAAAAAAAGACATTTTTACCCTCTCTCGTAGGGGCATTTTATAGTCTACCTCGTAGATCCCCTACGAGATTCTTTACCTTACCTCGTAGAGTCCCTACGAGGTAAAGTAAAGAATCTCGTAGGGGCTCTACGAGGTAGACTAAAGAATCTCATAGGAGCTCTACGAGGTATGCTGAAAATTGGAAAAAAAATATTGCAAAGCAGGGGCAGTTTTGTCATCATTTTTTTTGGGTATACTCAGCAAATTCCTGGGTCTAAATAGAATTTGCCCCCCGGATTGTTTGACTTGTTGTTGTTTCGTTCTGTATGTGGTCTCCTTCGTTATATTACAAAATGGTTGTACCGTTTCCTCTGGTTCACAGAGATAAAAAATCCCTTTTCCTCCTAAAGTCCAACAGCCGAACACTTTTGTTCCCAAAAAAAACAATTCTTCCCAAAATCGGTCTGCCCTATTTCTAAACCCACGGCCGACCAAAATAGTTAAATAAATCCCAAAACCCAAAAATGGCTACCACCGAATTGATCGGTTCTCCCTCTCCACCGTAAAATTAAAGGCCGTTTCTTCCTACACCGTTCATCTGCGCTACTCGAGACCAGCGCCTCCACATCGCTGACTTTGGAAAACCCTTCGCCTCAATTCTGCCTGAGCTCCTTCGCATGGAAGCACCGCGTCGCCACCAGGAACCATCTCCGGACACCCGAAAGCCGGCACAGACCCTTCAACCGACTGCAGCGCCTGGAGCTGCTGCTTGTCCTTCCTCAAAGCCGTTCCACTGCTCCTGCTCCTCCTCCGTCACCGCAGCGATGGTGAATAAATCTCATGATTTAACTAATTTCAAGTTCCCTTCTTTACACTAAATATAATTAATGTACCTGGTTAACTGTTGCATTTATTTTGAATGTTGCTATTTCCCCTTTCTGATGTAATGAAATTGTGGCTTTTGATATCGAACAAGTCTAGTTAATTCAATTGTGTAAGAAACAAAGACGAATGGGGCTATGAAATTAGCTTAGTTTTTTTATGTCCATGTACAGTTTGGAATAAATTTTAAGCTAGGCTAGGCTCGTTGCATTTATTTGAAATGTTGCTAACATTCTAGATTGAGACTTGAGGTCGACTTTAACACAAATCTACACAAGTTGTAATTTAACCATTCTTGTAAATTTCAGATATATGTACGAGGATGTGTATATATTTGGAATGTTGCTAATATTCAAGATTAAGAGTATTGAGGTTCATTATAATACAACACTACATATGTTGCGAATTAGTATGTTTTTATGTTCATTTATCTACATGTATGTTACCTTACTTGTAAATTTCCGATATTTTTATGTTTGTGTATCTATATCAACGTTTGTATATATTTGTATGTGCATGTTCCATGCTTATATGTGTGTTGAATATGGTAGTCCATTTCTACTTCCCTCTATAGCTTATAAGACTTGCAGGTTGAGTACCTGGGCAAACTTGACCCATGCATGCATTTTCATACCTTTACAACTCATGTGTTAGTTTCTAATCTAGTTGCCATATATGTGCAACAATATTTGTTATGAATGTCTTCATTTTTTTTTTTATTTTTGCATTGACAGTACATACTTGAGTGCATGTTTCACATGTGTACTGTTCCTTTTATGCCATCCTATGAACTTATTGTCTTGTTTTATGCTTTTATGGCTGCCATGCTTGGTACATGATGTTGAATTTGCTAATCTCTATTGTCGACAGTTCACTTGTTTTTACCTTGAAATTATTTAACAATTGCAGGAGGTTAAACTAATTAAATATATGTGTTCATCGAAGTTTACTGACTTGAAATAAGTTTAATCCTGACTCGAGTGTTTTATGCTTTGCATGGAACACTCAGGGCAGGTCACAAGTGTTACAGATGCAAAGATTTCAGCTCTTAAAGAGGAAGTGAGGCACGTGAAGATGCATGTGCGTGCAAGCCTGGAAAAAAAATGTGAAGCTTTATTCAATTGAAATATATGTTTTATTTTCCGCTGTATAATACTGTAAAAAACTCTTATATTTGTATAAAATTTTATTCTGCTACAATGATCGTGCATTGTGGTTCTGTGTTAAATTCCATTTAAAACCCTTTAAGCCCATAACAATCCGTCGTTTTGAACGTTTCAAGTTGGTTTAATCATCGACTTGGGACAGTCAAATCGGCGGGTTGTTACATAGATGCCTATATTACCATGTTTTAGATAATGAGTTTATTCTGACTATTGAAGGTGATTTGGGCAATTGTGACGTGCAAGTCTTAGGGTAGTTCCCCGGAAAGATGTTTTACACACTTTACCGGCTCAACATGCTATGTCCCTGACCTTGTTGGCCTTTACGCTTATCCCTTAGATGTTTTGGCCGAAGCCCTCTTAATATAGGTAGTCATACCACCTCTACTAAGGTATGTTGGCCTTTGTTTTAATGTTGGAGCCCTCTAACTCACTCATGTTTTGTATACATGATATGGTTTGGCCACTATAAAACCAGATATAGTTGTTTTATGCATGTGCATAACACCTTTTCTTTATTTCAATTAAAAGTAGCACAATCCACTCTAAAGTCGGCTTGTCTTTGTAAAAAAAAGATTTCCTTTAAGAATAAGGCTAAGAAGAGAATCCATTATTCATTGGATATACATCCAGATGTAATCTCGTATTCTCGTGTGTATATATATATATATATGTATGTATATATATATATATGTATGTATATATATATGTATGTATATATATATATATATATATATATATATATTCGTAACATTTTCAAAATCTTAGCTTGATTATTCATCGCTCAACATTTATTTAAACATCAAATACATTATTCTATGAATGTTGGAATGTAATAACCTGGAAATCCGAGCCAATTAAAAAATTTTATTTTGGCAATTTTATTGAATTTTGAATATTTAAAATGAAATATTTTAAATAATAACGACGAGAAATTTATTTTGAATATAATTAGAACATATATATTTATATACGTCGTCGTTAGAATATAAATATTTATTTATATATATAAAAGGAATTGAAAATGGCGCGGTAGTTCGATAATTCGATTTCAAAATTCAAATGAATGTACAGGATTCAAAATAAACCGGATTTTAGTGAAACCAAAAATATTAGAATCTATTTGTGAGTATCTTTCCAACGAATCTGAAAAATCGAAGTTTCATAGCGGGAATCAAAAGATATGTCCAGTTGAAAATTCAGAATAGTCGCTATGGAATTTCGACCCTTAAAAATGGCTATTTTGCAAGCGATCTCGGTTTTCGACGAAACCACTTTTGTTGGATCCGCGATGTCAAATTATTGCTAGGTTTCAAATTTCATAATTTTTCGAATCAATATGTGAGCGTGGAAAAGGAAAACGCGTTTGACCAGTTTCAATTGAAATGTACGTTTAAAATAGAATATATAGATTTATATGTTAAATCTAACGAAAACTGATCGTAACGATCGATTTGTCCTGCGAAACATATCCCATTGTGTTCGGAATGAGGGTAATTAGCTAGGGACGATAGGCGGTGGGTCCCGTTTCGAGGTCGAAAATAAAAGGTTACTTTTTATAAATTCAATATAATTAAATATAATATTATAATAATTATAAAACCTTTTGTTTTCCCCTTTCCTTCTCAAACCGTTGACTCAGTGAAATAAAAATAAAAAACAAAAACAATAGGAAAGCGATCGAGCCCCCCCAGATCTCGTCGCTCCTCCGTTCAGCGAGGCCGCCTCCCCTACTACGTCGTGCCACGCCGGAGCAGACCCACATCTTCGCCTCACGCCCGCCTCCGCCGTGGATGGCGCAACCATCCCCCTCCAACGCGCGAACTTAGGGAGCCACCACCGTAAAACCTCTGCCTGGCAGCGATTACCACCCCTCCGACCTGTGATAGCGGCGCGCCCACCCCCTGCACCTCCGGCGAACTCCTCCGACACCCTCCGTCCAAGTTCCAAGCCCCAAATCCCGAAACAGCCCACCACAGTAGCCCTAGCATCACCCCGTCCGCGCAACAACCTGCCGACCTCCGGCAACCCCCCAGGTTCGACCTGAAGCTCCTGCGCCAACAAAACCCCCCTCCCTTCCAAGAATCGAATGCAAGTGAGTTTTCAGTTTGGTTTATATAAAATTCCGATTTTTGTTTATATAAAACTCTGATTTTTATGGTGATGAAGTTTAGATTTTTGTAGCGATGAAGCTTAAATTCTTATATGAGAAAAGATTGAAATTTTATAATAAAAAAGATTAGATTTTTAAAATAGAAAAGATTAGATTTTTAAAATAGAAAAGATTATATTTTTAAAATAGAAAAGATTAGATTTTTAAAATAGAAAAGATTAGATTTTTAACATAGAAAAGATTAGATTTTTGAAATAGAAAAGATACGATTTTTAGCGATGTAAAAATAGAGTTTTTATCTATATAGTAGTAGTATAAAAATGTGATTTTTATATTCATGACAACAATATAAAAATTCGATTTTTATATATTAAATAGCGAAGTAAAAATTCGATTTTTATATATTATATAGCGAAGTAAAAATTCGATTTTTATATATTGAATAGCGAAGTAAAAATGTGATTTTTATATAATTTTTATTATGAACAGCGTGAAAAGAGCTGCCGTAGAATTTCAAACAGATTCAGATGATTCAGCAGTTCACAAACAAAGCACGGCGGAGTGGAACCCTCCGTGAGAACTTCTCACCTTTAATTTTCTTTTTTCTAGTTAATAATATATACTAGGATGCAGACGGTGTTTAGTAGCACCCGACACCCGTCGTCCACAGACCATGGACGGCTTGTATGCTTGTTTGTTTGATTTTGATGTGTAGTTGATTGTGTGATGTGAAATAAAATAGTTATATAGAAAAAAATATTGTATGGTTGAAATAAATAGAAAATTTAGCGTGTATATAAAATAAATAGTAATAAACAAATCGGAGATTTGTTTATATACACCGATTTGACTGATATTGATTGGGACGATAAATTTTACACATCGTCCAACTACATAAATAAAATATGTGTTTGATTGTTTGAAACCCCACACGGGTATTGGGATGAGATTTGACGTACACTAATCCCGATTGTTTAGTTATATGTCAATCGATGGATTGATAGACTGTTTAAGCGTTAATTATTTATATTTAATGCTTATGCAGTTGTGTGGTTCACTCTGGATGATGGTTGATTATTTATCGTTGTCATTATTTACATGTGTTGTAGAAAAATCCATATAATTAACATTATATGGTAATTGATTGGGCCTCATTCCAGTTTTGAAATAGAATATTTGAATAGAAATATTTGAAATAGAATATGTGAATATTGAAATGTGAAGCCGTGTTAAGTAGCTACACGCCAATTTAACACGAACGGGAATTTTGTCGATTTTATAATGAATATTGGAAGTAATTTCAAAATCGAATATTTTGAAATGAATTCGAATTGAAATTGAATAGAATTGAATTCGAATTGAAATTGAATAGAATTGAATTCGAATTGAAATTGAATAGAATTGAATTCGAATTGAAATTGAATAGAAATGAATTCGAATTGAAATTAAATAGAAATGAGTTCGAATTGAAGTTCAAATAGAAATGAATTCGAATTGAAATTGAATTGAATTGAAAACAAACTGAAGTTGAACTGAAAATCGATTTGAATTGAAATCAATTTGAAATGAATTTAAAACGAATTTATATGGAAAAATTCAATTTTGATTTGAATTTGAAAATGAAGTTGAATTCGTTTTGAAAACGATTTATAAAATTCGTTTCGAAAGGAAATCGACGAAGTATATATTATATATATAATATAATGGCCTGAATAGAACGTGCCGCGCCGCGGTAGTTCGCGAATTTTGACCATTGACTTCGAATGGATATTGCGGGAGATCCGACCGTCGGATTCTCCTAAAACTGGAACCGTTGGGTTCGTATCGAAAAGAGCTTCTTAACGAATATTAGAAATTTGAAATCTAACGGTTGGATTTGGAATTATGTCCAAATCAAATTTGGAAAAGGTCGTTGTAAGTGCAGTTCGATGGCCGTTGAGGGAAATCGACTGTACGGGCCTTGATAAAATTATTAAAAATATCAATAATTTGTGTAAAATCATAAGAAATGATTTGTGAATAATTGGGATGAAAAACTCCATATTTGAAAAGATAAAAATAGATTTTTATCAAAATGAACTAGTTTTGAACTAGAATAATAATTTATTTATTTTTTAAAATAAATAAATTGGATTTGAAATGGTTTTGAAAATAACCAGAAATTCCAATAATTGAATTGGAATAGATTTGTATCGAAATTGTCTTCGGAATATTTCAATGTTGGATTTCGTGATTATACAGATATTGTTATGGAAATTTGAAAGATATATATATATATATATATATATATATATATATATCGTTATTTCCAATACGATATTTGTTGGTCGTAGAATTTGATATTGAATATAAGCCGATATATTTTCTATTCAGAGCCTTGTATTTAATATCAAATGTGATTTGGGTTTGTCGTGAATGGTGTCTTCATTAACACTGTTCTTAAGCCCAGTTGAGAAAAGGATTAAATCTTTTTATTTAGATTTAATGAAGTGTACCAATTAAATGATATTTAATTGGAATTGAATTGGTATTGATTTTCTGGTTTATCGTGAACAGTGTTTTAAATAACACTTGTTCTTTAATCCGATAATTAATGGAATGTGATTTTGGGTTGTCGTGAACGGTATCTTCAATAATACCGTTCTTAGACCCAAAGGAGTTAAGAAAATCAGAAACTAACTGGAGATTAGTTAAGTTGAACGGTTTCTGGGGTATTGATCTGATGTTGGTTTCATCCTTCGGGGTTAATACTTAGGGAATTGCTCACTTGCTAATTTACGATTAGGGACTGTTGAAATGTGATGTGATTTTGGGGTTTATCTTGAACCTTGTTTTAAATGACACTAATTCTTTAACCCAAGTAAATATTAAAACTAAGTGGAGTTTTAATGAATCTTTAATTAGATTGAAAAGATCGAAAATGGAGTATCACCAGTTTTGCTTCACGCGATAGTTAAATCTTTAATTAGATTTGAACGTGAAATGGTAATTGAATTTACCGATAACACCGTGGTGTTAGATATGAAGTATGACCAGTTTTACTTCATGGGATGAATAGGTTGGGGTTGGGAAATTAAAAACAGATGATTACTTCGGTAAGGTTCGTTAATCCCGACTAGTTTGAATTGATATTCAAAAGTAGATTAAAGAACAAATCTAAAGGACTTATCTTTGATAAAATTAATAGGAACCTTTCCCTAAGAATGTGAAATTTAGAAACTAAATGTCGGTTAGCTAAGCAGAATGGTTTTCTGGATATTGATCTGATGTGTCGGCCTTCGGGGTTAATATTTGGGGAATTATTCTCTTGTTAATTTACGGTTAGTGACTGATGAATTGGAATGAGGCGTATGTTGTGTTTGTGTAACACTTGTTTATTATATACGCGAGTTATTCGGAAAGATCGGGTTTATCCCATTCTGAATAACTGATACGACGATAAGTCGAAGATGAAGACGGTGGTCGAAGACCGGAGGTCTTCACGTCGTTTGGGTGGTTACTGATGATCTTGATTGGGTTGTACACCCAAGAAGATGGAAACAGTTAGTGATCGTCCAAATGTACTTGGTGATCGATGGACATGCAGGGTACTAGGTGCCTCCGGTTTCGTTCAGACCCAGAACGAACTTGTAAATGGACTGTGTGTCTGACATTGGATTTCTTCTATGTGATTGATATCGGTTGCATGGAGTGGTTTGCCTGTGTGGCATGCTAAGATGCAAATGATCAAGGCTTCTGTTGAAAAGCAAAGTCTTGTGGTTGATGATCAAAGCACGACCTTTGTGGCGTAGCTTTGTGTAGCGTGAATTCGCGAGCCTCGCACCCCGGTGTGAACCAAAAACTGGAGAGGACGTCAGAGAGGGCATGCGTTTCCTTCTGGCTAGAAGTGGCGTCGGTGGTTTTACACGTCCTGATGAGTTTGACTTATGTGGTTGTTGTTGTTGCGAGGGGCCTCGGTTTGATCGGACGATCCGGGTCCGATGGAGTCATTCGTTGGCTCATTTACGCCCCATAGGGCGGGGAAACGCAGTGTTCAGGAATTTTAATCCACATCGGTGGACCGGCCCTGAGGATCCAAGGGTCACTCAAGCTATGATCCTGAGGCTCGGGCTAGAGAGTCTCGAATCAGTAGAGGACTATCTTTTGCCTCGGTTCACAGATGGAAATCCAACTTCCAAATACGTGACATTTGCGGTTTTGAGATTAGAGCCTAGTATGGCGACATGATATATGGTACCCATGTCAACTATGATTGATATTTATGATTGAAATTGTTTTAAACACTACACACTTATTATAGTATCAAATGACTTGTTTTAAAATGTATCAAGCATGCTTTTGCTATTATAAGGGAAAACCCTATCCCCCGGCGTGCGTTGCATTGTGTGATAGGACCTGGGTCTTATAATAGCTTCATTTTTCTTTATTTAGCATTGCGCTGTTGTTTTATTCACTGGTGTTCTTGGGAGGAAAGCCGTTCCGTGTTATACGGCGTGGTCCCTTGATTTACCTAACTTTAAAAATAAAGAATAATAACTTTTTAGTTCTCACACCAGTCCCATGACTGACCTGGAGTTTATTGTTTTAACCTAAACTCTGGGTGCCCTTATTTTGACACGGGCAGCTAGTTGTTTTGGTTTTGCAGATTTATATTCACAGGATCCTGGTTTACAGCTGGAACGATATCCAGAAAGCTTTGTATTCGTATATCTCTTCTAGTTGTGTATTGTATTATTTTCGTTGTGTATTGCATTATTTTCCGCTGCTATGTAATTTATTGTAATCTCTGATATTTATCAAATGTATTTTACTCAGTTATACTCTGTATATTCTTGTATTCTGATGGAATTGTTGTAATATACAATGAAATGTTCTTCCGTCTGCGTCCTATTGTGGCTTGTCATCGAAGTATCCGCTCTTTCCTTCACCGGGAAGTCACGGGTCTTCACATGGAACGAGATCAAATTTTGGATAGATTATAATATATGGATTGGACATCTACAAAATCTTATTGAATTTGTATAAGTGTAGCTCACAGTAGGGTAGGGGTGCTAAATGGATGCTGCAAAACAAAATTGCGTCGTAACATTCATTTATACATAAATACATACATTTATTTTTGAAAATTGGTATGCTTATTATGACCAATCAAATGCTTCCTGCTATATGCCTCGTCAAAACCTTACAATCATCCTACTGGGTACCTTGCAAGGGAAAAGAGTACATATAGGTTCCACATATTAATAGTACATAGGCAAATTATACAAACAATTACAAATAAAATAAAATAATTAAAATAAACACAGAAAACAAATTAAGCCCTCACAACGGCCCAAAGCCCATCTGCCCCAAATTCAAAACTTCTACATCATTAAGCGCCCGCTATCCTGGGTCAAAAGTTCCAATCCCCATCAGTGAAGGATCTGGCGATTTGATACCAAGTTTAAGATGCTACTACCATTATCGACCACTAAGTAATGGATCTTCTTCTCAATCTTGGACTCAACCATATAACTTTGCATGCTACGATTAGAGAAAATTCTAGCATTCCTCTCTAGCCAAATATTATACATTGCTCCCAAAAGCCACATCGTGAATTCAGTCTTTAGCATGAAATTCATCTAAAAACAAGTCTGCTTCCTCGTCGAGCGTAGGTAAGGTGAGTGGTCGAAGGTAGAGCTTAATTTTAATGGTACCTCAAATTATTGTAGAATAATTGCATGAAAAGAAAAGATGTGCAGTTTCTTCTTGAACGTTGCATAAAGCATATGATATGTTTGGAACACTACCGAACCGATGTAATATGGCTTTAGTGTTGAGGCGATCAAGTGTTGTAAGGTAAGAGATAAAAGCCATAGGTTTATTACTTTTAGAATGCCAAATAATATTAAAGACTGGTTTTGTTACTCCCCCTCTCTGACTTTGTTTCAGGCTATGCTGAAAGAAAGGCTACCTCCATCACATAATAATCTTGATGCCTATCTGGGAAAACTGGCTGGAATGGTTGTGAAGTACTCTTCGGCTATCTCCTTGGTAGTAATATGCAAGGAAGGGTCCAGAGCTGACTGTCAAAGAAGAGAATTCACTTTATCACCTAGATGCCCAATAACCCACAGTCTGTTTATACCCAGTAAATCCACTAGGCTCTTGCTGTTGATCCATGGCCCGAACCATAAGAAGGTATGATCTCCATTTACTATCACTTTATTCATCAACTGTATCTCACTAGTGCATAGTCATATCATTAATTTCCAAGTGGAGGATGCATTGTTATCTATAGATGTATTCCAGAAATAATTGTTATAGCAATATCTACGTTTCATTCAGTTGGCCCATAAGTTTTCTTTGGTTAGGAAGTTCCACAGTAGTTTATTGCATGAAGCCCATTAGATTAGATAATAATTTTAAACCAACTCCCCCTTCATCCCTGGATTTAGAGAGTTGTATCCATGAAACTTTATGCTTAGAATCACCCAAAAAGAAATCAACATAAATGGATTGAAGTTATCCAAAGTGTATTCAGAAATTTGATACGCTGACAACCAGTATAAGACGTTGGGTGTGATAACAACGTGAATCAATTCAGCCCTGCCTGCATGGCTTAATAGATTAGCTTGCAATCCCTCAATCTTATATTGAACCCGATAATTAAGTGCATTACATTCAGAATAGTGGAGATAATTAGAAGAGAGTGGAACACCAAGATATTTAATAGGTAGATGTCCAGCTTCATATGGCAGTATATCAAGAATTGACTGAATATTGGAGGTTGACGTGCTGAAAAAAAACCTTTGTCTTATTAGCATTCACATCTAATCCAGCGTAGTTTGAAAGTAGAAACATTTAAAAAAATGGATATGTCGAAGACCATAAGATCATCCGCGTACAGTAAGTGAGATATTATCGGCTGGAAGGCAAAAACTGGCTTGAACTGGTGGCTGGATATTGCTTGTTCCATCAAAAATGAATAATACTACATGGCAATCTTAAAAAATGTGGTAAAAGAGAATCACCCTGCCTGATTCCACGGTTTGACAAGATATAACCCCTTGGGATGCCTTGTGGTAGAATGGAAAAACTAGGGGTAGAGAAGCATTTGTATACACTATTTACGAAATAAGTGGGGAATCCCATCTGAGACACGAGGAAGCATATAAATTCCCGATTAACTCGGTCATAAGGCTTTTTAAGGTTAACCTTTAAGCAAAATTTAGATATACCATTTTTTTAAATCTCGAAAAAGTTCATGCGCTACCAAAATGTTATTACCTATGTATCGCTACGGAACAAATGCACACTGGTTTTGGTTGACCAGGTGCGTAAGGAATGGCTTTATTCTATTACATAGATTTTAGAGAAAATCTTATAATAAACGTTGCAGCATGCAATGGGCCAGTACTGTGTAATATTGGAAGGATTATAATTTTTTGGTATCGACATAAAAAAGGTATGGTTAATACCTTTTGGCAATTTTGTTGTTCGGAAGATATCCTTCATAGCTTCATGTAGGTCTTGTTTGAATGATTTCCATTGTAACTTAAAAAATTTATAGTTCATACCATCATGTCCAGGACTGGAACCATTTATTAGGGATGAGAATCATGGACCTTAAGGCAAAACTAACATTAGAGAAGGGTGAATAGTGTTTTAAAGAGATTATGGAAAACTTAAACAATTAACGATTACTAAAACAACTATATGAATCATAGAATGAATATCACAACATAAACAATCACATATGAAATATAAACAAAAATAAAATGTAGAAAAAGAAGAACACACTAGATTTTATACTGGTTTGGATTGCTCCTACTTCCAGTCCCACGCAAAGCTGGATTGCACAAATTTTTATTAATAATCAGAGTCCAATTACAATCCCCTTGATTTCACAGCTACAAGGTTAACACCGATTCAACACCCTTGATTTCACGGCTATAAGGTTAACACCACTCCCTTTCCTTGATTTACGGGCTACAAGGAACACACTCTTTCTTTAACAATTACAAATAGCCCAAGAACTCTTTAATAGCAGTTCCAATCAGAGAGTATTTGATAGAGATTGAGAATAGAAAGAGAATGATATAATTTGTATTGAAATCGGCAGAGTATAAGTGTAGAAATTAAGAATTTAAAGTAGAATAGTGGTGGTAAGAGAAAGGATGAAGAAGGATAAGACTAGTTATTTAAAATTTCGAAAATGAGGCCTATATATAGTGTTCCAAAGATCAGAAAAGTTTTGAAACGTTTTAAAATATGAAAAGACACTTCCTTTTGAATTTAAAAAAAGTGACGATTATATGTCAAAATGTAAGAAGTTGTATGTCGACATATGCTAGGTTTTCAAATTTTAAATCATGTTTTAGAGTATTTAAATCAATATATATTCTGAAAATTCCCGAATTAAAACTAGTTGTTGAAAATATATTTTCTTTAGTATGAAAACATATAAACTATTGTTTAAACATATAATATAAAAACCTTATATATGATATAAAACTATATAATTATAAACATATATAACATAATTGTTTTAACTTTATAATATGTATAAACTATATAAGAAACTTATGTATTTGAAATCATAAGTAAAAACCTTTAGATGATTTAAAATCATTTTGAAAAGAGTTTGAAATAATTTGAAATTAATTAAAAAAGATAATTTGAAAACATAATTTTGAGAGTGCTAACTAGAGTTTTACATACTAACAAGACTCTATTACTTTGATAATCTTGCAATCTTGATATCTTAATGCTCACGAGTCTTGAATCTTCTTTGAAATCTTGAATTTAAAAAACTCTTAACAGTACAATCTTCAAAATTTTCTTCCTGCATATAAATCCCGTATATACATATATGTATATTCTTGATAAAGATATTAGTATATATTTTATAATCAATAATGTTAACAAGGTTGTTGTCATCAAAATTCCATTCTCCAACAATCTCCCTCTTTTTGATGATGACAACCTTGGTTTATAAAATATTTAGACCTGATATTACTTGTCGAATTGATTCTTCGAACACTCCCCCTTTGTAACAACCCGGAAAAATCTGAACCAATTTAAAAATTTTAAATTGGCTATTTTAGTGGATTTTAAATATTTAAAATAAATATTTTAAATAATATCGACGAAAAGTATGTTTGAATCGAAGTTTGAAAATAAATATAATTAATTCTAATTATAAACAAGGCCTGAAATGGCGCGGTAGTTTCAAAATTTGAATTCAAATTTTGCCTGACTATACCGGGTGCAAAATAAAACGGATTTTAGTGAAAGCAAAAATATTTAAATTTTTTAGTGAATATCTTTCTAACGAATCTGAAAAATCGAAGTTTCATAGCGGGAATCAAAAGTTATGGCCAAATGAATTTTCAGAAAGGTCGCTATACAGAATATATAGCCCGTGAAAATGGTCATTTTGCATACGACCTCAGAATTCGACGAAACCACTTTTGTTGGATTCGGGATGTCAAATTATTGCTAGATTTCAAATTTCATAATTTTTGAAGCTAGTATGTAAGCGTGGCGAAGGAAAATGTGTTTTGGTCAATTACAGTTAAATTATATCGACCAGAAAAGGCCCATTTTTCAAACAGTCTCAGAATTCGACGAAACTAGCTTTTTTGGGACCGTATCGTCATAACATAGCTAGATTTATTTTTTTGGAATTTTTAGAATCGGTATGTGGCCCCGGCAAATTGAAATGTACGTTCAAATTAAATATTGAATGTTTTATATTTTAATTTAAAGGAAAACTGACTGAAACAGTCGAATGGGCCTTCGAAACATATCCCATTGTGTTCGGAATGGGGGTATTTAGCTAGGGACGATAGTCGT
Source organism: Allium sativum (assembly GCA_030737875.1). Classification (NCBI taxonomy): domain Eukaryota; kingdom Viridiplantae; phylum Streptophyta; class Magnoliopsida; order Asparagales; family Amaryllidaceae; genus Allium; species Allium sativum. Next base: position 40,712,435 of record CM060924.1, read on the forward strand.
TGGGTCTGGATTGGGGTTCGTGTGTGAAAGAGTGTATTTTAGAAATTTAAAAATATATAAATTAATAAAAAATCCTATTGTCCACGCATTCTTCTCTCTCCCCGACTCTCTCTGAAACGAACGACGGAAAGGGCTCTCTGCCTTCTCTCTTCATTTTCTCCCTCTACAAGAAAAATCAGTCCCTCCTCCAGTTGAAGATTTTGAAGTGCTCGAGACGAGCTTCAAATCCGTATAGAGCTTGAATTTTTTCATTGAGTGATTTGTGAGTACTGACGTCACGAAGTCGGAGTGTTCAAACCGCCGCCGCCGTCAGATCCGACCACCGAGTGGGCCCCACCGCCGCGCGCTAGTGCGTCGTTCCTCCCCCTCCGACGCTGCAAAGGCCGATCGATGAATAGCTGCACGGATTCAAAGAAAAATTGAAACCTAGTTTCGAACCTTTCAGCTGAGGTATGGCCTATTTTAAATAAACTATATTATAGCACTTTAAAGTGCTAGGGTTTTGATTTCACTGTAAAAATCATATCTTTTTCGTTTGTTGACGAAATTCAGTGAAACAAGAGACAGTGGACTCGTGAGGACGTCTTCTACATTCTAGAAGAGACCGAATATTTTTCTGAGCCTTCTGCTATTTTTGGTGGAGTGGAACCCAATGTGAGATTTCTGAATTATAAACGATATGGAAAACGACGATGTATAAATTATATAGTCGATGTATGACTTATATAAGCGTTGTACACCTCATGTATAAGCGTTGTATAAGTTGTACGTTCGATGTACAAATTGTATATGCGTTGTAAAAATTATATATGTGTTGAAATAAAAGCGAAATTTACTTATATATATATATATATATATATATATATATATATATATATATATATATACTCCCCTCGTCCACAGACCATGGACGATATTTATTGGTTGTGATTGGTGTGAAAAATGGTTGATAGCGAATGGTTGATTTGAATTGTTTGTGGTTTGAAATTGATTGATTGTGGTTGAAAAATACCCGTTTGTGGTTGAGAATTATTTGGTTGAAACCACATAGGATTAGTTTGTGGAAAAGAAAGAAAAAATATACATGCCGCCCGCGTGCGAACTAAATTCATGAAATCCCCATTGTCAAAAGCTGCAAGGCTTTAAGGTAGAGCGAGGAGCTGTACTAGGGACGGCCCCGGTTTTAACTACCCTGTGGTATGCTGCCGAAATTTTGAATGATATTCATGTGTTAGAATTATTTTCATGTGTTGAAACTATATTCATGTGTTGAAAAGGAATTCATATGTTGAATGATAGTCGTGTTTTGAAATAAATTGTTTTATAATAAAAATCATTTTTTTATCATCTATATGAACTATATAAAATAGTCGTGCTTTGAAATAAATTGTTTTATAATAAAAATCATATTTTTATCATCTATATGAACTATATAAAATAGTCGTTTTTTGAAATAAATTGTTTTATAATAAAAATCGTATTTTTATCATCTATATGAACTATATAAAATAGTCGTGTTTTGAAATAAATTGTTGTACAATAAAAATCACATTTTTATTATACACATGAATTGTTAAAAATAGTGAAGTGTTGAAATAAATGTTGGTTTGATAAAAATATCATTTTTATCAAAGGTATGAAAAGAATATGGTTTTGGAATCGAATAATAGATTATTTGTATATATATAAGTATAAGTAAAATAAATCGAATAATGAAGCTGCAGTTCGTGTTTTGAAACCGTGATTTCAAACGATTAGTGCGGGAGATCCGACCATCGGATTTTCCCGAAACCGAAACCGTTGGGTTTGCTTTGGAAATATCTTTCCAACGGCACCAACTTTGTAAAGATCCAACGGTTGGGTTTTCTGAAATGTTTAATTCAAATCTGAAGAAAAACAACGTCAGAATCGATTATATTTATATATATATAAATATAATTTAATTAAATCGAATAACGATGCTGCAGTTCGTATTTTGAAATCAAAACTTCAAACGATTGTACCGGGAGATCCGACCGTCGGATATTCCCGAAACTGGAACCGTTGGATTCGTTTTGGAAAGATCTTTCTAATGATATAAATTTTGTGAAGATCCAAGGGTTAGATTTTCATATATGTGTAAATCAAATCTAAAGAAAAACAGCGCCACAGCCGCGTTATGGCCTGAAGCGTCGTTTGAATAAATTGGTTATTTTTAAATAAAGAAAAATAGCGATAAATCGTTATAAAATATTATAAACGATATGGAATGTGAAATTTAGAAACTAACTGAAGGTTAGCTAGGTCGAATGGTTTCCTGGGTTTTGATCTGATGTTGGTTTCGGCCTTCGGGGTTAATATTTGGGAAATCGTTCTCTTACTGATTTACGGTTAGTGACTAATGAATTGGAATAAGGTGTATGATGTGTTTGTGTAGCACTTGTTTATTATATACGCGAGTTGCTCAGAAAGACTGGGTTTATCCCATTCTGAATAACTGAATCGACGATAAGAAAACGAAGATGAAGACGGTGGTCGAAGACCGGAGATCTTCACCTCGTTTGGATAGTAACCGATGTCCTGATTGGGAGGCATCCCGAAATATGGATAATGAGTGGTGATTATCCTGACATACATGGAGATCGATGGGTATGCGAGGTATATAGTGCCTCCGGTTTCGTAAAGACCCAGAACGGACTTGCAAATGGATTGTGTGTCTGACATTGGAATTCATTCTGTGTAATTTATAGCCATCAGTTGCATGGTGCGAATTGCCCGTGTGGCATGCTACGATGCAGTGATCAAGGCTTCTGTTGAAAAACAAAGTCTTGTGGTTGATGATCAAAGCACTGCCTGTGTGGCGTAGCTTTATGTATAACGTGAATTCGCGAACCTCACACCCCGGTATGAACCAGAAACGGGAGAGGACATCAGGGAGGGCATGCGTTTCCTTCTAGTTAGAGGTGGTGTCAGTGCTTAAACTGGCTGATATTTATATTATTTTCACCTATGTGGTTGTTGCTGTCGCGAGGCGCCTCGGATATATCGGTCGATCCGGGACCGATGGAGTCATTCGTTGGCTCATTTACGCCCCAAAGGGCGGGGAAACACAGTGTTCAGGCATTTTAATCCACATCGGTGGACCGGCCCTGACGATCCAAGGGCCCACCTGAGTCTGGGTCCTGAGACATGGGCTAGACTGTCTCGAAGTCGGTAAGGACTATCTTTTGCCTTGGTTCATGACGGAAATCCAATTTCCAAATACGTGACTATACGGCTTTGATTGTAAACCTATATTTGGCAACATAGTGGCATGGGACGCTCATGTCGTCTATAATTGATACTTACGATTTGAAATTGTTTTTGAAACATATAAACACTAGTAATAAAATCAAATGCTTTTGTTTTATTCGTATCAAGCATATTTGGCCATTATAAGGTAAAAACTCTATCCTCCGGTTTGCGTTGCATTGTGTGATGGGAACTGAGTCTTATAATGGCTTCATTTTTATAAAAATCATTGCTATGTTTTAAAGATTTACTTGTTTTAAAGCACTGGCAATCCAATGGAGTAAACCCGTTCCGCGAAAGTGGCGTGGTCCTGTGATTAACCATATTATAAAATGTGTTAAGTAGATTTCTCATACCAGTCCCACGATTGACTCGTAGTTTGTTTCACTTGCAAACTCCGGTGCCCCTTTTTCTATGCGGGAAGCCTTGTGTTCAGGTTTTTAGCCGGCTCTTTCTGGATAGCTGGAGCTGAAGATGGATTCTATCATTTATCTCTTTTTATGCTGTTCAGCTCCTATTGTACATATTATGTTTATTTTCCGTTGTAGACATTTATGTATAGCTGAACTGTGTTTGTACTAAGTATGATCCTGTATACTGTGTAACTCTGATGATTATGTTTATCTAGTGTATTATTTGTTCATTTTCTGGTGTATTTATTTATTTCTGTTCTGCTATTATCTGTTTATGTGTTATATTCCAAAGATTACCCTTAACACCGTCGTACGGGGTTTTGGGGTCGTTACACCCTTTCACCATGAATCCTTAATAACTCCCCTTAAACTATATATATTCTATCTATACCTATACCTATTTTATAATTTCTCCCCCTTTGTCATCAACAAAAAGTATATCTGACTATACCCCCCCAAAATTTATACCAATAATGATCCTAGTACTAATACAAAGTATAACCCTTTTAAACTTATAATTCTAATATACAAACTTAGAGCTCTTCCTAATTCTATGACAATTCTAACTAAACTATAATATAAAGAAGCAATTTAAAAAATATTTCCAAGCAATTCAATCAATATTTATAAGCAATCATTGTATGTATCAAACTAATCAATACAAGTCAAATCCAGTCAAATCAAACATTAGTACAAGTTTTCATACAAAGCATATCAAATCAAACAAATTCATACATGTCTTGAAACTTCCTCCCATCCATCTCCACCGAAGGTTGGATCTCTTTTGATGATTTCACAGTCTATGCTGTCTTTGGTGAGAGATGCTCCAATGATGTTATTATCTTCATCTCTGGAAAGAGAAGAGACCAACCAACGAATGACATAAAAGGGTTTTTCTTGTTGTTCAATCATCTTTATCTAACTTAATTCTAGATGATGCTGATTACGAAGGATTATAGATAGGATATTCTTGAAAGAATTGAGATTTTCTTCAAGATTTTCACTTAGATTGCGAAAAGGATTGGCCATTATTTGATTATTTAGAGAAGGAGTGATTAGAGAAGAAAGAGAGAAATAAAAATGAGTTTTTCTACAAGAAAAAGGTATTTACAGGGTCTGGAATTCGTTTAGTAATGAATAGACACAAGTTAGTTATTTAAAAATTCAATTTTGGACCAATTTGAATTTCTGACGGTTATATGTCGACATGTCAAAAAGTTACAGGTCGACATACCCATGTGTTTTGTTGGGTATTTTGAATTTCTACATAATTTTGAGTTATTTCTTTCTATATTATATTATTATACTTAATTTTAATGTTTTTACAGATGTTTTAAAGATTGTTTTGAAAGGGAACAATATCATTCATTACTACTAAACGGTTACAATCAAACGATACATGAAATTCAAGACTAAAAGTACGACATATGAAATACGAACGGAAATACAAGCTACTACGAAAAGATAAAACAAACTAAAAAACTTAAAACTCAGCAGATGAGGATGAGGAAGATGATAATCCAAGTTTTCTTCCTGCTTTTTCGAAAAACTTGTCATTTTAGAAGACTTTTGTTTGATTGTCTTCTTGATCTTCTTTTGGTTCTTGACTTACTTGACTTGGGTTTGGAGAATTATTTATTTGGATATGGCTCTAGTAGTAGTGGGACATTCTACACTTTCCATAGAGGATTCTTCTTCTTTGCCGATTTCCATTGGATTTTCTTCTTGTCCCATTCAAGCTTGATTTTCAACAAATGTTTCGTAAGGCTTAAAAATGATTGGAATTTGCACAAGGGATATATTTCTCGAGTAAAAAAACTTTCTTGGCACAAATTTCTCTTCTTTGAGATCGACCCCAAAATATTTAAAGATACGGGTAAGATAAACTCCATGGTAGAAAGTATTTTCTTTGGTGGGCATTTCTTTGGGTTTAAACTCTTTCAAAATCACACTGGCCCAGTTAATATCGTAAGTGCCAAAGATGGCAAAGAGCATTTTTTGGACCTTAAGGGTAGGGTTATTAAAATTTCCTGAACAGGGAGTGAGAATATGTTGAAGAAGGAGGTTGACAATTCTTTCTTTTGGGCGGAAAAGGTGATTTTTAAAATCATATATTCATCGCTTTCAAAGACGTGATGAAACATTTCCAAATCTTGTTCATCAATTTCAAAATCCAAACTGTATTCTTATAATTCAAAATAGTTCCCAAAATATCACAATACAAAATAATTTGAGTGCCTTTTACACTACAACAAACTTGATTTTCATTTCCATCATAAAAATCGCTATTTAAATTCGCATAAAACATTTTGATGAGATTCGGGTAACATTGTTCATCATTATCCCGAGAATTAATCGCACTTAAAACTTCATTTTTTTTTGAAAGGCAATTTTAATATATTCACATTATACGAATCCAAGTACAATATCATCCTATAACCAACTATACAATAACTATACATAGCATCGAGAGAAAAAATTATGAACAAATATCAGAGAAACACCAAAAAAACTCAATACTATGCAAAACCAATTACAACACAGAGACACTTTGGAAAATGCTCAGCTAAAATAAGCAGCACCATTTAATCATCCATCCTTAATCTTTTAGAGACAACCTTCATGACAACAGAATAAATCTGATCTGCACTTGACATGTTGGATGCAAAAATCCTTTGATTTCTCTCTATCCAAATTTCATAAACAAAAGACTTTAAAACTCTTAACAACAATACTCCTTTGATATCCTTCCACCTTGTAGCTTTAAACAACACAAACCATTCATCTTTGCTCGAATTCACAGGGAAATGCAACTGGAAAGCTAATAGAATCCTTTTCCATATCTGAAATATAATTGAACACTCAAAGAAAATGTGAGTATTACACTCAGTTTCATTCCCACAAAAAACACATAGATCCTCCGAGATAATACCCAATCTACATAGTTTATCCTTGGTATTTAGAGCATTAGCCATCACCTTCCATAGCAACAAATTTTGCTTTGCATTACTCGAAATATTCCAAATGCGCTTATACCATGGGAAAAGAGGTTTATCACCAAGGAGCAGATCATAAACATGCTTAATTGAATGATGCTTACCCGTCCATGATATTGCCACTCCATCCATCCTGAAGTTTGATCTTATCTGATCCCAAAGACTTTGAAGTAAAGCTGAACTGTTATATGGTAAAATCAAAACACCCTCATGTATGTAATCCTCCACCAAAGCATTATCTGGTATACCACTGTTTCTCCTCAGATTATAGTCCACAATTTTGCTCAAAATCATCCCATGACTTGCCCAGGGAGAGTTCCAAAAAGACAAACCTTTAATCTTACCTGCATTACAACAAATTAAAAGTAATAGCATAAATCTAAGATTGAGAATGTGTCTCCAACTCCAGCTGCAATTATTAGGGACATCCATAGTCCAGAAATGCTTCCTACCAATCAGATTGCTCTTTATAAATCTGGACCATCTCTAATCAAAGAAGATTGAAGAGGTGCATCCCCAAAAGTATGACTAGACCAAGCTTTGAGACGTATCTTCAAAAGCCTCAATTTGAAACACAATATTTCCATAGGATTATTACCACTTTTATTTGACCAAGCCTGCAATAAAATATTAGAAAAATCTTTATGTGAGCACCAAAAATTAAAAAATTAAAAAGAGGACTTCCTTTTGATAATAGCATCTAGTTTACTCCAATATAAAAGCAAGGGACAGTGATCAGAGATAGTTGGAGGAAGGATATGACAAAATGAATCAGGCCAATCTAGAAGAAAAGAAGAATTAGCAAACATATGATCCAGCTTGCACAAACTAGGTTTACCAATGTGACTCCTGTTAGTCCAAGTAAATTCTGAGCCAAAGGAGTTAATAGGATAAAGATTGGAAGTGATTAGAGCTTGATTAAGAGGGGCAATATCTTTAACAGCAAGAGCACTACCACCCAAATTTTGAGATGAGGAAAACATACAATTGAAGTCCCCCCCCCCCGTAACCAGGGTTTATTAGAACAATGAATATTACTCAAAATTGATAGGAAAGGGATTCTGAGGGAAGTGGCATTTTCAGCATACACAGAGGTTAAGAAGAAAGAAGTATTAGAAGGAAGATAAACGCAAGCATAGTGAATAAATTGATCAGAGGAAGACATTTTGAAAAGCTTAAAAATAGAAGGATTCCAAAGTGTAAGGAGACGACCAAAAGAGGCAGCATCAAGATTATGATCAAAACACCAATTAGGGGCAATGAATTTAGCAGCCAAAGTAGTAGAAGCTAAATCAAGCTTAGTCTCTGAAATGGAGATAATCTGAATATTATGGCTTTTGATGAAGAATTTAATCTCCTTTTGCTTTGAGGGAAGATTCATCCCTCGCACATTCCAAAATGATATGTTATGAATCATGACAAAATATCAGAAAAATCAGTAACAGGGCTGGAATTACTCCTGGTACTCCTTCATGAAAGCTTTTGATTATTACTTAGAGGGATAACCTCTTCTTGACTAAAGGAATGACCTTCATCTATGTCCTTGTCATCATTAACTTTAGATATTTCCTTCTTTTTCCTGCGTCTCTTAGACTTCAGAACAACTTTAGAAGCGGATTTTGAAGATGATTTGAGAGCAGCATCCACATAATCACTAACTTTAGCTTTAGAAACTTTAGGAGTCTTGGCAGAATAAGGAGATGAAATATTATGTGGAGGTGGAGGAAGGGTGATTCCAGCAGGAGGTGACAAATGTGAGTAAGGAGAAGAAAAGTTTATAGAGGAATTAAAGGATTTTGAACTAAATTTGGAATGAGGATCAAAATTGAGATTAAGAGTTGAACTGCCAGAATTGCAGTTAGATTGAGATAAAATAGGACAAGATTGAGTATTTATATGAGGGGAAAATTTACTTGAACAAATAGGATTGCTAGTTGATGAAGATGGCATGGTGGATTAATCTGAAAGAAGGGAGAAAGGATTAAAAGTATCGAGCTCATCATTTTCTTCTTGCAAATCATTCACTACCACTTTTTCCTTTCCTTTAATTTTCCCATTCAAATTTCCATCAACAAAGGACACTTTCTTTTCCTGAACAGTGCATACCCCATTTTTATCCACTACAATGAAATTATCTTCATTGCACACTCTTTCACCACTTTCATTATTCATAATATCATCTATATCACTTTCAGTCTCCAAATTACCTTTCCTACTCTTCTCAATTACTCCATCCAGTTTATTATTGACTTCATTATTAACATCAGCACCTTGTTTGCCTTGTTTAATCTGCCAAACAATTTTCCTTTTACTATTTACTTTAGTCCAACCACTATTCTCCTGACCAACAAAAGCCTTACCACTCAAATTTCTTCCAGGTTGATAATAAGGCACTTGTTTGTTTTCATTTTCATGCACATCTGGGTATTCATTTGCCTTAATATCAGTCTTATGCACATCACAATTACTAGTAGCATGACCAAAGACTTGACAGACAGTACATATGGCTGGCTTCCAGTCGTAAGAAACAATTACAGGTGGACAATTATCACCTAATTCACCCAATTGAATTGACTGAGGTAGCTCTGAATCTGCTTCAACCTCAACTAACACTTTAGCATATCTAATCCTATGCATCCACTCAGTATTTAAATCAAAACAAATAAGCCTACCAACCTAGCATGCAAGCCAATTTATACCCAGCAGTGTCCATACCAATATGGGAATGCGATGTAAATGAATCCATATAGGAACTCTTTTAATCTGAGATTGGGCACTACCTATTGAAGGATCCCATCTAGTAATTATAAACATACGACCTCGTATGAATATTGGATAAGCTTTTAGCACTTTATCTCGATCAAAATCATTTGAAAATTTAAAATAGAAATTGATCCCATCTGATTTAATGTCAACATCACCATGAAGAGACCAGTAATTCTTTAAAAAATTGACAACAGAAAAATATGATAAAGAACCATCAAGGAAGAAACCCACCAAATATTGATTCCAATACTTAATACCTTCGGCTTTAACAATTTCTGGAGGATTTTTCTTCTGACCATCTTTGATTTTTTCAAACTCCAAAGGCTTGTAAACACCAGCATTCCTTGGAAGGGAATTGAACAAAGAAAGATAATCATTTTTAGAAGAGGAGGCAAGATTCTTAGTAGAGCTCGAAGTAAGTTCAGGATTATGAGGATTTGATTTGGAAGGAGGAACAGGGATTCGAGTAGCTGCTGAAGGAACATATCCAATTGCAATATCTTGATTTTCCAAACAAATAACAGATTTTACACCAGCCTTATTACTTGAGGGCAAAGTGTTCGTCTGAATGCCAGATCCATTAATACTATCAATGAGAACCTCATTCCCATCAATAATATCAACAGGAGACTTAGAAGCTAGATCAACAACTCCAATTAGGACAGATTCTAAGTTATCATCTAAGATCTCAGAAGCAATCAGAGACGATGAGCAATTCCAATTAGAGAGTGACACAGGCAAAGGATCTGGGGGTTTAGGAGGAGGAGGACGAGGTGGAAGGGAGGGAAAAGAGGACGAATTAAGAAAGGAAGAAGACGAATCAAGATTGGAGCAAGAAGACGCCATTACTAGAGGGAAAGGAAGAACTTCATTTTGTTCGAAAAGAGAACGAATATCATAAGAAGGAAAATCTTCAAAGATAGCAAAAGTTCCAATATTGAATTTTCCGTTAGCAACATAGTCAATATATGCTTGGATATAGCCTTCGGATCGTTGTAGAGATGACCTTTGAGAGTTTTGGTTAATCTCATGGTCTTTGGTGTACTTGAGGAAGCCATTAGAGATAAGTTTTGAAGAGAATAGTATAAAGAAAGTAGTTTTTGAATTTTGAATGAGAGGTAGAGAGAATAGAATTGAATTGATGATAAAATAGAGAGCAAATGTACACATCTTTCTGAGTAGAAGGACACAATTTTACACCTTGGAAGTTGGTTAAAAGATGGTGGGAAGTTTGAAAGTTTAAACTCTTGAAATTGAAATTTTGAATTTCAATTTCTGGTGTATATGTCGACATGTACATTCAAGTATGTTGACATACATGTGTGTTTTCATAAGACAAGTTGCTTTTTGACTTTGTTTTATTATTGTAATATTCTATATTTTTTGTTTTATTATTTCCTGAGATGTTTATTAATTTTAAAAGTAATTAAAATTAATTATTATATTATAATTATATTGAATTTTATAATTTTAAGTTTGAATTTTAGAATTTAATTTTCAAATTTTCAAACAAGGCAAGCAAACAAAACATCCATTTAACCAATTCAATCAAAAATTGTTAATTAAGGCGTACCTGGTTTTTAGATTCATTTCTTCGATATTTTCTGAATCATGAATCGCTGTGAAGCACATATTCGAATTAACAGTTTTTGGCTCTTCTTCACTTGATTATGAATCTGGATCATCTAAAGTTGCTACAAATACTCTTTTCCTCTTCTTTGACGAATTGCCAATCGTGTGTTGACTTGATTTATCTGGATATTGACACATTCTTTTTATATGATCTGGTTTGTTGCAATTGTAGCATCTATCGTCAATTTTTCTTGAACTTCCTTGAATATTTTTCTGAAAATTATTTATTCTTTTATATCTCGGAAATTTTCTCAAATTCCTTGTCATTAATGCAATTTCTTAATCATCCTCGCTGCTTGAATCAGAATCGTCGGTTGTTGCTTTGAATGCTATTGATTTCTTTTTTGTCGGCTTATTCTCCTTTCTTTCCTATAATTGTACATCGAACGACATCAGATTTCCTATTAACTCCTCAATTTTCATTTCACTAATATTATTGGCCTCTTCAATCGCCAATGTTTTCTGATCCTATTCTGGAGTTAGGGAATTAAGGATTTTTCTGACTTGGTCCTCTTTAGAATAAGGTTTTCCCAAAGCCATTAATGAATGCATGATTTCCTGGTACCTAAAGTACATATCGGAGATAGATTCATTCTGATTTATTTTAAATAACTCAAATTGATTAGTTAGCATTGATATCTTTGTCTGTTTTACTTTACTGGTTCCTTCATGAGTAACTTGCAATGTTTTCCATATTTCATAAGAAGATTTAAAAACAGATACTCTCTTAAATTCATTTCTATCTAATGAACAGAATAACATATTAATAGCCTTATAATTACTTTGTGCAGTAGTCTTTTGTTCATTAGTCCATTATCCAAAATTAGTAGTGGGTCCAACATATTCAATTTGTGTGATATTCCAAGTGTCTAATCCTATAGATTGTAAATATATTTTCATCCTACATGCCCAATAAGGGTAATTACTGCCATTAAATAAAGGCGATCTAACGCTGGACTGACCTTCTACAAATGAACTATTACTACTAGCAATTCCAGTGTTGCTTGCCGTTTAATATTTTCAAAATTCAGATAATGAAATTTTGAAAACATATGCTCTGATACCAACTGTTAAGGATGAGAATCACGGATCTTAAGGCAAAACTAACACTAGAGGGTGGTGAATAGTGTTTTAAAGAGATTATGGAAAGCTTAAACAACTAACGATTACTCAAATAACTATATGAATCACATAATGAATATCGTAATAGAAACAATCACAGATGCAAATATAAACAGAAATAAAATGCAGAAAGGAAAGAACAAACCAGATTTTATCTTGGTTCGGATTACTTCTACGTCCAGTCCCACACAACCCTGGATTGCATAGAGTTTTATTAGTATAAGAATCCAATTACAATCCTCTTGATTTCACAACTACAAGGTTAACACCGATCCAACACCCTTGATTTCACAGGTACAAGGTTAACACCGATTCAACACCCTTGATTTCACAGCTACAAGGTTAACACTGCTCCCTTTCTTTGATTTACGAGCTACAAGGAACACACCCTTTCCTTAACAATTACAAATAGCCCTAAACTCTTGGATAGCACTTCCAATCAGAGAGTATTTGATAGAGATTGAGAATAGAAAGAGAATGATATAATCTGTATTGAAATCGGCAGAGTATAAGTGTAGAAATCAAGAATTTTAAGTAGAATAATTGTGGTAAGAGAAAGGATGAAGAAGGAGAAGATTAGTTATTTAAAATTTTGAAATGAGGCCTTTATATAGTTTTTCCAAAGGTCACAACAGTTCTGAACGTTTTAAAATATGAAAAGACACTTCCTTTTGAATTTAAAAAAAAAAGCGACGGTTATATGTCAACATGTAAGAAGTTGTCTGTCGACATATGCTAGGTTTTCAAATTTTAAATCATGTTTTAAAGTATTTAAATCAATATATATATTATAGAAATTCTAGATTCAAAACTAGTTTTTTAAAATATAATTTCTTAAGTATAAAAACAAATAAACTATTACTTAAACATTAAATATAAAGACCATATATATATATATATATATATATATATATATGATATAAAACTTTAAAATTTTAAACATATATAATATAATTGTTCAACTTTATAATATACATAAATTATATAAGAAACTTATATATTTGAAATCACAAGTAAAAACCTTTAGATGATTTAAAATCATTTTGAAAAGAGTTTGAAATTATTTGAAATTGATTTTAAAAAGATAATTTGAAAAAAGAATTTTGAGAGTGATAACCAGAGTTTTACATTCTAACTAGACTCTATTACTTTGATAATTTTGAACTCTTGAACTCTTGATATCTTGATACTCATGTGTCTTGAATCTTCTTTAAAACCTTGAATCTTTAAAAACTCTTAAATTTACAATCTTCAGTATTTACTTCCTGCATGTAAATCTTGTATATACATAAATATATTCTGGATAAAGATGTTAATATATATTTTATAATCAATAATGTTAACAAGGTTGTTGTCATCAAAATTCTACCTTATCGAGTGATATTTCCTGAAGGAGGTATTGGTGGCCCCCGGGGTTAATGATGTTAGCAGACTGGAATTCAGGGAAACCCACACTTGTGTCACCATTGAATAAAGAAGTATAATAATTTATGGCTCCAGCCTCGATTTTAGTTTCTTTGTAGACCAATTGGCCATCTGCATTTATGATCGCTCTGACATTATTACAAAACTTGCATGCATTCATTTTCACATAGAAAAACTTGGAATTAGTATCCCCATGTTGAAGCCATGTCACTTAAGCCTTTTGTCGTAGAGCCCAGAACATGTTATTTTGATGATGTTGTAATATACGTTTTGCTTTCAACAAATCTTCGTATATAGAAATATTTGTAGGATTTGGTCTACACTAGCTCAAGATGTTTGAATTGCTCTTCCAATTGTTTAATCTCATCACCCTGTTTCCTCCTAATCTTATCCACTGTTTCAATTCATTTTTGCATGGCAGTAGCTTACTTTGAAATCGGTAGCTTGCAAAGCCCCATGTAGAGAACTAGCATCCTCGTCTCAATGCAATTAGAGTAACTGTCACACAAATTCCACGCATTGCTGTACTTGAAAGGATATCCTTTCAATCCTAAAATGGAAATAAGTTCAACCAAAAGAGGGTTATGATCACGATCATTCGTGATAAGATAATGTCTTCAAGTTTTGAAATTTGTTGAGGAAGCAATTATTAGCCAAGATCTTGTCGATGCGGGTAGCAAAAGCTTTCCTTCGCCATGTAAACTGGAAACTGAGAGGTTTTATTTCAAGAAGCTTAACTTTCAACAAGCAAAGTTGAAATTCTCGTATATGTTGAAACGAGACTGGAAGACCGCCTTGTTTGTGGAGAGGGGATAGTGCATTGTTATAATCACCCATTTAAATCCAGGCTTCAGAAACCAAATATGAGTCATCAATTATGCTTTTCCACAATTTTTGTCTCTCATTGAAAATATTGCTACCATATACAATAGTGAAATGAATGGAAACTCCACCAATGTTATGAACTAAACATGTAATATGCTGCCGAGACGTAGTAATTACTTGTAACGATCATACTATTGTAACTTGTAACCCATGTCTGGAGGAAACAACCTGTGCATTCTGCCATATCATTAGTTAAGTCACTGCATTGTGATGGTATTTTTGTTGAGAATATTCTCATATTCAATTTATTCAACTTTTGCTTAACTAAGCCAACTAGGGTTGGCTTGAACTGTGTTAGGAGCTTGATTACATCCAACATACGAGTAAGAGAATCCATGCCCCTGACAATCCAACTCATGATGAGAGTCATTTGATAGAGCAGGAACGCCTCAGTATTCTTTCAGGAGGAGGAGTTGATTATTGTTTTGGGTTGTTGAAGGTAAGATTGATTTTGTGACACTAACCCTGATACATTTGGCTGTTCTTCATGCGTAGGTTCCTCACTAATTATTTCTGCAATGTGATGAAGCTCGTCATGATGGAGATCAGAAGGAAGTTGGAAATTCAGAAATGTTAAATCGTCCTCTTTACTTTGCTCCTGATCTGTATTCTGCTAAGTGGCTGGTTGCTCTGTTCTCTTTTTCACCCACTATGGATTTGACTTAACTTCATGAACTGATTTCTTATGCCCAAACATTTTGCACTAGTCACACTTGAAGGGTACATATTCGTATTCAACCTCAACTTCATGCTTAATACCTCTTGGTGGAAGTATTGGAATTATTTCCTTCAAATCTATGTCCAGGTTGATTGATATTTGAACACGTGTGTACTTAGTAAATTTTCAATCTGCAGTGTTTGCATCAGTACACAAGGGAATGCCTATGAAACTTGTGATCATTTGTATGCCTCTACCGTCCACATTTTTAGCTTCAAGTTGTGTAACTTTATCCAAATTTGGACTTCAGTTGTGGTGAACTTGGAGTAATTAATCATAGTTAAGAGCCCATGCATCTATCAAAACCACAACTTCCCGAAGTAGCAATATGTTGCACTCTTCAAGACTGCGTCGAAGTCATCTTTTTTTTATCAAACTACACAACAAATTTGTTATTCGGAACCATATGAATACAAAATTCTCCTTTGGGTTTCCAGACTCTTGAAATATAACAGTTAAGTTTGAGGAATGATATTCGAAAGTCAACTGGATGGATATTTATTGTATTAATCCCTAGAGCTTCAGACTTTTGAATAACATTTGCAGGCAACAAGACGTATTTCTCTGATGGTTGAACGAATTGTAGGGTGAGACTTGGCTAGTTGGACGAGGATGTTGATCGGGTTACTTCAGCGTACGACTTGGAAGGAGAAGGAGCAATGGCGGTTGTGGTCGTGGATAATGGCTGAGGATCAGACGGTTTTTTAGAAGGTAGTAGTGGGAAGTTATTCTCATGAGTGTCCGCTGTATTTCACACACACACACACACACATATATATATATATATATATATATATATGTGTGTGTGTGTGTGTGTGTGTGTGTGTGTATGTATGTATGAAAATGGGTACCATCTTTTCCATTAAAAAGCAAACAGGACAAATACATAGTTTATAAATACAATAATGTCATAAACCCACTCATAGGCCCAAGGCTTAAACAATTCATCTCTCTCAAATATGTATCGTGTTAACCACAATCATGTAGCTCTATCCCCCATTTTCGAAGTAAATTCAAATTTTCTACGGTGGTTTTAGAGGTTGATCCATTGTTGCACACCAAGTAAGAAACATCCTTCTCAATTCGCTTAGCTTTAACTGTGTAATGTGTCATGTTAAACTATATATGTAAATATATCCATATATGTAAATATATCTTTTTGTATTCATATTGATCAATTAGGCAAGGCTTTAATTGTTTGTCTAATTAGTATTCATATTGATCAACTAGGCTAGGCTTTAATTATTTGCCTAATTAGTAATGATCAATTAGGCAAGAATTTAATTGTTTTCCTAATATCCTTGTACTATCCTTGTAATTATTTGTACTACCCTTGTAGTACACATATCTCCCGATTTAAGGGTTGGTGATTAATGAAAAGGTCACGGATCATACTCTTTCATGGTATCAGAGCTGTTACGATCCTCCCAAAACCTAGCCGTATTCTATCTTCCTACTTCCAAATCTCCATAATTTCTTCTTCCATGGCTGAAAAATTCCATCCTGCTCTTTCTATCACCAATGTCAAATCCTTGATTCCAATCACATTGGATAATGAGACCAGTCTTTATCATTCATGGGCTGCTCTATTCAAGGTACAAGCTAGGGTTCATAATCTCTTGCATCATATAATTCCTCCCACGGAGGAGAAAGCCAAGGCCAAATATGATGAACAAAAAGCGGCGGATCCCGAGCTTTGGGATCGTCTTAACGCAGTTGCACAGCAATGGATGTATGCCACCATTTCTCATGACCTCGTTCATGCAGTTCTCTTCAAAGATGACTCGACCGAGAAGGTGTGGAAATGATTCGAGGCACAATTCCAAGACAACAAAGCCTCTCGTGCAACCCATCTCGAGGAGGAATTGGCTCATGCCAATTTTGATAATTTCGTCTCGATTGATGCTTATTGCAATCGCATCAAGTCTCTTGCTGACCGTCTTGCGGACGTTGATGCCCCGGTCACAAATAGTCGCCTTGTTTTGAAGCTGATTGGAGATTTACTGGAGTCCTACGCTGGCACGGTAGATTTCATACAAAATAAAGATCCATTACCTCCTTTTGAAAATTGTCGTTCACGATTGAAACTAGCGGAGCGAACCATAAAAAACCGCCTCGCCAAGGAAGGAAACACCATAACTAAACCTACTTCTCTTCTCACAGCGTCTTCCAATGACAACAACCATGGAAATTCTGCAAATTACCCTTGCTAAAACATAAAAATAAAAGCAATAGAGGCAAGGGAAATCGCAAGAACCCCGACAGGGGAAGCTACGGCAGAGTGAATTGTGGTGGGGGACAGACAACCAGCGGCAGCAATTTGCAACAGCAGCAATGGGCAGTTCGTCATCCCCCATCATGGATGCATGATACTGTTGCACCTTGGGGAGGTTGGACACAGCAATGGAGAGGGTCATGGGGACTTCCACCTTGCCCGTACCCATCCACAAACATGCAGCAGCAAAGACCTCAACAAGCAAGTAGGCACTCAGGACTTTTACGTTCAAAACCCTCACAAGAAGCCTCACAAGCCTATACTGCCCACTCACCTCATGGTCCAATCTGCTACACACCAACTGACATCGAGGCCGCAATGCACGCCCTTTCCTTCTCTCAACCAGACAGAAATTTTTACATGGATACCGGTGCTACATCTCATATGACATCGGATCAAGGTATACTCTCTTCTTATTTCAATTCAAGCAATAATAATCATAACATTGTTCTTAGTAGTGGTCATTTGATCCCCGTTGTTGGTCACGGTAGCGCTAACTTGCCTCCACCATAACCTCCATTAACCTTAAACAATGTATTTCATGCTCCTCAGCTCATTAAAAACCTTATATCTGTTCGAAAATTTACCACTGATAATATGGTTTCAATTGAGTTTGATCCTTTTGGGTTTTCTGTCAATGATTTACAGACGTGGACCAAACTAATGAGATGTGACAGCACTGGAGATCTCAGTCCTATTTTCCAAAATAAAATAGACACATTCTCAGTCAATTCATCTGCTTTTACTGCCACGTCGTCTGATCTTTGGCATAGTCGTCTAGGACATCCTGGAGATGTTATTCTTAGCTCTCTTCGTAGTAAACACATGATTGGTTGTAATGATTCTCGTAAAATGTTTTGTTCTTCTTGTCCTCTTGGGAAACACTCTAAATTGCCTTTTTATAATTCTATGTCGCATACTCTTTTGCCATTTGATATTATTCATAGTGATTTGTGGACATCTCCTGTTATAAGTTCTTTTGGTCATTGTTATTATGTTTTGTTTCTTGATGACTACAGCAACTTTCTTTGGACTTTTCCCATCTCCAACAAATCTCAGGTCAAACAATTATTCATTTCTTTTCATGCTTTAATCAAAACACAATTCGAACGTAACATCAAAACATTCCAATGTGACAATGGTAAAGAATATATAAATGACACTTTAAAACAGTTCTTTACCCAAAATGGGATGCAATTCCGTCTCTCATGTCCTCATACATCAGCACAAAATGGCAAAGCTGAACGACATATTAAATCTATAAATAATATCATTAGGACCTTACTTGCTCATGCTTCTATGCCCCCTAGCTTCTGGCATCACGCTCTAGCAATGGCCACATACCTCTTAAACATTCTTCCAACAAAAGTTCTGGGATTCCAATCTCCCACTCAAATTCTATATCAAAGTACACCGCTTTATTCTGACTTGTGTGTCTTTGGTTGCTTATGTTTTCCCTTGTTTCCCTCAACCTCTATTCACAAATTACAGGAACTGTCTACTCCATGTACTTATCTTGGTCCAGCCTCAAATCATAGAGGCTCTAAGTGTTACGACATGTCAAGCGGAAAAATTATTATTTGTCGCCATGTGCGTTTCATTGAAACTGAGTTTCCATTCTCAAAAATCCACAAGGCCACAAATAACTTGTATGCTTTTCTTGATGAAAATATTTCTCTATACTTGTTGCATCATTTGCGTGAAAAATCAATTGTGCAAACCACAAATGACATTGCTCAAAACACAACCTAGCACACTATGCAAACTTTCCCACCACAGTATCTATCTCCAACTGGACAACAGTCTCACATGGGCCCAGTTGTTCTCCCTCCCCCTTCAAATCCTACTGATCAGCACCCCTCTTCTCAAACTGGGCTGCACTCACCCACAGCTTCAGTTCTTCACAATACTCCTGTTGTCACATCAACCGTGAGACAAACCCACCCATTGCTCTACCCACTCCGGTTTGTGAACAAAGCCCCTCATCACACTCACCCAACAGCTCTTCAAGGCCTAATAATCTCATGCTACAGCGTATGACAACCCGGACAATTAATGGCATCTTTAAACCAAACCCCAAATATACTACCAATCTTCACACGACCACCACTACAACCATCTCTCCTATACCAAAGGACCCAGTTAGTGCTCTTCTTGATCAAAATTGGAAAACTGCAATGTTGGATGAATTTAATGCTTTAATTGATAATAAAACATGGGAGTTAGTGCATAGGCCACCTAATGTGAATGTAATTCGATCTATGTGGATTTTTCGTCATAAACGTAAATCTGATGGTTCTTTTGAGCGGCATAAAGCCCGTCTTGTAGGTGATGGTAAAACTCAGCAACAGGGTGTTGATTGTGATGAAACTTTTGGTCCGGTAGTCAAACCTGCTACTATTCGCCCTGTTCTTAGCATTGCTCTATCCAAATCTTGGTCAATCCATCAATTGGACGTCATGTATGCTTTTCTACATGGTCATCTCAATGAAACGGTCTATATGCATCAACCTATGGGTTTTCGTGACAATACCCGACCGAATCATGTCTGTTTACTAAAGAAATCTCTATATGGTTTGAAACAGGCTCCTCGGGCATGGTATCAGCGCTTCGCTGATTTTGTTGCCTCAATTGGTTTCACCCACAGTAAATCTGATCATTCGTTGTTTATATACATACATGGATCTGATATTGCATATATTCTGCTTTATGTTAACGACATTATTCTTACAGCTTCTTCTGATATTCTACGTAAGCATTTCATGGCTCTTTTGGGTTCGGAGTTTGCAATGAAAGATCTTGGCCCGTTGAGTTTCTTTCTAGGTATTGCGGTTACTCGCCATGCGAAAGGCTTGTTCTTGTCTCAAAAACAATATGCTATAGAGATCATTGAGCGGGCATGCATGTCTAACTGTAGCACTTGTCCCACTCCTATTGACATCAAATCTAAACTCAGTGCTACTAACGGTGATCTATATGAAGATCCCACCAAGTATCGTCGTCTTGCAGTTGCTCTTCAATATCTTACTTTTACAAGACCGGATATTTCTTATGCAGTGCAACAAGTGTGTCTCCACATGCATGATCCAAGGAATGAACACATGAATTCTCTCAAGCGCATTTTGCGCTACATTCAAGGTACTTTATCTTATGGCCTCCATCTGTACAAGTCATCTTTGGGCAAACTTATCTCATACACAGATGCTGATTGGGGTGGATGTCCAGATACCAGACGCTCCACGTCTGCTTATTGTGTCTTTTTTGGGGACAATTTGATTTCTTGGTCCTTTAAACGTCAACCTACCTTGTGTAGATCTAGTGCAGAAGCTGAATATATAGGAGTTGCTAATGTTGTGTCTGATTCTTGTTGGATCAAGAATTTACTACTCGAACTACATTGTCCAATTGAAAAAGCTACCCTGGTCTACTGTGACAATATGAGTGCAACTTATTTGTCAGGAAATCCAATTCAACATCAACGCACTAAACAAATTGAGATGGACATTCATTTTGTCCGTGAAAAGGTCACTAGAGGCGAAGTTCCAGTGCTTCATGTTCTGTCCCGTTATTAAATTGCTGATATTTTTACAAAGGGCCTTCCACGTATATTATTCGATGATTTTCGGGACAGCCTCAGTGTACGCGAGCCTCCCGTTGCGACTGCGGGGGTGTGTTAAACTATATATGTAAATATATCTATATATGTAAATATATCTTTTTGTATTCATATTGATCAACTAGGCAAGGCTTTAATTGTTTGCCTAATTAGTATTCATATTAATCAATTAGGGTAGGCTTTAATTATTTGCCTAATTAGTATTGATCAATTAGGCAAGGCTTTAATTGTTTCCCTAACATCCTTGTACTATCCTTGTAATTATTTGTACTACCCTTGTAGTACACATATCTCCCTATTTAAGGGTTGGTGATTAATGAAAAGGTCACGGATCATACTCTTTCATGTCCGATGATTGGAGAAATTCCTTTCATTTCTTTCATGTTGGAATCAGTAGATAGAAAAAGTGAAAGCTGCAAATGCATGCATATATATATGCACACACAGACAGACAGACAAACATGCATGCATAGAAATAATCAAAATAACTGTATGAACGACACAAAATAGTTCCAAATAGAATCATCTAGGTCCTCCAACTGCAGATTGTAAATAAATGAAGCATTTCACTAAAAGCTGCATATGCATATATATATATCTATATATATATATATATATATATATATATCACACGCACATGCGTGCATAGAAATAATCAAAATAACTGTATGAATGACACAAAATAATTCCAAATAGAATCATCTAGGTCCTCCAACTGCTGATTGTAAATAAATGAAGCATTTTGGTACTATACGGTACTGTTTGCAGTCATATGATGGCCCGTTACCATTGATATTGTATCTATATTAACCCTGATTGTGAATACACATGCTGTTATTTTGAAATTGTATATGTATTTCTACTAATATTTTGAAATTGTATTTTACAATGTTAAAATTAAACGTATGTTATAAACTAACACATCTCAAATACCTTGTTCAAATATCACGCTCAAATAACACTATGTCGATCTATTCCTTCGTCGGTACCAAAAGCGCGAAACTGATGACACAGAGTGTGCTTCAGAGAGAAAAAGTCCCTACAATCTTAATTACCTACATGATACTGTACCATGTGTCCTTCGGTGTGATTGTAAAATGGACGGACTCAGTAGTCATGACCTAACTCTCTCCCCTATAGATTTATGGCTTCAGGGACATAGGGACGAACATAGCGAAACCAGGGCCGACCCTGTGCAAGCTGGGCGATAACCCAGGGCCAAATTGCTGGGAAGGGCCCAAGCATGTCATGTTCGTTTATAACTATCTACATAGCAAACTATAGAAAAATGGGTGGACATGTTGTGTGGTAAAGTGTTTGTTAATTAATTAAGTGGTCCATGTTCGATTCTTGCCTTTATTAATTTTTTGCACAATTTTAACTAATTCAAGGCCCAAATTAGGAGTTAATTTCATTTACATCATTACTACCATGGCCCAAATTAGGGTTGGGCCGGGCCTGAGCGAAACCACATATATGGTGGCTAAGCTAGACTCTATCTACCTCCTATAACAATATAAGCGATACATTATAATAGTAGAATATATTACTAGTACACTCTGACGCAAGTAGCCATGCTCACTAATTACGTACAAGAAGTTATACTCATAACCTGGGATGAGGGCAATTGCTCTGTGCCAAAAGCAGGTGTTCACATGTGCCTGTGTAATTACGTCCATTGATTCACACCAAATCTAACTATTTTGAGTGAATTTTAGGATCCAATTGTTTAATTATTGATAAGATGAGTGGTTATAATTCACATGATACATGGGGCACATCTAGTGCAGGAAAAGAGCAATTCATCCCCCTCCTACTAGGGCTGTCAAATTTGAAAACAACCCTTTAACCCAACCCTTTTAACCCCTTTTTAATTGGGTTGGGTTGAACTACTTTAGCTAATTTTTACGTTGGGTAATAACCCACTCAGCCCAAATTAAAAACACCGGACCCTGTTTGACCCCATAACCCTAATTATCCCAATTCCATTTCTGAAAAATACGATGTCTGCTCTTCTTTCTCTCCGAAATATATAATCCACCGATTCTCTCAAACAATCGAACAATCGCTCTGGATTTCTAGCTTCGCTCAAGACCCCTGGGATCCATCTTCGTAGTTCTTCAAAATGATTTAGTCAGCTCTAATCAATCAAAGGTACGATTTGTTGTTCTGAGAATTTTAGTTATGGAAGATAATCGAATAGAGAGAGAATCTTAAATCAATTGCATTTGCAGTAAACCCTATCTCTTGCTGCAACTTCTGGATCGATTTCTACAATTCTAGATCAGTATTTTCGTGGAGTTAAATGTATAATTTCTAGATCTATTATGTTTATTTCTTGTGCAGTTTCTCATTTCTTGTGCAGTTATGGTGATTATAATTCAGGGCATTTATTGTATCGACTTTGTTTTGGAAGTTAACTCAGATTTTCGTTTTGGAGAATATGTTTTATTTGTTGTTCATGTCATGGCAATTATGTTGCTTTAATGGAGAAAAGATTCTGAGTTAATTTGATTTATTTTCCAACTATGCAAATCCAGTTGTAAGTTTTGACATATGTGTGGGAAAATATTAGTGAAAATGTGAATTTAAAACTAGAATAATCTCTGATTTGGACAACTTTTGCCATCTCAGTCCGTATTCATCTTAATATGTTGCATTAGATTGGACGAAATTGATCAATATTATATAAGCTGATGAACTGAGTTGTAGGATGCTTTTTGAAAAAGATATTTAAATTTTGTAATGCTACTTATAAATTGCATTTCAGAGGGAAAACACACACTATTTTATTAACTAGTATAACAATTCTTTGCACAAATTCAGCTTATTTTGAGATTTTTTGTTAACTAGTATAACAATTCTTTGCACAACCTGTATTGTTACCTGCGAGCGTCTGTTTCTGCGCGTATATGCAGAAAAAATTGCTTTGCACCATCTGTAACTACAAAATTTAAAAGGATTTCCACTTTATTTTCTTTTTCAATTTCTCATATATTCAAATGAAATCTGTAGCATCACACTAGAGTTTCATAAAGTATTCATGAAACGACTATCCTTTTTACATAGTTTTAGCATGCCATGTTGATTGTTTCCTGCTTATTCAACATTTTTTAACATTTGTTTCCTGCTTATACACATACATACATGCATATGTAATATGATTATATGTACACATACATACACACACACATACATACATACATACATACATATATATATATATATATATATATGTTGGGTTTTGTATTTAAGTACTTTGATAAAGTTTTGGGTGATGTGGGTCGTAAAATTCATAGGAAAAGTAATTCGATGACATATAGGAGCAGAGATTCAAATTATTCAAATGGGAGCCTTGTGCACTTGCTACATGATTTCCTAATGTCTTCTAAATCCTTATTCCTTTGTACTTTTGTTTGGATTCTAAGTGTGTCCTTTTGGAATAAGAGAATCAATATTCTTTATCAAAAAAAGTATTAAATGACATTCAAATATTTATCATACATGGATGTTTATGTTGTTTATGTTGTTTCTGTTTCCATCAATAAATGTCCCAGTCTTCAGGATCATGCTGTTTTTATTGCTTTTGAAATGTTCTGTGCACATTCTTAGTTGTGAATATGAATACAAGTATCTGTTTTTTTTTTCCACTTTGTAGTGCTACCAAGATAAACATAGAACAGTTGGCAAACTAACCGTTTTAATATCTTGTCTCTTAAAGTTTCAAACTTCAGTATATATGTATATTATAATTTAATGCTATCAATCTATTGTAATTTTGGTTGATTATAAAATGTAAAGTCTGCAACCATTTTACAGTGCTATTAGTATTTCCAACTAACACTGAAGACCAACTACAATTTTTTTTTTTTTTTTTTTTTTTTTTTTTTTTTTGTACAATTTAACATTGGATAGATATTAATTCATCTATTTTTTTATTGGTTATTTATTCAGTTGAAGTTGATGAAAATTTGCAATTTATTTATTTATTAGCAGCTATGGCAATTTATTTGTACAAGCATTTTGACCTTTTTTCTATCTGTTGTGTTGATTTTGTCGAGTTTTCTCCGGAACAGAAGTAAATGGAACTACACAGTCTACGGTTTGTTTCCAGAAGGGCACAATAGTCATATTGAAAGAGGGAAAACAAACCTTTAATGGGCACAATTGCAATTTATTTACTTATCAGCAGCTGTGTGCAAGGAAAATAGTGAAGGTTCAATATATTTAGCTGCATAGAATTGACCTTATTTACAACCTGTTTGGTATTCATGTTGTCTGCTGAGTGATATATAAATAACAATCTCAATATTTGGTATCCTTGCTAAAATGAATTTGACACAGATATAGGGGTCTTACTATTTGGTACTTGACTGTGAACACTGCAATGAATTGCGTATTGCTGGTGTTTAATGAATTGCGTATTGCAATGAATTGCATATAGGCTAGATCCTGGAAGATATGAGTGGGAGGCTCCCACTCATATCTTCCAGGATCTAGCCTATGTTGGGAAACAATGGCTGAGTCGCGGACCAGGTCGCTTTGTTGAAGACGATTCGGCGATCTGGTCGATGGTGCAAAACCAGTTCGTACTTTCGCCGCCGCCTCTAGGATAAAACAGTCTCTCTGAAATTAATAACTGATCTGCTTTGCACAAACAAATCAGTGCAGATTTGTACTTTCGGATTTAACCGTTCGAAAATTTCTGTAAGAATATTTTAATGGCGATGGAAGAGAAAAACAGTTTTTTTTCTGTCCTAATCTCGTCTAATCTGAAGATAACAATATATAGACGAGGATTAGGTTATTCGAAAATACTGGTCAGTGGAGGAAAATAGGTTTTGCGAAATACTTGGTCAAAAGTTTACCGTTTCAAATTAAATTCGGTTCAGAAATATTTTCTGTAATTAAAAAACGGTTCGAAAAATAAATCAAGTTTTTCTGGTCTAAAAATATAAGTGTCTACACCACATAGCCAAGGCTCAAAGCCCAAGACCGAACAGAGTCGAGTCGAGTCGGTCGCACGCGCGTGTGGTGGTTATGATGCATGAGCTCCCTCCTCACAACAAAACATGTATTGGGAGCCCCAAGGCCCCATCAAAGCTTCTTATAAACAAGTATGAATACTTGATTATTTCATATAATCACATGATTTGAGACTATTCACATTTATGAGCCATCATACACTTATTTCTATATTTTAAACAATTCACATAAATTTCCACCAGCCTATATTATAACATGCACTGCATCACATATTGTAATTTATAGACAAAATAACCCATACAAAGTAATATATTTATCTCAGTACAACTTTCCATTTATTATTCCTTGATACATCAAAAACACGCAACAACAAAACAGGACGAGCACTCAAGCAAACACAAAACACAAGGGGGGAAAGGAAGAAAAGAAAAGAAAAAAGACTACTGTGGTAAGCAAGCCCCACGTTATTCTTCGATATCACCACAACTGGTAAGTAACCACTCTCACTGCACCCTGCAAACAAAGAATAATTCATTCATTATATAAAGAAACCGTACCGTGCATGTTGCAACTGTAGGTATGTAAAACGGAAAAAAAAAACCAAAGAATGTACTTAGAGCAGTCGGTGGAAGGGCTGATGGTGTAAGGAATGCTAACGCCGCACTTGGAAGGAACTCCAGCGACAGCGCCATAGTTGATACCCTTAATGCTGCTGATCAACGTCTTCAGGCAGCCACAGGCCATCTGGCAATCGGCCGGGGTCGTGGCCATGGCTCTCAGGGTCTTCACGCCCGCGCAGCAGGCAGCGGTGATCGGCCCCTTCCCCATAGTGTATGGGATGCATTTGGACACGGACGACATCACCGTACCACAGCGGGTGATCGCGCTCTCCACGATGGGTGCCATGGTCAGTACCACTGCAAGTGCAACGAGTGTGCAGGTGATCGCAAAGCAACGAGCCATTTCCTTTTTTGTGCGTTTTGGGTTTTGGAATGTATGGATGAGGGGGTGTGTATTTATATGTAGAGGAATGGAGTGATTGTCGGCTGATAGTAGATTTTTTCATTTAAATTTCTTTCTTTTTTTGGCCCTGCCGGATAGGGTAGTTAATAGAGGACCACGTTTTCGTGGCCGTGGTTGGTTTGACGGATACCACATTTATTGCTGCATGCAATTATTTGGCATAGGCACTTTGCACGTCTCACTTTACTCGAGTAACTTCGAATCGAGGTAAAGGATGTTGCCGGGAAGAAATCGACCTCCGTTGGACGTGTTCTGCCATTTGGCATAAGGACCGAAACCGTTTGGTGATGAATGGTGGGTTGAATAGCACAAGCGTCCATTGAGGTGTTGATTTGGGAGGACTTTGGACTTGGGTTGACATTTCTCCGAGGAGCGCTAACCACCCAACAATTTGACAATCCATGGTTGAAGCTTCCAGAACTTGCACGCATTTGCCTTGAGCTTGTGATGAGAGATGTATGAATTCGGACAGCCTAGTGAGCCATCATTGTCTCTTCCAGCTTTGTGGAAGTTACAAAAGATATTGTCTCTTCCCTAGCTTTGCTACTAAAGGGAAGTGCATTGGTATTCATCACGTGTAACTTGTCGGACACCCGCACAAGCTATACTTAACAACATACTTCTCCATCTTCCTCTTATTCACCTCATTCATCACTCCTCTTCATCTTTTTCATAGTTTCTCCTATACCAATCATGGTTAATTCGAAATCATAGTTGGACTACGAAATTGTACGTAATTTATTCATTATAACAACGTGTCTACATAGAAGAAAAAAACATCTCTCAAATTCACATGTCAATGGTTCAATGTGGTTGAAGTTGAAGGACATACTAAATGAGTTACACAAGGACGGATCTAGCTTTTATGGTTAGGTAGGGCCAATTTTTTTTAAAGCTTAAGTTCCACATCTCAAAATAACTTTAAACCCTATTATATATACATATACATATACATATACATATACATATATATATATATATATATATATATGTATATATATGTATATGTATATATATGTATATGTATATATCAACATGTGTTTATTTAGGATAAATTAGTTACAATTAGTGTTGTTTGGACCAAATTTTTACTATCCTAAGTGCTCAGGTACGACAATTGTGTTGCTTCTAGCTAGGGCAATCTACCAATACAGCTAATATTTTGTTAGATCTGCAAATTTTTGGGGCAGTGGCCCTAGCTGGCCACTGCTTGGATCCGGCGTTGAATGAGTATCAAGATTGTTATCGATGAAATTTTAAAATGAATAGTTATGTTTATTCTCATTACGCGGTAGCTTGCAAAACTATAATATGGTTTCAATGAAAGAAATTAGAAACAAAGTGTCAGTTGTCATATTCGTATACACGATAGCTACAACATTCTCAAACGGACAAATGAACGAAATATTTCAAAGGTCGAATAACACTGTTTCAGCTTGCTTTCATGCTGCTTTAGAAGCTATATAATTATTTGTTGGAGATGTTATCAAACTAGATGATTCTCGGTTTAATACTTTGCAAATCATACTACTTTAAACGGTATTATCCATATTTAAGAGACCATGTACCTGACAGATCAAACATGTACAATTGTCCCTAGACAATCAAATGTTAACAATTTGAAGTATCATAATAGATAAAATTGTTGCGGTAAGTCTATACTAAAACATAGTACAATTTTATATGTACTTACTAGTACATTAAGCTGCATTTATTTTGATTTTTATAATATTCTTTCATTTCAATTAAACACCTATTACATAATAAAAAAAAGTTAAATAATTACAAATCAACTAAATTAAAAGGTATATTTTATTCTCATCCATGTGATTTTTCTCTTCATCCACCTAATTTTTATGTTTAATATGAATTTAATATTTAATTAAAATCAATTAGTTAATCCACATTCATTATTATTTTAGTCGTGCTATTTGTTCTTTTAAGAGTATTATTTTAAAGTTAAGCTAAGTTATAATTTTAATGACCGCTGAAGTTACTTGATGATAGAAATAGTCAACCCTCTATTACGTTGTCTCCTTAATTTTAATGTACATACCCCCTACATCAATTTTCCTCTTCATTTTCGCATCTCACTTCCTATCATGTTTGAGTCCTCATCTCGGTTCCATTGCAATCCTTCTGTACGGATCTTCATTCTAGTAGCTTTCCTAGGCCTCTCCATGTGCATCACCCTATGTTTAAAGCCTCTATTTTGAGTTTGGTTTGGATCAACGAGCTAAATCATGCTATGAGTTTGATTTGATACTTGCGGTTTTCTAGTGGTACGTTGTGATAGTTTTGGGTTAAGGAGTATCGTCTTTTGATTGGAGTAACGCATGTTGTTTCCTGGTAGCCGTTGCACTTTGTGTTTTTTCACTTTGATGCACAGTTGTGTTTTGTTGTGTTGAGATATTAAGAATGATATTTAGAATGAGTTAATGTTGAGATATTAGGAATGATATAAAGAATGAGCTAATGTTGGAGATAAGGACAAATGAATACATTACCTTGTATTTGGTATTGTATTAAGTGTGAGTTATATTTGGTATTGTATTCAATTAGGCCAAATATACTCTAGAATTTTCTATTCTAGAGCATTCCTATAAGTAGAAGCATCTCTATTTTAAATACATCAAGAATCTCCATTGTAATATTATTATGTAAGAAAGAAAGAAATACAATTCTACTTTCTGTTTTCACATGGTATCAGAGCAATATTTAATTTTATATACCCATTTGCAACCAATTGGTGTTTTATTTGGTGGTAATGAGCAAACAGACCATGTTTTGTTTGCTTCGAGAGCACGAATTTCAATAGACATTGCATCACGCCAAGCAGAAGATTGAACTGCTTGAGAATAAGTTTGAGGTTCATCATGATTAATAATTTTGGACAAAAAAACATGATGAGAATGACTAAACTTTTCCAAAGAGAAATATTTGGATAAAGGAAAAGAATTAGATGAAGGAGAGACGTTGCATGCATAATCATTAAGATGTAATGGCCTTCGTCGAATTCGCTGAGGACGATTTAAATCAGCAATATTCATGGGAATTATAATTAAAGAATTATTATTAGTTTGCTAACACTAATTTGAATCAGCGATTTCTGTTGGAATCAGATTTGGAGAATGATTTTGAAGTGAATTTTCACCATTTTCAGTTGTATTAGATGATGAAATATTAGTTGGTACTGATGAATCATTTTGAAATGGTGCGAAATTTGTAGACGAATCACCATCTAGTGGAGTGATGGAAATGTCGTTAGATCTATGATCTGAAATGTTTTTATATGGAAAAACTGATTCATGAAAAATAACATCACGCGATACTATTATGCCATGAGAATAAGGATCATAAAGTCGATATCCTTTTTGACCATAAGGGTAACCAACAAAAATGTGTGGCTTACCTCGTGCATCAAATTTATTTTTAATATGCATATTTTTCGCAAAACACAGACAGCCAAACACACGTAAAGATTGATAAGACGGAACCTTTCCAAGTAAAACTTCATGAGGAGATTTGAAATTAAGAGTACGTGTGGGTAATTTATTTATGAGAAATGTAGCCGTGAGAACACATTCGCCCCCAAAATGAGAGGGGGAGATTAGTTTGAAATCGTAGTGAACGAGCAACATCAAGCAAGTGTCGATGTTTATGTTCCACAATCCCGTTTTGTTGAGGAGTGGCTACACAACTTCGTTGATGGATTATACCATGAGAATGAAACCAATTTTGAAACTCTAATGAAAGAAACTCAGTTCCATTGTCAGATCGAAGAGCTTGAAGTTGTGGAATAAAAATACCACCATCTCCAGATCGTATAGTGGAGACTGACAGTCCAAATTATCTATTAACTTGATTAAAAAAATGTTTTATCATATAAAAAGTTCGAGACTTGAATTTCATTAAATAGACCCAAGTGCATCTTGAATAATCATCAACAATGGTAAGAAAAAAACGTGAACCATTTTTAGATGGAACATTAAATGGTCCCCAAACATCAACATGTAATAATTCAAAACATACAGAAGAGCGAGATACACTTTGCGGAAACGAACTACGAGATTGCTTAGCTTGTGGACAAACATCACAAATAAATTTATTATTTGCGGATATTTCCGGAAAATTATTAACAAGAAATTTAAAGCGGGGACTACTAGGATGGCCAAGGCGAGAGTGCTAAAGATCAAAATTATCTGAATGCTGAAATGAAAAAACTGAATTCAAATGGGAAATATCCTCCAAGTAGTAAAGACCACAATAAACTCTGCCCCGACCAATCGTCCTGTTCGTTAACAGGTCCTGAAAACGACATTGAGACTTCACAATTAAGTTGTTTTGTTAATTGTGAGACAGATAATAAATTGAATTTGAATGACGGGATAAAAAAATACATCTTTGAGAATAAGAGATTTTAAATATTTAACAATCCCAATGTGGGTCACTGATGCAAACGTGCCATCAGGTAATTGAACAGACTTATGTTCTTGTAATGGAACATATGAAGAAAAAATTGATAGTGATGTGCATATATGATTTGATGCACCTGAATCTATAATCCAACAAGAAGACATGCAAGACAGAATTGTAGCTGCTAAGTTAGCCGAGAGTTCACCGACTTCATCTTTGGCCAAGAGAGCAACCAACTTGTTGTACTCTTGAGTTGTCGGATGATTGTTTTCATTAGCCATGATAAGAGATTAAGAAAGACAAGAATGTAATTTTATTTAATGGTGCTCTGATACCATGTTAGAGAACCCCAGATTATCACAAAACCAATTGGCAATGTGAAGGGTGAACTCATAATAGTTATACATGATTTATTTTACAAATTTCCCGATGTGGGACTTGTCTCAAAATGTTGGTTTTGAAAGTGCAAGTTGCAGTGCTTTTCAATGCCTTCACTGGAAATGATATGCTATTATCTTTAGCGACTGCCCAGTGCTTAATCCAGCAGGTGTGGTTTGCTCAACTTTGTTACCATGTTTGGTTGAAATCTTGCGATCCTAACAATGTATGATAACATGTATATTCTGAATCTTTTTTAAAACGTGCATGGAAGAAAGTAATGATTTTGAATCTTTTTTTTTAAATTAAAATTTATCACCACGTTGCCTTGGCACAAAGACTGTTTTAGACCTTGACGCTGATCAGACGATACTGTACAAAAATATGCAGGAGTTTAACTGAAAAACTTATTTAAGTATGTCCGATAAGTGCTCTTATTATTTTATTTCATAATCATATTGGGTTTACCATCGCAATTGGTGAAAAAACTAAAACTAAAAATAAACTTTTTACAACTAGTGAGTTTTTCCGCTGGTGGATGTATAGAATAATAATACGTTGATATAATGAATAAAAAGAAAACGTGGATTAACATATTAATACAGTGGATACAAATAAAAATTACCAAATTAAATCACAATTTAAAAACTTCACTCAAATACATCGTTCGCATGGCTAAATGCATTTCTTGTTCAAGCAACTTTCCAATTCAAATTGTAATAGCCCGTATTTTTGTGCATTTTTATAGCACAATTAAGAAATATTATATTCATTGTATGATTTTATAATTTTGGGGCATGGCAAGGGCATTCTTCACTTATAGAATTTTTATCATATTTTCCAATAACCATTTTATCCTTAACGAAATCTTATTTGTCTATAGCATTTTACAAAAGCCGAATTTGGACCTAAAACTAATTCTATTGGATTCGGATGATGGTTTTAATTTCCTTCCATAGAGTGGTTACATTAAGAAAATAAGCTTAACATTTGAGAGTTATGGCTGTATTAAGTATTTTAGAATTTCAAACAATCTAATCATTCAATTAAGGTTTATTAACAGTGGAAACCACCATCAACTCCAGGATTAAGTGAGAAAAAAGTTGAAACAGGTTACTGTATCTTCATTCCTCTCATTTCACTTCTTCCAGACCTCTACTAATTATATTTCTTTAGATTAGTGTTCAAACAATCACAAAACCTCGACTAAACTAACAAACTAAAAGGAGATAAATCAAATTTATACTAGGAGAGGAAGATCTGTTTTTTGATATGGAAGGAATTCATTTTGTTTATTATTCCATTTCAGATCTGGAAAGGTTTTTTAGATGTGGATACTTGTAGCCAAATGTGAATGTTTGTGAATGTTTTGATTTCTTATCTATCGATTATGATATTTTTAAATTTAAAATCTCTTTTAAATTTTAATTAAAAACTTATTAGGAATCCTTTTAAAATGAAGGTCACATCAGTATATTTTACTCGTAAGTCCTACGTTCTTACCTTATATCCAAACTTTCTAAACTTGTAGAAATTGACTGATAGGATATTTCATTCTTTATGTATGATTGTATGCATAAGTTTTATTTGATTGGATGTGTGAAAAAGCCAAACAAATGGAGACTTAGATTTAGAGTTGAATTAGTTTTTCTTTTACTTAAAAATACGGAAGTTCAAGAGCACCCAGGTTTGCATGCAAATTTTGTCACTACAAGAAAACATACATACGGTTACATTTATTGGTTGTGTTTGATATGTAAATGCAACCAACGTAGTTTTTTATTTTGTATTTAAGGGTTTAGGTTACATTTATTTAACGGTCGACTAAAATATCAGTTACTTTTAAGGCCTTTCCCCCGTCACGTTTCACTTCCCTCTTCTATTTTCATTTTTCTGCCTAAACCTAAACATTTCCCTCCCTTCTCGTCTTCCTAGCTTTGCTATTTCATTCAAATGCTAATAATGTTTATGGCTTTCCTGTTTGCTTCCCCCTCTCATGTTTTACCAAAAAAATTCATTTTCCCTCTTTCAATTGCCGCCTCTCGTTTTCACCCCTAAGAGTTTTCATACCCTCAATTTCAAAATATCATTTTTTTTAATCTCAATGATGCAAACATTTGCTTCTGACGCTGGGCTACATCCATTTCTCTGTTAGGCGGTTGGGATGTGGATACCAAGATCTGGATTTACGATGTCATATTTTCTTTCATTGTCGTCATCTGATATAATTCTCCCCGCTGACTTTAAAATTTAAATTCCGAGCCGCCGCCTAAAGACTTATCGTTGCTTGAAGACCGCGTCTCCGAAATCAGCTTCCTCTTTCTTCAACAAGATCACCCGTTCTTTCCTGTCAATTTTCAAACCGGCAGCGAGCTATAAGGTAATGTTACTCTTTCTAGGGATAATTTTCATGATCTAAAAAAAGAAATTAAATTACATGTTTGATAATATTTTTTCGGGGTGAAAAAACCATAGGATTAAAATGCTCTTTGGAGGATGAATTGGCCAAATCCTGCTTTGGAAGATATAAACACGTGATTTGATTTGACTTGCACGAGCTTGTATGCTAGATCTGCAACTTAGAAACACTACTTCTTTGTAACGACCCAGAAAATCTGAACCAATTTAAATTTTTTAAATTGGCTAAAATAATGGATTTTAAATATTTAAAATAAATATTTTAAATAATGGCAATGAAAAGTGAGTTTGAATTGACAATTGAAAACGAATATAATTAATTATAATTATAAACAAGGCCTGAAAAGGCGCTGTAGTTTCAAAATTTGAATTCAAACTTTGTTGGACTGTACCAGGTGCAAAACAAAACGGATTTGAGTGAAACCAAAAATATTTAAATCTGTTAGTAAATACCTTTCTAACAAATCGAATTTTCATAGCGGAAAGCAAAAGTTACGGCCAAATGAATTTTCAGAAAGGTCGCTATGGAATTTATATAGCCCGTGAAATTGGCCATTTTGCATACGACCTCGGAATTCGACGAAATCACTTTTGTTGGATCCGGGATGGGAAGTTATTGCTAGGTTTCAAATTTCATAATTTTTGAAGCTAGTATGTGAGCGTGGCAAAGGAAAACGTGTTTTGGTCAATTACACTTAAATTGGATCGACCAGAAATGGGCCTTTTTGCAAACGGTCTCAGAATTAGACGAAACTAGTTTTTTTGGGACCGTATCGTCAAGACATAGCTAGATTTATTTTTCTGGAATTTTTCGAATTAATTTGTGGCCCTGGCAAATTGAAATGTACGTTCAAATTAAATATTGAATGTTATATATTTTAATTTGAATGGAAACTGACTGAAACAGTCGAATGGGCCTACAAAACATATCTCATTGTGTTCGGAATGGGGGTAAAATGCTAGGGATGACAGTCGTTGGGTTTGGATTGGAGTTCGTGTGTGAAAGGGGTATTTTTGAAATTTTAAAAATTTATAAATTAAAGAAAATCCCTCATTGGCCCAGATGCTTTTCTCTCTCCCAGATCATCAGGCGCGCGAGACGGAAAGGAGCTCCAAACTTCTCTCTTCAATTTCCCTTTCATTTCTCGATGAAATCAAGTGAGGTTGGATCCATTTTGAAGCTCTAACCGTCCTCTTCAAATCCATGTGAAGTTTGGCATTTATCGTGCTGTATTTCTCGAGTTGCGAGCTCGGGAAGATCGCCCCTTTGGAGTGCCACCGTGAGCAGGAGGAGCCACCGAACTGGGGCCCACTTTCGGCTCCTCTCTTCCCCCTTCGACCTCGCGCAAACCGATCATGAAACCGTTACTCCGTTTGATCGAAAATTCAAAACCTAGTTTTGAACCATCGTGGAAGGTGCATCTTTTATCACATCTGAACTTCGAAAAATCATATCTTTTTCGATTCTTGACGAAATTCGATGAAACAGGAAACATCGTGACCGTGTGGACGTCTTCTACATTTTAGAAGAGACCGCATATTTTTCTGAGCCTTCTGCTATTTTTGGTGGAGTGAAACCCAATGTGAGATTTCTAATTTATAAACGATATGGAAAACGACGATGTATAAATTATATAGTTGATGTATGAGTTATATAAGCGTCGTACACCTCTTGTATAAGCGTTGTATAGGTTGTATGTTCGATGTATAAGTTATATAAGCGTTGTAAAAATTATATATGTGTTGAAATAGAAGTGAATTGCTATATATATATATATATATATATATATATATATATATATACGCCCCTCGTCCACAAACCATGGACGATATTTATTGGTTGTGATTGGTGTGAAAATTGATTGATAGCGAATGGTTGTTTGGGATGGTTTGTGGTTGATATTGATTGATTGTGGTTGAAAAATACCCATTTGTGGTTGAGAAATGGTTGAAACCACATAGGATTATTTTGTGGAAATGAAATAAATATATACATGCCGCCTGCGTGCGAACTAGATGCATGATCCCCATTGTCAAAAACCGCGAGGTTTTAAGGTAGAGCGAGGAGCCGTACTAGGGACAGTCCCGGTTTTAACTACCCTGCCATTATGCTGCCGAAATTTTGAATAATATTCATGTGTTTGAATTATTTTCATTTGCTGAAACTATATTTATTCGTTGAATAGTAAACCTTCATGTGTTGAATCGATATTCATTCGTTGATTAGTAATTCATGTGTTGAATGGTATTCGTATTTAAAATATAAAAATCACATTTTTATCTAAATATATAAACTATAGAAAACCTTCATGTGTTGAATCGATATTCATTCGTTGAATTGAAATTCATGTGTTGAATGGTGTTCGTGTTTTAAAATATAAAAATCACATTTTTATCTATATATATAAACTATAGAAAACCTTCATGTGTTGAATCAATATTCATTCGTTGAATTGAAATTCATGTGTTGAATGGTATTCATATTTTGAAAGAAATTGTTTTATAATAAAAATCCCATTTTTAACATCAATATGAAAAGTATAAAATAGTCCTGTTTTGAAATAAACTGTTTTACAATAAAAATCCTATTTTATCCCCTATATTAACTATACAAAATAATAGTGTTTTGAAATAAATTGTTTTACAATAAAAAACATATTTTTATTATATAAACGAATTGTTAAAAATAGTGAAGTGTTGAAATAGAAGACAATTAGATAAAAATATCATTTTTATCAAATGTATGAAAAGAATGTAGCTTTGAAATCGAAGAATCGATATATATATAAATAGAATTAAAATATATCGAATAACGACGCTGCAGTTCGTATTTTGAAACCGTGATTTCAAACGATTAGTACGGGAGATCCGACCATCGGATTTTCCTGAAATCGCAACCGTTGGGTTCGCTTTGGAAAAATCTTTCCAACGACACCAACTTTGTAAAAATCCAACGGTTGGATTGTCTGGAATGTATAATTCAAATCTGAAGAAAAATAGCGCCAGAATCGATTATATATATATATATAATTATATTTAATCGAATAACGCCGCTGCAGTTCGTATTTTGAAATCGAAACTTCAAACGATTATACCGGGAGATCCGTCCGTCGGATTTTCCCGAAACTTGAGCCGTTGGATTCGTTTTGAAAAGATTTTTCTAATGATGTTAATTTTGTGAAGATCCAACGGTTAGATTTTTAGATATGTGTAAATCAAATCTGAAGAAAAACAGCGCCACGGCCGCGTTATGGCCCGAAGCGTCATTCTGAATAAATTGGCTATTTTAAAATAAATAAAAATAGCGATAAATCATTATAAAATATTATAAACGATATGGATGTGATTTAGAAATTAACTGAAGGTTGGCTAAGTCGAATGGTTCCCTGGGTGTTGATCTGATGTTGGTTTCGGCCTTCGGGGTTAATATTTGGGAAATCGTTCTCTTACTGATTGACAGTTAGTGACTAATGAATTGAAATGATGCGTGTATATGTTAGTGTTGCACTTGTTTATTATATACGCGAGTTGCTCAGAAAGACCGGGTTTATCCTATTCTGAATAACTAAATCGACGATAAGAAATCGAAGATGAAGACAATGGTCGAAGACCGGAGATCTTCACCTCGTTTGGATGGTAACCGAGGTCCTGATTGGGAGGCATCCCGAAATATGGATAATGAGTGGTGATCGTCCAGACGTACGTGGTGATCGATGGGTTTGCGAGGTATATAGTGACTGCGGTTTCGTTCAGACCCAGAACGGACTTGTAAATGGACTATGCGTCTGACATTGGATTTTATTCTGTGTTGATTGATCTCTGTTAAATATACATCTGTTTGGCGGCGGAGAATTTATTCTTTTGCTTAACGCCCTTCTCTGAAACGCATGAGCTCAGAGGTTGTATATCGATGGACATCAGTCGCATGGCATGAATTGCTAACGTGGCATGCCTAAGTGGCAAATGATCAGGGCTTCTGTTGAAAAGCAAAGTCTTGTGGTGATGATCAAAGCACCGCCTGTGTGGCCTAGCTTTGTGTATAACGTGAATTCGCGAGCCTTACACCCCGGTATGAACCAGAAACGGGAGAGTACATCAGGGAGGGCACGCGTTTCCTTCTAGCTAGAAGTGGCGTCAGTGGTTTTACACGCCCTGACGAGTTTGACTTATGTGGTTGTTGCTGTTGCGAGGCGCCTCGATTAGATCGGACGATCCGTGTAACACCCCGTATATTCTATAACCGTGAAAGTCATAAATTAAAGTATAATTAATTTGAAATCAAGGAACTAAGGGAAACGAGATACGCCATTGCGTTCGTCTCGGAAAAATACGCGAAATAGAGTCCGAGTTTTCGAAAAACGGAGTCCGTATGAAGAAGATATAGCCTCTGGAAGTTTCTGAATTAAGTTTAAAATTCGAACAGCTCAGAATAAAACAGTTTAAAATTAAAACCGGGCCCAATTGGCCAGGGCGGGAAAAATCCCGCCAGATGCACCCACGTCGACTGGGCTGTCGACCTGGTCTAACCAGGTCGACAGGGCTGTCGACAGGGCTGTCGACAGGGCTGTCGACCTGGTCCAGAGACAGGTCGAACCCAGTCCAACCCGGCTGGCCTATTCTCTGTTAGTCGATTTTCTGTGGTCTGCTTTGTCATTAGGGCTAGGTGGCAGGCTCTAATTGGTCTCTCTTTCGAATGAATGGCTACGATCAATCCAAGCAACATCAATGGTCCTAATCAGTTCCTAACCTCTATAAAAAGGACCCTAGACTCTACCTAGGTTTCTTGCACAATTCTCTAGCCTCCATTGCTCTCTTCTTCTAATAAAAAAATAAAAATGGCGTCTCTGCTCTGCTGGAATTAAAACTAGAAGATAATCAACATCAGCCTAAGCAACTCAATTCAAACTAGAGGTTAAAGTTCTGCAAAAGATTCTACAACAAGTTAAAAGTTCTTTCTTTAATCCAATCACGGCAAGTACAGTTATTCTCCGCTATAAACGTTAATTATAATTTTGATATGCATTTAAATCTGAGGTTGAGGTTGTATTCTCTTCTGTTAGATCTGTTTTCTGTGACTGTTCTATATTCCTTTCTTCTTTTCTGTTTCTATAGCCAGGCTACCACGAGCCTGTGCCTAATCTCATAAGAGATGAACGTATGAACGCAAGTTTTGGGATGAATGATGAGAAATTTGACAAAACCAAATTGAATGTATGACTTTAGGTCTGAGGCATAAAATATATTGGACATATGACTTGGGATTGGATGCATAAATTTGACTATGAACATATAATTTATGCATGTTGTATGCATAGTTATGTTGTAATTTAGACCTGTAATTAATTAGAAAAAAAT
This sequence comes from Allium sativum, assembly GCA_030737875.1. Lineage (NCBI taxonomy): Eukaryota > Viridiplantae > Streptophyta > Magnoliopsida > Asparagales > Amaryllidaceae > Allium > Allium sativum. Next base: position 40,752,129 of record CM060924.1, read on the forward strand.
AGCATATGTTATAAACTAGTTTTAGACCTATGCATATTTTGTGATAAAAGAAGAAGAGGAACCACTGTAAAGATTACATATGATTTGAGACTTTGGACAAAATGCATATAAAAAGGCAAGATCTGATTTTTAGAAGATATGGTTTAAAGATTTATATTATTGGGGATAGTTTGCATAATAATTCATGACATGAAAAGAAGGAAGATATGGAAACTTAAGATTTACATTAATTAGGATATCTATTATTGTAATTACACATAAATAGGGATTTTTGGATATATGACATGCATTGAAATTAATGGTTATATTTGGTATAATCTATATTGGAACATATGTTATATGGCAAATTATGTCCATATTCTGCGCTTAAGCAAACATGGAATATATGTTGTGAATCATGAAAAAATTATGTAGGCATATGAATTTAGGCCTAATTTATGACTAGGCAAGGCATGTAAATAGAACCTTTAGAATTATTAGGTTTGCTAAATCTGCTAATTTGCTAATTTGCCTAAACTGCTAGTTTTGTTGCCTAGACTACTAATTAGATTGAAATGCCAAATCTGTTAAATTTGTCTGTTGAGATGCCTAATCTGTTATATGCCAAAATCTGCTAAGTGCTAAATCGGTTAAATCTGTTAAGTCACCCAATCTGCTAAAAATCTGTTATCTGCTATATCAGTTGAGTTGATGTGATCATTCTGTTATTGATATAATCTGAATTGGCATATATATTGGGTGTGCGCATAAACGGTAAATAATTAATTAATTGGCCGCAAAGATGAATATGGCTAACTCGAGGTTAGAATGAGTTTGCGACGTAAATCTGCCCGGAACCGCCCGGCACATCCAGTGGCCGCAAACAATAGGTTCTAATGTGAGAAGTTAGTCATAACATGCGTAAGACACGAGGTTAGGTCTGGCTTGTGGCAGAAGTCTGCCCGGAACCGCCCGGCATATCCAGCGGCCACAAGCTACCGACCTAATGTGAGAGGTCTGTGCATTAATAATTAATTAATGCAAATCTAAGATAAGAATGACGTCTAAAACGTATTGGGGGAAAATAGGGTTAAACCAAAGGGATTAATAGATGTAGTAAAACCCGTCCATGAATCTGTAGGCCCAATACAAAGTTAGACAAATCTGAAAAATCTGTACATCTGATCCGTTAGTCTGAAAACTTGTTAACTCAATTTGTGAACTAGTAAATCTGAATTCTGTATGTCTGAACTTGTAAACAAATAAATCTGAAATCTGTTAGTTTGGGGACACAAGGTTAGGAGGGGAATTACTTGTGTCATCTGTTGTTTGGGACCCATATTAGTCAGTAACCCTTTCTGGTATCAAAACTTTGACCCAACAGTATGTAGGGTCCGGGCACGCTTACTGAACTAATTATAAGTGGTTCATTCTGATAATGGCGAGGGGTGTTGATGGTGCGTTCCAACCGGGTCATGTGCGTGCATGGATCCCGGTCTGCCTCTGAGGATGTAAGATGCCGTGACATCTGTAAATAGGTCTGTGCCAATTGGTTGTCACTTTAGGGAGTGATACACCCTACTGTGGGGCCGACACAGGATATTTATGTATTAGGGAGCCGATCGCTTGGGGTAGGGTTTTAGGGTACGCTTAGTTCTGTCTGTTTCTGTTGGTACCGTCTGTTTCTGTTGGGTGGTAACACCTGTCTGTTTCTGTGTGGTACCGTCTGTTCGGGTGGTAAAGGCCCATTACTAGTGTACACCTAATCCCACATTCTGTTTCCATAGGGATAAATCTGTTTCTTCTTCTGTCTGTTTCTGATCGGGTAGTAAAGGCCCATTATTAGCATTCTGTTTCTGTTAAAGTATTCTGTACCCGTTCCTGCTTCAATTTAGACATTAGGGTGACACCTAATTCTGTTATACTAGTATTAGTGCAGAGAAGTGTAAAACAATAGTTTATATCATTCTGTTTTTCTGTTATATCTGCTACACCTGTTATAGTTATCTCACATCCAGTTTTATGTTCATATCATATTATTATTATCTTTTCATATGCTGAAAGTCACTGGACTTGCCAGACTTTTTGTCTGACCCTTGTTGTTTTCGCCTCCTTTCTTCCGTTTCTCCCCCAGGTTATCCAAGGAGGGAAATACTTTAGCTTGATCCGGATTTCTCTTTGCTTGAAGTGCTTAAAGTATGGCTTGGCTCTGTATAGCTTCCGTTCCATGGGGATTATGATTTTAAACTATGCATCTTGAAGGCTTTTGTACAAGACTGATATTTTGTACTTGAATTCTGAAATTTGAGAGGATGTAACCATATTAATTTATGTTTCCGCTGTAATAAAGTTAAAATTTTTCAAGTACTGTTTTATCTGTCTTGTAAGTTTCTGTTCTGTTTACTAAAATGCTCCACCAAAGTTAAGGCATTCCCTTTGTGAGTGACCTTAACGGAGGTGGGGTGTTACACTTGGTATCAGAGCTGAAGGTTACCAGATTGGGTAAAGTTTTTGAAAACTATTTTCAAAAAAGGTTTTGGAAAGGAAGTATTTTCAAAAATAAAGCTTATTTTGAAAAAAACATGATCCCCAAGAGCCATATATCTTTCTTTCAGTCCTTTTTTGTATGAACCTTTCCTTTTTCGTTCCAGCATGTCTGAAGCATCTGAGATACCAGAGGGTGTTCATGTACCCGGTTGGTTTCGTCAATATCTTGAGGCTAGGACCGCCGCTGCAGGTCCAGCAAATGATCCCCCTCCTCCACCCCCTCCTCGTGCTATTGCTTTCTCAAAAATCTGTAGAGATTTTAGGGCCATGGGTGGGAAGGATTTCAAAGGAACTGAATCATTCGTAGAAGCAAGGAATTGGCTCAAAGAAACTGAGGATCTGTTCGTTATCTTCGAGGTGGACGATAGGCAGAAGGTACAGTTGGCAGTATGGCTGCTCAAAGACGAAGCTTCATACTGGTGGGAAGTCACTAACGCCGAGAGGCCGGTGGAGACATGGATGGATTTCAGAACAAGGTTTGAGACAAAATTCCTCTCGCAAGCTGAACGAAGTTTACAATTGGAAAAGTTCTTGTCTCTTAAGCAAGGAAGTATGACGATCAAGGAATACGTCAACCAGTTCAACCAACTAGCAAGATTCGGATTGGATTTAGTCAACACTCAGCATAAAAAGGCTCTCCGCTTTGTTAAAGGATTGAATGAGCCACTGCACAGCCTAGCCATGACCCATGTACCCATGGGAGCAACTTACGAGAAATTGGTGGATATGGCACTACTACACGAGGAAGACAAGGGCCCGAAAGAGATAAAGAAGGAAGAACCACAGAATAAGAAAGCGGGGCCCAAAAAGGAAACACAAAAGAAGGATGAGAAGTCTGAAGATAAGAAGGGGAAAAAGTGCTTTACTTGTGGGAGCTCAACTCATCTGAACAAAGATTGCAGAAAAAGGAAGGGCGCTTGCTTCAACTGTGGGGAGATGGGACACTTCACTAGGGACTGCCCGAAGAGACGAGGACAAGGAGGGCAGGCGAACACTCTTGAGGCTAGTGGCTAGGATAGAAATAGGAAATTTTCTATAGTAGGTTTAATTTATTTATCTGATTATGAAGTCAAGACTTTTTCTGATTCTGGTATTTTGATTTTGTAATCGATACTCTGCACTTTAATACTAGTATTATTTCTGAATTCCGCTGTAGACTCAGACCCATAAGGGTTATGGATCATCTGTTTGGGACTGGGGTTTGAGGGATATCTGTGTTAGGCGTCAAGTATGACGCATACATTCTGAGTTTTCGTGGGGTATCAATTTGATGTTGGTTCCGGTCTTTGGGGCCGATACTTAGGACCCATGTCTAATGGGAACCAAATTTTCGTTCTATCTGTACTCGCTTCCATCATTCGACTGTATCCTATCGATCGAATATTTGAACTTTAGGTAGAAACTAATGGGTGTAAACATGTGTTTGAGACATGTTATGTTTGATGGTTGCAAGTGGATGCAAGTGGTTGCTAGTGGTTGCTCGTGGATGCATATACACACACTAGGCACTAGATCGGCTCGAAAGCACTCTCATACTGCATATGGATGTGTGAGCATTTTTAAATTTTTATGGATGCAAAATGGTCGAATAAGCATATGGATGTTACATATGAATGAGCAGTTGTGCACTCATATAGAAATGATATGTCTCAAGTAGGAAAATTTGCATACATATTGGACTCATGGCACTAACATGATTTGCATTAAGGAGGTCGACTGAATCAGTGGGCCGCCTGATTTTGCATTAGATACGGACATGAACACACACTGTGCATTTAAACATGAAAGCATTAGAAGTCTATAAGGACAATGGATGCCTGTGGTTGATGATTGAGTAGATGGATGATTGGATGGTAGGACACATTCTTCTTAACTTGAAGATTTCGGGGACGAAATCCTTTTAAGTGGGGGAGAATGTAACACCCCGTATATTCTATAACCGTGAAAGTCATAAATTAAAGTATAATTAATTTGAAATCAAGGAACTAAGGGAAACGGGATACGCCATTGCGTTCGTCTCGGAAAAATACGCGAAATAGAGTCCGAGTTTTCGAAAAACGGAGTCCGTATGAAGAAGATATAGCCTCTGGAAGTTTCTGAATTAAGTTTAAAATTCGAACAGCTCAGAATAAAACAGTTTAAAATTAAAACCGGGCCCAATTGGCCAGGGCGGGAAAAATCCCGCCAGATGCACCCACGTCGACTGGGCTGTCGACCTGGTCTAACCAGGTCGACAGGGCTGTCGACAGGGCTGTCGACCTGGTCCAGAGACAGGTCGAACCCAGTCCAACCCGGCTGGCCTATTCTCTGTTAGTCGATTTTCTGTGGTCTGCTTTGTCATTAGGGCTAGGTGGCAGGCTCTAATTGGTCTCTCTTTCGAATGAATGGCTACGATCAATCCAAGCAACATCAATGGTCCTAATCAGTTCCTAACCTCTATAAAAAGGACCCTAGACTCTACCTAGGTTTCTTGCACAATTCTCTAGCCTCCATTGCTCTCTTCTTCTAATAAAAAAATAAAAATGGCGTCTCTGCTCTGCTGGAATTAAAACTAGAAGATAATCAACATCAGCCTAAGCAACTCAATTCAAACTAGAGGTTAAAGTTCTGCAAAAGATTCTACAACAAGTTAAAAGTTCTTTCTTTAATCCAATCAAGGCAAGTACAGTTATTCTCCGCTATAAACGTTAATTATAATTTTGATATGCATTTAAATCTGAGGTTGAGGTTGTATTCTCTTCTGTTAGATCTGTTTTCTGTGTCTGTTCTATATTCCTTTCTTCTTTTCTGTTTCTATAGCCAGGCTACCACGAGCCTGTGCCTAATCTCATAAGAGATGAACGTATGAACGCAAGTTTTGGGATGAATGATGAGAAATTTGACAAAACCAAATTGAATGTATGACTTTAGGTCTGAGGCATAAAATATATTGGACATATGACTTGGGATTGGATGCATAAATTTGACTATGAACATATAATTTATGCATGTTGTATGCATAGTTATGTTGTAATTTAGACCTGTAATTAATTAGAAAAAAATAGCATATGTTATAAACTAGTTTTAGACCTATGCATATTTTGTGATAAAAGAAGAAGAGGAACCACTGTAAAGATTACATATGATTTAAGACTTTGGACAAAATGCATATAAAAAGGCAAGATCTGATTTTTAGAAGATATGGTTTAAAGATTTATATTATTGGGGATAGTTTGCATAATAATTCATGACATGAAAAGAAGGAAGATATGGAAACTTAAGATTTACATTAATTAGGATATCTATTATTGTAATTACACATAAATAGGGATTTTTGGATATATGACATGCATTGAAATTAATGGTTATATTTGGTATAATCTATATTGGAACATATGTTATATGGCAAATTATGTCCATATTCTGCGCTTAAGCAAACATGGAATATATGTTGTGAATCATGAAAAAATTATGTAGGCATATGAATTTAGGCCTAATTTATGACTAGGCAAGGCATGTAAATAGAACCTTTAGAATTATTAGGTTTGCTAAATCTGCTAATTTGCTAAGTTGCCTAAACTGCTAGTTTTGTTGCCTAGACTACTAATTAGATTGAAATGCCAAATCTGTTAAATTTGTCTGTTGAGATGCCTAATCTGTTATATGCCAAAATCTGCTAAGTGCTAAATCGGTTAAATCTGTTAAGTCACCCAATCTGCTAAAAATCTGTTATCTGCTATATCAGTTGAGTTGATGTGATCATTCTGTTATTGATATAATCTGAATTGGCATATATATTGGGTGTGTGCATAAACGGTAAATAATTAATTAATTGGCCGCAAAGATGAATATGGCTAACTCGAGGTTAGAATGAGTTTGCGACGTAAATCTGCCCGGAACCGCCCGGCACATCCAGTGGCCGCAAACAATAGGTTCTCATGTGAGAAGTTAGTCATAACATGCGTAAGACACGAGGTTAGGTCTGGCTTGTGGCAGAAGTCTGCCCGGAACCGCCCGGCATATCCAGCGGCCACAAGCTACCGACCTAATGTGAGAGGTCTGTGCATTAATAATTAATTAATGCAAATCTAAGATAAGAATGACGTCTAAAACGTATTGGGGGAAAATAGGGTTAAACCAAAGGGATTAATAGATGTAGTAAAACCCGTCCATGAATCTGTAGGCCCAATACAAAGTTAGACAAATCTGAAAAATCTGTACATCTGATCCGTTAGTCTGAAAACTTGTTAACTCAATTTGTGAACTAGTAAATCTAAATTCTGTATGTCTGAACTTGTAAACAAATAAATCTGAAATCTGTTAGTTTGGGGACACAAGGTTAGGAGGGGAATTACTTGTGTCATCTGTTGTTTGGGACCCATATTAGTCAGTAACCCTTTCTGGTATCAAAACTTTGACCCAACAGTATGTAGGGTCCGGGCACGCTTACTGAACTAATTATAAGTGGTTCATTCTGATAATGGCGAGGGGTGTTGATGGTGCGTTCCAACCGGGTCATGTGCGTGCATGGATCCCGGTCTGCCTCTGAGGATGTAAGACGCCGTGACATCTGTAAATAGGTCTGTGCCAATTGGTTGTCACTTTAGGGAGTGATACACCCTACTGTGGGGCCGACACAGGATATTTATGTATTAGGGAGCCGATCGCTTGGGGTAGGGTTTTAGGGTACGCTTAGTTCTGTCTGTTTCTGTTGGTACCGTCTGTTTCTGTTGGGTGGTAACACCTGTCTGTTTCTGTGTGGTACCGTCTGTTCGGGTGGTAAAGGCCCATTACTAGTGTACACCTAATCCCACATTCTGTTTCCATAGGGATAAATCTGTTTCTTCTTCTGTCTGTTTCTGATCGGGTAGTAAAGGCCCATTATTAGCATTCTGTTTCTGTTAAAGTATTCTGTACCCGTTCCTGCTTCAATTTAGACATTAGGGTGACACCTAATTCTGTTATACTAGTATTAGTGCAGAGAAGTGTAAAACAATAGTTTATATCATTCTGTTTTTCTGTTATATCTGCTACACCTGTTATAGTTATCTCACATCCAGTTTTATGTTCATATCATATTATTATTATCTGTTCATATGCTGAAAGTCACTGGACTTGCCAGACTTTTTGTCTGACCCTTGTTGTTTTCGCCTCCTTTCTTCCGTTTCCCCCCAGGTTATCCAAGGAGGGAAATACTTTAGCTTGATCCGGATTTCTCTTTGCTTGAAGTGCTTAAAGTATGGCTTGGCTCTGTATAGCTTCCGTTCCATGGGGATTATGATTTTAAACTATGCATCTTGAAGGCTTTTGTACAAGACTGATATTTTGTACTTGAATTCTGAAATTTGAGAGGATGTAACCATATTAATTTATGTTTCCGCTGTAATAAAGTTAAAAATTTTCAAGTACTGTTTTATCTGTCTTGTAAGTTTCTGTTCTGTTTACTAAAATGCTCCACCAAAGTTATGGCATTCCCTTTGTGAGTGACCTTAACGGAGGTGGGGTGTTACAATCTGGGTCCGATGGAGCTATTCGTTGGCTCACCTACGCCCCATAGGGCGGGGAAACGGATTGTTCAGGAATTTTAATCCACGTCGGTGGACCGGCCCTGACGATCCAAAGGCTTGACTGAGTACTTGCCTGAGGGGAGGGCTAGAGCGTCTCGAATTCGGTAAGGACTATCTTTTGCCTTGGTTCAGGACGGAAATCCAATTTCCAAATACGACATCGTGCGGTTTTGATTGTATACCTATATATGGCGACATAGTGGTATGGGGGATTAATGCCGTCTATGATTGATAGTTATGATTTGAAATTGTTTTCAAAACATATAAACACTAGCAATAATATCAAATGCCTTTGTTTTATTCGTATCAAGCATATTTTGGCCGTTATAAGGTAAAAACTCTATCCTTCGGTTTGCGTTGCATTGTGTGATGGGAACTGAGTCTTATAATGGCTTCATTTTTATAAAAAGCATTGCGATGGTTAAAAGAATGTTTTGTTTTAAAGCACTGGCAATCCAATGGAGTAAACCCATTCCACGAAAGTGGCGTGGTCCTATGATTAGCCATATTATAAATGTGTTGAGTAGATTTCTCATACCAGTCCCATGACTGACTCGTAGTTTGTTTCACTTTCAAACTCGGGTGCCCCTCTTTCTACAGGGGCAGCCTTGTATTCAGGTTTAGCAGGATTTATCTGGATAGCTGGAGCTGAAGATGAATTCTATCATTTATCTCTTTTTATGCTGTTCAGCTCCTATTGTACATATTTTGTTTGTTTTCCGCTGTAGACATTTATATATAGCTGAACTGTATTTGTACTAAGTAAGATCCTGTATACTATGTAACTCTGATGATTACTTTTATCCAGTATATTCTAGTATTCATTATCTGGTGTATTTATTTAATTCTGTTCTGCTATTATCTGTTTCTATGTTATATTCCACGGATTACCCTTGCCACCGTCAGTACGGGGTTTGGGGTCGTCTCATTTGGTATCAGAGATTTGGTTAAGCTTAGTTCTGGAATATAACATATTAACGAACTCGTCAGAAATAGAACCAGAAGTGTTCTAGGACGGGTAACTCATTACAGATAGGATCAGTAATATCCTAGTATGAGTAAAGCAGAAGGAAATTACACCTCGATAGACAAATTTACATTTGAAGTATATGTTTCTATGTTTTAAAATACCTTTTCTGTGACCTAACACTTGATCTGCCATTTGCAGAGGTACTAGAAAAATGAGTGTCAGAAACAGGAGAAATGCAGAACCCGATCTAGAGGCTCTATTTAAGAGATATCGAAATCTGGGTGGAGCACAATTCTCGGGCAATGAATCTACTATTCAAACTCAAGCTTGGGTGAGCTCTGCGGAAAGAATATTTGAGCGTTTCCAGCTGAGAGACGACCAGAAAAGATTAGTAGCATCTTGGGCGCTCAATGGAGAAGCTTTGATATGGTGGGATACAATCATAAAAGATAATCCAGAATGTGATATCACCTGGGATAGATTCAAAGAGATTTTCCTAGGAAGATTTACTCCTCCCGAAGCGACGGAGTGATTATGTGATGAATTTTCTTATCTAATACAAGGTGATATGACCATCCCAGAATATCATAAGAAATTCAACGAACTTGCTCACTTTGCTCCTCATCTGATTTAAGATCCAAAGAGGAAAAATCTGAGATTTATTTATGGCCTGCAAAGGAGATATCAGAATAGTGTACTGAGGAATGTGAAGCTTCCTTTTTCTGAAATGATATACATGGCTTATCAGTATGAAGATCTCCATAAGAAAGGAATGTTACGAGACGAAGAAGAAGTCTGTTCTAGTGACAAAGCAGAGTCGGAAACTGATATTCCAGAAGCCAGTACGAGGTCGGAGGTCAATAAGAAGCCCAGTGCCAAGAGAAAAAGGGTCGAATCTGTGAACGAACGAATAACGACCGCCACGTGCTCAAGCTGCAATAGAAAAGGACATTTGGCGATAAGTTGCAAATCTTGGAACAAACGAAGAAAAAGTGGATCTAAGCCCACTAAGAAACAAAAGAACCCACATGGGGAAAGGAGATGCCATAAGTGCCGCCAAGCAGGTCATATTGCACGAGAGTGCCAACTCTCAAAGAAATCTGAAGCAGTACATATAAAAATGAATTCGCAGAGACTTCCGAGCCCTCAGCTAGTCAAGAAAGGGACGATGTTTTAGAAGGCACGCTCAATGTCAAGAACATTCCAGTTAAAGTACTATTTGATACTGGCGCGTCACGAAGCTTTATTGCAAAGAGTGCAGTCAAGAAGTAAGATTTAAAATTGAAGAAGCTCAAGGAACCAATGACTGTCCAAAATCCAGTTGGGGGTTCTATCGGTCTCAATTGGGTTTGTGGGGTGCCTGTCTCTTTTTCCTGCTATAAATTCCCTACTATCTCTGTCGTTATGAATTTTAATGAATTCGATCTTATTCTGGGATTGGATTGGCTAACCAAATATGAAGCAGAGGTTAGATGCGCCGAGAGAGTTAAGATTAAATCATGGAGTTATATAACCATACCGTGTGAAGGTCAGAAATCTAATAGAAAAGACTTCTGGGCAGCTCTCTATGTTTCTCCAGCCCAAATAGAAAATATCTCTGAAATCACAGAGAATATTCCCGACCTAGTGAAAGATATTCCTGTCGTCAAGAATTATGCGGATGTGTTTGAGGAAGTTGTTCGCTTACCTACGCAGAGAGAAATAGATTTCAAGATTGCTTTGATTCCAAATGCAAGGCCGGTAGTTCACGCTATTCGAAGAATGTCCTTGAAAGAGAAGGAGGAATTAGACAATCAAACACGACAGCTCATATGGAAGGGTCTGATCAGGCCTAGTTTCTCTGATTGGGGAGCAGCAGTGGTGTTTGTCCCAAATTCTGATGGTACTCTACGTCTATGTGTGGATTATCGAGATCTGAACAAACAGACAATAAAGAACAAATATCCATTGACGCGGATTGATGATTTGTTGGAACGATTGAATGGTGCACAAGTATTTTCACGAATGGGCCAAGCTACAGGCTTCCATCAGCTTCGTATTGCCGAGGAGTGTGTTCCTTTGACAGCATTCAGAGGTCCCGACTTATTCTACGAGTGGTTAGTAATGTCATTCGGCTTATGTAACGCTCCAGCCTATTTCGTCGATCTGATGAATAAAATGTTCAGAGGGGTTTTGAATAAATTTGTTCTGGTTTTCATTGACGATATTTTAATCTTCTCTAAATCAAAGGTCGAACACGAAAAGCATTTGGAACAGGTTCTGGAAATCCTCAGAAGGAATGTGTTGAAAGCAAAGTTTTCCAAATGTATATTCTGGCAAGAGGAAGTAGAATTTCTGGGCCATGTCGTATCAAAAGAAGGAATTGCTGTGGATCCAAGAAAAATCACAGCTATTCAGAATTGGAAGTAGCCCGGTACCCCCACTGAAGTCCGCAGTTTTCTCGGATTGGCTAGCTATTACCGGAAGTTCGTTAAAAACTTTTCGAAGATATTTGGTCACTTAACGAAGCTTACAAAGAAGCACTCTAAATTCAAATGGACTCCAGAAAGTGAGGATGCTTTTGAAGAGCTAAAGTTAAGATTAACGACTGCTCTAGTGTTAACCATCATCGATGGAAATCAGGATTTGAAAGTCTGGACTGATGCTTCTAGAGAAGGCCTTGGGGCAGTGTTAATGCAAAGGGGCCAAGTGATTGCTTATGCTAGCCGTCAACTGAAGCAACACGAGAAGAACTACGTAACTCATGATCTTGAGTTATTGGCTATAGTATTCACCTTGAAAATCTGGAGACACTATCGTCTGGGTGAGAGATTCGAACTGTTTACAGATCACCAGTCGCTAAAGTATCTGTTCACTTTGAAAGACCTGAATCTGAGGCAGCAACGTTGGCTGGAGTGTCTTGCAGCATATGACTTTGAAATTATATATACTCCAGGGATAGCCAATGTCGTGACCGATGCGCTGAGCCGAAAGAATGTGATGATAGCCAGCTTTATTATCACGACTTCCTTGATTGACAAAATATCTATTCTTCAGAAGGAGGATAACTTTATTAAGGATATGATTAAAAGGATTCAGAAAGGCGATCCCTCGTGTTTTCAAATAGATAACGACGAGACCTTGAGGTTGAAAGGAAGGATTTGTGTTCCTGATATCCCAGAGTTAAAAAGGGAAGTGTTAGACGAGTGTCACAAGTCCAAGCTGAGTATCCATCCTGGTGTGGCCAAAATGTATAACGATCTCAAATGAACGTTCTGGTGGAAGGCTATGAAAAGAGACGTTTCAATATATGTTAGCCGATGCCCTACTTGCCAGCTAGTCAAAAGCGACCAACAGAAATTGGCTGGATTGTTACAACCGCTAGAAGTTCCTGGTTGGAAGTGGGAACATATTTCTATGGATTTCATTGATGGTCTGCCCAGAACCAGAAAAGGGAGTGACAGTATTTGGGTGATCGTAGATCGCTTCACGAAGACCGCCCATTTCATACCTGTCAGATCAAACAGAACTGCTCAGAGTCTGGCGCAGATATACTTCAGGGAAATAGTTAGACTGCATGGAGTGCCGCTCAGTATAGTCAGTGATAGATATACAATATTCACTAGCAAATTCTGGGAAGCATTTCAAGTCGAGCTGGGAACGAAGTTTAATTTGAGCACCCCTTATCATCCTCAGACAGACGGCCATACTGAGAGGGTGAATCGTATTTTAGATGATCTATTGCGGGCTTGTGTTATAGATTTCGGTGGATCATGGGAAGACCATCTGCATTTGGCTGAATTCTCATATAACAACAGCTACTAGGCGAGCCTGACAGTGTCGCCATTCGAAGCATTATACGGTAGACCGTGCCGATCTCCTGCTTGTTGGATCGAACCCGGTAATAGACTTGTGTTGGGTCCTGATATGATCCGAGAAGCCGCCGACAAAGTCGATTTTATTAAGAAGTGATTACTCGCCGCTCAAAACCGACAAAAGAGCTATGCCGATAGAAGAAGAAGAGATATATCCTTTGCTGTTGGCGACTACGTATATTTGAAAGTATCGCCGATGAGAGGGGTTATCCGGTTCGGTAAAACTGGAAAGTTGGCGCCCAAATTCATTGGTCTGTTTCCTATTCTGGAACGGATCGGAACTCTCGCTTATAGAGTCAAATTGCCAGACTGGTTGCCTGGAGTTCATAATGTATTTCATATATCTAAACATCGAAAGCATGTTCATGATCCAGACTTGATCGTGGAAGAAGCAGCTCAGCAGGATATTGAAATTACTCCAGAATTAGCTGTGAGACGAGAGCCGCTAAAGATCATCGGCAAAGAAACCAAAGAACTGAGGAACAAGAAGGTTCACTTAGTCAAAGTGCAATGGAGAGGAGATCCACGAGATTGTACTTGGGAAACTGAGCAGAGCATTCAGAAAGCTTATCCTAGATGCCGAGTGGATATCGTTGATTGACTCCGGTGCAAGGTATATTTACCATACTTTGCATTACCATTTAATTCTCTACTATGTTGTTATTTTCTTTCCATGGATGTGCACTTTTAATTCTATAGTCTGAATGATTTTAAAAGAGTATAGAAGTTGATCAGTATGTTTTTGAAAAGTTAAAAACAAATTAATGGTTGCTTGTGTTGTGTGATAGTGGATTTGATTAATTAAAGTTATTAAAACGATAGTTAATTTGATCAATAATAGGATAATGGTAGAATTTATTCATTTAAATCACACATTGAACTGATTAGAAAATAGATAGAAATATATATACATGTGCATTTTATATATTTGAACAGGTAAATGGATTAGCTGTTGAGTAAAGATTTTATTTGTGTGCCCGACAAATAGGTAAACCTTAATGAGTTGGATGCGAAATATTATTATATCAACTCCTGTGAATGCCATTGGATGCGGAGTGCTGGTTTTTCTGTGTAAAATAATAAATGTCTCCATAGGATAGTAACAATTAATTTTGAACTACATTACATGGCATACTTCAGAAGATAGGCATACTTCATCATATACCACATAAGCATTTGGAGCTTGTGTGACGAGGTGGGAGATTTACCATACGAGCGAGAGGCTTTTATGGCGATGACTATATTTTATAGGTTGAACTGATGACTGATATGGACTATTTAAATTGTAACGATAAAATCGCCAGATTAATAAAACCCCCACACGGGTCTGGAGTTGACAATAATCACGTCTCTCAAGTTATTAGATACGGCACATGGACTATTTATTTCCCGCACGGGGCAGGGTGACGAGAATTTATTCTCTGGAGTTATTATCAATACACGCTCCCTTGTAAACACCAGAATATATCACTATAAATATGTGTATGCTTATTAGGATTTATTGGGTACCTAATACGGCCCAATAAATTTCCAAACCTCTCCCCGTAAAAAGGAGGTTATGGCGAAATTTTTCGAAAATTCCGGGTGTTAGCCAATTTTTTGAAGAATTTGAAAATTCTCAGAAACTGAAAAGTTGGAGAATGGAAGCCGGATTGAACGTAGAGTTGATTAATCAAACCACTTTCGACTTTGTTACTTGTCGGGGACGAAAAGTTTTAAGTGGGGGAGATTGTAACGACCCAGAAAATCTGAACCAATTTAAAAATTTTAAATTGGCTAAAATAATGGATTTTAAATATTTAAAATAAATATTTTAAATAATGGCAATGAAAAGTGAGTTTGAATCGACAATTGAAAACAAATATAATAATTATAATTACAAACAAGGCCTGAAAAGGCGCTGCAGTTTCAAAAATTGAATTCAAACTTTGTCGGACTGTATCGGGTGCAAAACAAAACGGATTTGAGTGAAACCAAAAATATTTAAATCTGTTAGTAAATACCTTTCTAACGAATCTGAAAAATCAAAATTTCATATCGGCAAGAAAAAGTTATGGCCAAATGAATTTTCAGAAAGGTCGCTATGGAATTTATATAGCCCGTGAAATTGGCCATTTTGCATACTACCTCGGAATTCAACGAAACCACTTTTGTTGGATCCGGGATGGGAAGTTATTGCTAGGTTTCAAATTTCATAATTTTTGAAGCTAGTATGTGAGCGTGGCAAAGGAAAACGTGTTTTGGTCAATTATAGTTAAATTGGATCGACCAGAAATGGGCTTTTTTGCAAACGGTCTCAGAATTCGACGAAACTAGTTTTGTTGGGACCGTATCGTCAAGACATAGCTAGATTTATATTTCTGGAATTGTTCGAATTAATTTGTGGCCCTGGCAAATTGAAATGTACGTTCAAATCAAATATTGAATGTTATATATTTTAATTTGAATGGAAACTGACTGAAACAGTCGAATGGGCCTACGAAACATATCCCATTGTGTTCGGAATGAGGGTAAAACGCTAGGGACGACAGTCCTTGGGTTTGGATTGGAGTTCGTGTGTGAAAGGGGTATTTTTGAAAATTTAAAAATTTATAAATTAAAGAAAATCCCTCACTGGCCCAGATGCTTTTCTCTCTCCCCGATCATCAGGCGCGCGAGACGGAAAGGAGCTCCAAACTTCTCTCTTCAATTTCTCTTTCATTTCTCAATGAAATCAAGTGAGGTTGGATCCATTTTGAAGCTCTAACCGTCCTCTTCAAATCCATGTGAAGTTTGGCATTTGTCGTGCAGTATTTGTCGAGTTGCGAGCTCGGGAAGACCGCCCCTTTGGAGCGCCGCCGTGAGCAGGAGGAGCCACCGAACTGGGGCCCACTTCCAGCACCTGAGCGCCTCTCCTCCCCCTTCGACCTTGCGCAAACCGATCGTGAAACCGTTACTCCATTTGATCGCAAATTCAAAACCTAGTTTTGAACCATCGTGAAAGGTGCGTCTTTTATTACATCTGAACTTTGAAAAATCATGTCTTTTTCGATTCTTGACGAAATTCGATGAAACAGGAAACATCGTGACCGTGTGGACATCTTCTACATTTTAGAAGAGACCGCATATTTTTCTGAGCCTTCTGCTATTTTTTGTGGAGTGGAACCCAGTGTGAGATTTCTAATTTATAAACGATATGGAAAACGACGATGTATAAATTATATAGTCGATGTATGAGTTATATAAGCATTGTACACCTCTTGTATAAGCGTTGTATAAGTTGTATGTTCGACGTATATGTTATATATGCGTTATTAAAATTATATATATGTTGAAATAGAAGTGAATTGCTATATATATATATATATATATATATATATATATATGCCCCTCGTCCACAAACCATGGACGATATTTATTGGTTGTGATTGGTGTGAAAATTGATTGATAGCGAATGGTTGTTTGGTATGGTTTGTGGTTGATATTGATTGATTGTGGTTGAAAAATACCCATTTGTGGTTGAGAAATATTTGGTTGAAACCACATAGGATTAGTTTGTGGAAATGAAATAAATATATACATGCCGCCTGCGTGCGAACTAGATGCATGATCCCCATTGTCAAAAACCGCGAGGTTTTAAGGTAGAGCGAGGAGCCGTACTAGGGACGGCCCCGGTTTTAACTACCCTGCCGTTATGCTGCCGAAATTTTGAATAATATTCATGTGTTTGAATTATTTTCATTTGCTGAAACTATATTTATTTGTTGAATATAAAACCTTCATGTGTTGAATCGATATTCATTCGTTGGTTAGAAATTCATGTGTTGAATGGTATTCGTATTTAAAATATAAAAATCACATTTTTATCTAAATATATAAACTATAGAAAACCTTCATGTGTTGAATTGATATTCATTCGTTGAATTGAAATTCATGTGTTGAATGGTGTTCGTGTTTTAAAATATAAAAATCACATTTTTATCTATATATATAAACTATAGAAAACCTTCATGTGTTGAATCAATATTCATTCGTTGAATTGAAATTTATGTGTTGAATGGTATTCATATTTTGAAAGAAATTGTTTTATAATAAAAATCCCATTTTTAACATCAATATGAAAAGTATAAAATAGTCCTGTTTTGAAATAAATTGTTTTACAATAAAAATCCTATTTTATCCCCTATATTAACTATACGAAATAATAGTGTTTTGAAATAAATTGTTTTACAATAAAAATCACATTTTTATTATATAAACGAATTGTCAAAAATAGTGAAGTGTTGAAATAGAAGACAGATAGATAAAAATATCATTTTTATCAAATGTATAAAAAGAATGTAGCTTTGAAATCGAAGAATCGATATATATATATATATATATAAATAGAATTAAGATATATCGAATAACGACGCTGCAGTTCGTATTTTGAAACCGTGATTTCAAACGATTAGTACGGGAGATCCGACCATCGGATTTTCCTGAAATCGCAACCGTTGGGTTCGCTTTGGAAAAATCTTTCCAACAGCACCAACTTTGTAAAAATCCAACGGTTGGATTGTTTATAATGTTTAATTCAAATCTGAAGAAAAACAGCGCCAGAATCGATTATATTTATATATATATAAATATAATTATATTTAATCGAATAACGACGCTGCAGTTCGTATTTTGAAATTGAAACTTCAAACGATTATACCGGGAGATACGACCGTCGGATTTTCCCGAAACTGGAGCCGTTGGATTCGTTTTGAAAAGATCTTTCTAATGATGTAAATTTTGTGAAGATCCAACGGTTAGATTTTCAGATATGTGTAAATCAAATCTGAAGAAAAACAGCGCCACGGCGGCGTTATGGCCCGAAGCGTCGTTTTGAATAAATTGGCTTTTTTAAAATAAATAAAAATAGCGATAAATCGTTATAAAATATTATAAACGATATGGATGTGATTTAGAAATTAACTGAAGGGTGGCTAAGTCGAATGGTTCCCTGGGTGTTGATCTGATGTTGGTTTCGGCCTTCGGGGTTAATATTTGGGAAATCGTTCTCTTACTGATTGACGGTTAGTGACTAATGAATTGAAATGATGCGTGTATATGTTTGTGTTGCACTTGTTTATTATATATGCGAGTTGCTCAGAAAGACCGGGTTTATCCCATTATGAATAACTAAATCGACGATAAGAAATCGAAGATGAAGACGATGGTCGAAGACCGGAGATCTTCACCTCGTTTGGATGGTAACCGAGGTCCTGATTGGGAGGCATCCCGAAATATGGATAATGAGTGGTGATCGTCCAGACGTACATGGTGATCGATGGGTTTGCGAGGTATATAGTGCCTCCGGTTTCGTTCAGACCCAGAACGGACTTGTAAACGGACTGTGTGTCTGACATTGGATTTTATTCTGTGTTGATTGATCTCTGTTAAATATACATCTATTTGGCGGCGGAGAATTTATTCTTTTGCTTAATGCCCTTCACTGAAACGCATGAGCTCAGAGGTTGTATATCGATGGACATCAGTCGCATGACATGAATTGCTAATGTGGCATGCCTAAGTGGCAAATGATCAGGGCTTCTGTTGAAAAGCAAAGTCTTGTGGTGATGATCAAAGCACCGCCTGTGCGGCGTAGTTTTGTGTATAACGTGAATTCGCGAGCCTCACACCCCGGTATGAACCAGAAATGGGAGAGGACATCAGGGAGGGCATGCGTTTCCTTCTAGCTAGAAGTGGCGTCAGTGGTTTTACACGCCCTGACGAGTTTGATTTATGTGGTTGTTGCTGTTGCGAGGCTCCTCGATTAGATCGGACGATCCAGGTCCGATGGAGCCATTCGTTGGCTCACCTACGCCCCATAGGGCGGGGAAACGCATTGTTCAGGAATTTTAATCCACGTCGGTGGACCGACCCTGATGATCCAAAGGCTTGACTGAGTACTTGCCTGAGGGGCGGGCTAGAGCGTCTCGAATTCGGTAAGGACTATCTTTTGCCTTGGTTCAGGACGGAAATCCAATTTCCAAATACGACATCGTGCGGTTTTGATTGTATACCTATATATGGCGACATAGTGGTATGGGGCATTAATGCCGTCTATGATTGATAGTTATGATTTGAAATTGTTTTCAAAACATATAAACACTAGCAATAATGTCAAATGCCTTTGTTTTATTCGTATCAAGCATATTTTGGCCGTTATAAGGTAAAAACTCTATCCTCCTGTTTGCGTTGCATTGTGTGATGGGAACTGAGTCTTATAATGGCTTCATTTTTATAAAAAGCATTGCGATGGTTAAAAGAATGATTTGTTTTAAAGCACTGGCAATCCAATGGAGTAAACCCGTTCCACGAAAGTGGCGTGGTCCTATGATTAGCCATATTATAAATGTGTTGAGTAGATTTCTCATACCAGTCCCATGACTGACTCGTAGTTTGTTTCACTTTCAAACTCGGGTGCCCCTCTTTCTACACGGGCAGCCTTGCATTTAGGTTTAGCAGGCTTTATCTGGATAGTTGGAGCTGAAGATGGATTCTATCATTTATCTCTTTTTATGTTGTTCAGCTCCTATTGTACATATTTTGTTTGTTTTCCGCTGTAGACATTTATGTATAGCTGAACTGTATTTGTACTAAGTAAGATCCTGTATACTGTGTAACTCTGATGATTACTTTTATCCAGTATATTCTAGTGTTCATTATCTGGTGTATTTATTTAATTCTGTTCTGCTATTATCTGTTTCTGTGTTATATTCCACGGATTACCCTTGCCACCGTCAGTACGGGGTTTGGGGTCATCTCATTCTTCCATGAAAAATAAAGTGTAAGATGCATCTGATAGTAAATTAGTACTTAAACTTGTTAGCCATGAATATTATGTTGAAATTCCTACATTTTCACAGTACATGGACACTACATTTAAGTTTTTTTCATGAATATGTTATCCGAATGTATGTTGTATTTCACCCTTTACTTATGTAGTTACATGCTCTTACTGTATATGAGATTGCTGAAGTAGCCGCAATTGCTGTTATGTTGTTGACTTCTTGTGTAAATGTTAAATTTTTGAATACAAAGAACAACTCTTATGCTTTTTTTTCCTGTGAGGTGTCCACCTTTAATAATGAAAAGAACTAGAAAGGTGGATGAAGGTTGACGTTTTGGAAAAATGGACTGTATGCATTAATTCAGCCTTCTTCTATTTTAGACATACTGTAATTGCCCGTTATTATTCTTTTTTATGACAGAGAAAATATGCAGTGGGTGTGAAAAAGACATATGGAAACTGATTTATAGTGAGTTAGAAAATATTCCATCTTCGTGGATTAAGGTCTTTTCCGCTATGTTTACCGGTTATTATAGTTTATTTCTGTTTTTGTTCAAAAATATAGCTTGAGAGGCTATAGTCTGGATGCTATGAGACGATGCAAAATCTTTACAAAATAACTATAAAATAAATTAGCTATTGAGCTCTTTGTTGTGAACTTTCGTTAATTTTTCCTATAGCAAACAAAATAATATCTTTTAAGCTCGGATTAATTGTACCATCCCGCATTTTTGGTAGTCAAGTATTTAATATATTTTATTTTATTAAATATTAAATTGGAATTTTAAATGGGTTTATAATATAGAATTCGTTTATTAAATGACGTATGAACGTATAATTTTAAAATGAACTCGAAACGTCGCGGTACTTTGTAGATTTCGATTAGAACTTCAATTGGATATATAGAATTCATTATAAGTCGGAATTCTGTGAAACAAGAATCGTTCAAATCTATTTGATTATAATTTTCTAATGTAAGAGAAAAATGGAGATTTCGTGATATAGATTGTGAGTTACGTCCAATTCAAATTTTTAAATAGTCGCTATGGAATTCGTTAATAAAATATAACGTTTATTTTATAAATATAAAAGGATTTTTAAATGTATATTTAAATTTCTTTTTCAAATATTACGTTTAAATTAAATATTTTTTTATCGTGAAGCTGTATAATATTTCACTTGGAGATTTACAATAATAATAATTTATTATTATTTAATTTGAATTATTGGGATTTCATTATATTATATCGTTATTATATAAGCCTTAAAAATAGTCGTTTTTCAAATGACTTTCGTTTTCGATGAAACGAATTTTATTGGAATACAAATATCTAAATATTGTTATATTTCCAGTTTGGAGCCAATTGGAGTTGTTTTATCTGTATGTGCAATTTAAGGATGAACCGATAAATAAATTGGAGTTAAAAATAACGTCGTTGTACAAACGAAGTCAGTTTTCAACGAAATTAATTTCATTGGAACCGGAATGCTAAGATGTAGCGGTGTGTCCAATTTCATTTTGTTTGGAGTTCGCATGTAAAGTTACGAATTAGACGTTAAATGGTAAACAACGGTTAGCGGTAAAGATTGATACTGTACTATAATATTTTTATAAATTCTTCGCTTCTAAGTAAAAATGCAGCGTTTTGCCTACCCTATTTCCATCCCTCCCCAGTTGTTACCATTCTCATACTTTCTTTTCAGCGTTTTCATACTTTCTTCTCAGTAAATCTTCGCCTTAAAGCTTCATGCGCCTGCCTAAGTTTATTTTCATGGCTATGCATGAAAAGTCCTTTCAATATTTTCTGCCGTGTATTTTCTTATCGAACAGCTGCTCTAACTACCTCCTCCTACCCGACATGACATTGTTATTATCCCCATTCCCTTCTATAAATATACCTCCTCTGTGCTTCGCTTCTCCACAAAGAAAATACCAAAAATTACTTCACTTTCCAGTTCCTTACGGATATTATATATCAAGCCGATTAATCGATGTCAGTACTCAGTAAGGGGAGGATAATATGCATGGGTAGGTACAATGATGCATGGGGTAGAAATCATAGGTTTTTGAAGTGGAGTACTTGCGGTTGCAAACAGAAGTGGGTAGAAATCATAAGTTTTTGACTAGTTAATAAATATAATAAAATATTCATTTTTGTTTGTTCACCTTTGAATCAAATTCAAAGATTTATAACTTATATTCAAATCAAAATAAAATTCAGATAAATTTATAAATCAATTATTGCTTATTGTGAACAAATTTCAATATTTACGAATTGAATTTTTAGTTCATACATTATCAATATATGACATAAATCATTGATTTTAGTATTTAAAACAATTTTGTTCAAAAACATATTAAATTTAATATTTTAATTGTCAAAAAATCTTTGGGATGTTACATTCTCCCCCACTTAAACCTTTTCGTCCTTGAAAAGGCGTAATAAGAAATTGTCAATTTATATGTGTCTTGCCATATAATTTCTTATTAAACTTGTCTTGTTTGTTAGTTTACATAACCAATTTCATAATATTTTAGTTCAGAATTGTGAATTACCAAACCGCGATTGTTGGCTAGCTTTTTGAGCCAAGCCACCAGGATTGATATATGCTCTCCACAAAGTCTCAAACACAGAAGCCGTCATGTTCTGGCCATACGGATCGCGGATCACCCCCCTGCCTCCGATCCTCCCTACCTATCGCGATCCGATCCCAGCAGCCACCACGTGAAGACCTTGACCAAGTCACCCACGATCCGAGGTTTAAGGAGATCGCGACACATGTCCTCAATAGCTAATTTGACTAATTCTCCATCAAGCTACGAACCAGTCCGAGATCTTTGGGATGTGGGCCACGTATGACCGCGATCCATCACCAGCGATCAGCAATAAATAGCCCAGAGCTTGGCATATTTCAGGATCTTTTGGCAATTCAGAGCTCTGATCTCCTCATTATCATAGCTCCATTGTTTTTATCTCGAAATTACTTAGTGAATTAACATTGTACAAGGGAGATTGAGAGAAATGTTATCGATTGTACTCTGATTTCAAGTATAATCATAGATATAAAGTGGACGTAGACTCGTTAACGCCGAACCACTATAAATCTTGTGTCTTTTCTACTTTATGTTATTTTATTGATACTAATCTCTAGATTTAATCATAATTTGGGTGTTAGAGCCAATTTTGGATCTATCATTTTGGTGCTTTCACTGAGAAAGAATTCTCAATGCACTGGATTGTCATTCTACTGTTTGGATACTCAAGTCCAAAGAAAACAGTCCAAAACCCCAACTGTTTCAACTTTTGAAAAGTTCTGAAAACTCGAAGTATCATGGCTGGAAAGAAGTCTAAAGATGCACGAGCATCGCAGGCCGAAGAGACTGCAAACGATGCGATTGAAGAGAGTGTGCACGAGCAGGTCGAGGAAGAGCCCACGGATCGCGTTGCGCAGGCGGCGATCACGATCGATGGAGGAGCCACG
This sequence comes from Allium sativum, assembly GCA_030737875.1. Lineage (NCBI taxonomy): Eukaryota > Viridiplantae > Streptophyta > Magnoliopsida > Asparagales > Amaryllidaceae > Allium > Allium sativum. The sequence continues at coordinate 40,775,310 of CM060924.1, forward strand.
AACCAATCCGTTGAGGGGGTGACCACTAGATCGCGTGACCTCGCCACGAACCCACCTGCACCTGTCATCGCGACCCAATCCCAGGGGGGCGCAATGAGCCATCGTCAGCAGGGGGCGAACCGATCCGATAAGCGAACCACCACTCGACCCGGGAAGGAACCTATGTCTCATTCTGCTCACGCTGGTACCTCTACTCGACCTGGTACAGGTCTTCTGCGCATAAGAGAAGAAGTTGATGATGATCAGTTTGACCCGTCTGCACCTGCTACTGAGGGAGACCTGTCTCGTATGCTTGACATGTACGATAGACTCTTTGAAGAACTAGCCGCTCAGAGACAAGAGAGTTCAATGCTACGACAAAATCTGACAGCTATGGACAGGCGACTGGATGATCTCGTAAGGCAGAGGAATTCTCCCCCGCCTCATTCTCCTTCCCCAGAGTTCACATCCTCATCAGAGGAGCCACGGAAAAATCAGCGGTGGCCTCCGTTCGAAAGAGCTGAAAATATAGAGCGATTCCGATTTGGAACAATGCCCTCTAGACAAGAAGAGGCGCTCAATCGGGGAGTTAACAACCGAAACGTAAATGAGCCTGCCCTGCCACCTAGGAACGGAGGAGTTGTCGATCCGGCCCAGAATCAACCTGTCCTCCCTCCTCGCCATGTGAATGATCATGGCAACAGGGAGTAAGGGAGTTCTGCTCAGGTCGTGGATGTCGCAGCACCGAGACACAGAAATGCTGGAATAGCCCGTAGGGCGAGAAGTGCCGACCCCGAATATACTCTAACCCATGCAGATGTGGAAGCCATGGTTTGGCCAATGATGGTAGAAAACCGTGGACAGCGAGCCGAAGATTGGGGCATAGGCCGCAGCCACACACCTTTCACTGATGATATTTTGGAAGTCGGATTCCCAAGGAAATTCAACATGCCACCCATGAACCGCTACGCGGGGAGAGCTGACCCAGTCCAACATCTAATGAGATATTCGTGGTACATGAATGCGACTTCCACTTCAGACGCTATAAAATGTAAGGCATTCCCAATATTCCTGGAGGACGCAGTGCTAATGTGGTTCACTAGCTTGCCAGCGTGATCAATCACCAGTTTCAAGGAATTGAGTGAGCAGTTTGTGAATTAGTTCAGGCTGCATGCTCAGAGATCCAAGGACGTTATTGAATTATCCCTTATCAAGCAGCGTACGAACGAATCTTTGAGGTCTTATCTCGACCGGTTTAACCTAGCGGTCATGGAGGTGAAGGATCCCCACGAACAATCGGTTTTGATGGCTTTGATTGACAGAGTGGATAAGGATACAGAATTCGGGAGATACCTAGCCGGTAAACCACCGCTAACCCGTGAGATAATTTATGAAAAAGCTAATATCCGCTTGCGTCGAGAAGAAATTTACGCAACTGGAAGTGGAAAGCCACCGAGAAGGAAGACATACAAAGTAATGTGGCTATCAAGCAAACCGGGGATAGATCCGGTAAGGTGGAAGTGAACGTGGGAAATAAGAATCAAGGAAATGGCCAACTATCTGGGAATGGTAATAAGAGGAGGAATCAAGGAAATAAATCGCAGAAAAGGCCGCGCTTCAAACCATTCGAGAACTTCACGCCTTTAAATGATTGGAAAACATCTTTATGGATACCCATAACGTCCTCCAATATAAGAGACCTCCGCCAAGAGATTCAACAGAAAAAGAGCCCGAATCCGGGAAATTCTGTATTTTCCACCAGATATACGGTCATTCTACGAACGAATGTCGCCATCTGAGAGTTGTGGTTGAAAAACTGCTCCGGGAAGGAAAACTTGATGAGTATAGAGTAACCCCCAGGGACAGGGGCAGGCCATACAAGCCCCAAACTGGAACCAAAACCAAAATCAGAACCAGAACCAACCCGCTGCTAGGCTTACGGCTCAGCAAAAGGGAAAGAACCTTGTCATCAATTCCATAGTAGGAGGACTTCGTCTAGATGGACATAGCTTCAGGGCAATGGACCAGTATGTGAATGCAGCTAAACAACACTTTGAAGTTGGAGAGTGTAGTAACCCCGGGGACAATTCCCCGGTCAAGCAGCAGAAGACAATGGCTGATGATATCATATTTCGTGACCGAGAGAATATTGGAATCCATTCCCCGAGTGAGGATCCGTTCGTGATCACCGCCGTCATCGGCGCAGCTACCGTCCATAAGGTTCTAGTAGATAACGGGAGTTCAGTTAATAACTTATTTAAGAAGACATTCGACCAAATGAAGCTTGAGCCAAAGGATTTGAAACCGTGCGATGGATGGGTACGTGGATTCAATGGATCCACAACCGCTCCTATGGGATATGTGGATCTATCTGTAACCCTTCGAAAGGGAGATCGCCAGAGAGTGAGGATCCTTTCCTTTGTGGTTCTAGATGTGCCGACATCATATAATGCATTTTTAGGACGACCAGCCCTAGCTAAATTTAGGGCCTACCTTGCACCCTGGTGTTTGCTGTTGAAGTTCCCAACCGATGCCGGTACAGCTATAATCAGAGGAGACCAAGTCGATGCACGAGCATGTTATGTCGTAGAATTGAAGTTGCTCCGCAAAAGGGGAGATATAGAGACGAAGAGCGCTTCTTTCCCTCCGGGGGAGGAAACGTCGTAGCAATTAAAGAAAATAACTCTAGGAGAGTCGCCCAGAGAACAGCCCGAGGACATAGATCCCAGAGAGGACGAAGAGCCTGGGGGCAAAATGGCGACTCCCAATGAAATAACTGTGGATGTTCCGATCGATGAAAGCGACCCAGAGAAAGTCCTAAAGATTGGATCATAGTTGGATCCAGTTCGAGCTCGGAAATTAATAGATTTCTTGAAAACTAATTTAGATGTATTTGCCTGGACTCATGCGGATATGTGTGGAATATCTCCCTCGATAATGAGTCATTCATTAAGCATCAACCCAAAGCATCCTCCCGTCAAACAGAAAAGACGAATGCTTGGCCCAGAGAGGCCAGCCGCATTGAAGGAAGAGGTTGAAAAGCTAAGGAATAATGGATTTATCAGAGACTCAACTTACCCTGACTGGATTTCAAACCCGGTTTTGGTAAAAAAGTCCAATGGAAAGTGGCGCACATGTATTGATTTTTCGGATCTAAACAAAGCCTGCCCAAAAGATAGTTTTCCTTTACCAAGAGTTGATCAGCTGGTAGATTCGACGGCCGGACACGAGCTTCTTTCCTTCATGGATGCTTATTCAGGATACAACCAAATTCCTATGCATGTTCCTGACCAAGAACACACCAGTTTCATCATAGATCTAGGGTTATACTGCTACGTTGTAATGCCTTTCGGTCTAAAGAATGCTGGTGCAACATATCAGTGATTGGTCAATAGAATGTTCTACAATACAATTGGAAAGACAATGGAGGTATATGTTAACGACATGCTGGTAAAGCCCAGACAATCATCCGATCACACTTCTGATCTAGCAGAGATGTTTGAGATTCTCCAGAGATATGGAATAAAGCTTAATCCACTGAAATGTTCATTCGGGGTCGCTTCGGGAAAATTCCTCGGATTCATGGTCAGTTCACGTGGAATCGATATCAATCCGGATCAAATTGCTGCGATTCGGAATATCCAGGAGCCAAGGCATATTAAGGATGTGCAAAGCCTCACTGGAAAAGTAGCAGCATTAAGTAGATTCATTTCCAGGGCTACAGATAAATGTATTCCATTCTTCGAGTTAATTAAGCGAGGAAAACGTCATTTCAAGTGGACTCCTGATTGTATAGAAGCATTCCAAAACCTGCTGAATCATCTGGAAAGTACCCCTATACTGTATAAGCCTGTGGATCATGAGGATTTGTATGTGTACCGAGCAGTGTCATCCCATGCGATCAGTTCAGCTCTAGTTAGAGAAGAAGATAAGGTGTAGAGACCAGTGTACTATGTGAGCAAAAAATTGGCAGCATCGGAACGAAATTATCCAAAAATGGAAAAGCTTGCGTATAGTCTTGTGATCGACTCTCGAAAGCTCCGCTACTATTTCCAGGCTCATCCTATCACTGTGTACACCGATCATCCACTCAAACAAGTTTTACAACGGCCCGAAGCGTCAGGAAGATTGCTTAAGTAGAATATCGTGTTGAGTCAGTTCGACTTGAACTTTCAGCCCCGAAGATCGATAAGGAGGCAAGCGCTAGCAGATTTTATAGCAGAATTCACTACCCCAGAAGAAGATGTTGTAAGCGAAGAAGTCGATCCACCAAAATTACTCCTTGATCCCAGTGCTTGGAAGCTGTACACTGATGGAGCTAAGAACGACCGACGGTCTGGAGCCGGAGTAGTGCTTGAAACTCCGGAAAAACGACTAGTCTATTATGCCCTTAGATTGGAGTTCCACGCCACCAACAACGATTCCGAATATGAAGCTTTGATCGCTGGGCTGAAACTCGCTAAGGAATTGGAAATCATGAAGCTGGATATCTTTTGCGATTCTAAGATAGTCGTAAACCAGGTCACTGGAGAGTTCCAGGCCAAAAGTTCAAGACTAATATCATATCTGAAGAAAGTAAAGGAGTTGTTGAATGGTTTTGATCACTACAGCATATCCCATATCCCTAGAACGGAGAATCAAAAGGCAGACAAGTTGGCGAAGATGGCTAGTTCCGATAATCCCGAAGATACGGAGCTTGTCCCAGTTTAAGTATTATGGTTCCCTAGTATAGATCAGATGGAAGTTGATCCGATACTAGAGGTTGAACCCGAAAGGGAGTCATGGATGACCCCTTTAAAGAATTTTTTATGTATGAAACGCTTCCGACAAAGAAAAGCGAGAAGCGTGCGGCTATCCGGAAGGCTTCCCGGTATGTTATGCAAGGCGAAGTCCTCTACAGACAGGGATTCTCTATGCCCCTCCTTCGATGCATAGCCCATGACGACATCAAGCGTGTACTGGAAGAAGTTCACGAAGGTCAATGTGGTGACCACACCAAGGGGCAAACACTGGCAAAGAAAATACTGCGCTATGGCTACTTCTGGCACACCATAAACAAGGATGCAGCCAAGTATTCACGAGGCTGTGATGCATGCCAAAAGTTTTCTAGGACTCCCAGGGCACCCCCTAGTCAGCTAAAGACGATGACAAGCCCGTGGCCTTTCGCCATATGGGGATTTGATATAATTGGGAGTCTTCCATTAGTAAAGGGCGGTGCGAAGTTCGCCATAGTCGCAATCGATTACTTTACAAAGTGGGTCGAAGTCGAAGCCTTGATGACGATTTCCACCAAGAAAGTGATCAACTTCGTCGTAAGGAGCATCAACCGATAATGGGACCCAATTCGATAGTACCAAATTTCGAGAATTATGCAAGAAATACCATATCGAGAAGAGATACACGTCGGTAGCACATCCACGGTCAAATGGACAGGTAGAAGCGACAAATAAAGTAATCAAGTCCATCCTGAAGAAGTTCTTAAAACAAGCCAAGGCCATATGGGTCGACGAGCTACCCTTAGCATTATGGGCCTATAGAACGACTTACAAATCTACTACCGGGCATACTCCTTTTTCCCTTGCTTTTGGGTCGGAGGCCGTAATCCCGGTATAACTGAAGGTACCATCTCATCGGGTCACTTATTACGACCCAATGACTAATAACGAGCTACTCCTCGAATCCCTCGATATGGTAGAAGAGAAGAGAGATGAAGCAGATTTACGTTCCTTAAGGCACAAGCAACAAATTGCTCGGTACTACAACAAAAGGGTCTGAGCCCGTACCTTTGAACCCGTAGACTTGGTTCTGAAGCGAGTCTTTTCGCCCCCAACTCACTTGGGGCCGAAGTGGGAAGGACCTTATACCATCCAACGGAGGCTTGATAACGGAGCTTTCAAGCTAACGACCATGGACGGAATTGAAATCCCCAGAGTGTGGAATACCCAACATTTGCGGCATTATCTGACGTGAAGACCGTCATTTCTATTCTTTTGTTTGTAGGATTATGTAATAAGGCTCGACTAGCCTAGAATATTCCAGTATATAAACAAAAGATTATAAAGTGGACGTAGGTCATGATTCGACCGAACCACTATAAAAATATCGTGTGTCATTTACCTTCATTGCACTCTTATTTATTATCTTTTCATTTACATATGCAGGTAGTAACGGTTCGCCGGCATCGATGATGTTTTCACGGGTTCCAGAGGGAGTTTAACACCCTTGGGAATTCCGTCAAGGAAACATTCGACTGCTTAATGAAGACTTATGGTTTCTTGACTCCTGACTTTTGGAATGAGACTCGCTTCCGCGGGTCACCCTTCCAAGAGTTCATGGGTCCGCTCATGTCTTGACTCCTGACTTTTGGAACGAGACTGGCTTTCGCAGGTCACCCTTCCAAGAGTTCACGGGTCCGCTCATTTCTTGACTCCTAACTTTTGGAATGAGACTCGCTTCCGCGGGTCGCCCTTCCAAGAGTTCACGGGTTCGTTCATCACCCTTTAATGATAAGCAGAACACCGAAAAGGTGATCAAATGAATGACACATCGATTAAAACTTCACTTCTCAAGATTCGAGAAACGCAAAGGACGAGGAACTTGACTGTCCACAAGACGTGAAGGTGCACCATGATTTTAAAGACCATCTCGACCAACACTCTACCCTTGGAATTCGACGGGAGTGTATAAAGGTGCTGGAGACTCAACACCGCCAAAGAACTCCTACCCTGCTGAAGGATCGGGGAATAGACTGAAAGTTGAGTTCGAACTCAAGAGTGAGTATAAAGGCATTCGAATTAAGTGCCACATAAGGGTTCTTATCCCGCTGCAGAATCAGGAATGAGAATAAAAGCTGAGCCCGACCCCCTCATTTCCGGGAATGGGGGCAATATAACTGCGACTCTAATCAATCTTCAATAAGCCCTAGCAAGGCACCATAATGACGATTGATTGGGGGCATACACACACGATACTAACACTTCGACACTAGCAAATACTTTTTACTAGTCATACATGAATTTTCTCGTAACTTTTATATTTGGTCGAGATTGTTTATGTTAGTCATGATTATTTTTAACTTATGTGATTCAAAATAATGAATTTCACAGATATGGTGAATTTGCAGGTACTTGAAGATGCAAAATAAGCATATTTTCATTTCACAAAACTGCTGAAGTACAAAACGAAGCTAATCAAAAGGCGAGGGCCACACTCGCAATCGATCACTTGGCCAGTGGAAATCCTAAAAAAAGAAAAATGCAAACTAGCAACTACGGCCTACTAATGCTTGGGGGATGATTTTGATTCCTTCGGGGACGACTTCACTTTCCTTTCCTTCTTCTTCTTTCCCGTTTTCTCCTCCTTATCATGATCGCCCTCGTCATCTTTCTTCCTCTTCTTTTTATCAGAAAGAGGATCAGTTGGAGGAAGAGAAGACTCAGAGGCAAGCTGCGAAGTTATCAATCTGGAAGAAAACTTCATCACTAGCCCAGTCTTGGGGTCGACCTCCCTGATAGGAGCAACAAACATAGGCTCTAACTCTTCCTTTTTAAGAGCCAGCTGCTTCTCCTTCCTAGCCTGCATGCCAGCCAGGGTCTCACCATCACCACCTTGGGCTTCGTTCGCAATGACAACATCCTCTTCCTCGTCCCCGTGGCCACCATCAGTGTCTCACAAAGCAGATAGAATATGTCGTTAAGTCTCATTGTTATTCAGTCCAGAAAGTCCGTCTTGAAGGCTCTAACCTAACTATCCAGATTCTTGTTATAACAGTGCATTGTTTAAAGTTTAAAACATATATTGGATCCTCGACTAAGCATGGTTCATATGAAGTTCACGGGTCGGATCGCCCCCTTTCCTGGATCGTGATGCAGCGTGGATCGGGGTTCCTGTCGGATCGAGACAACCCCCAACGATCAGCTTTGCCACATCTCCATAAACTAGTGCTCCCCCTATCTCCACGGTCTGATCCACCAGTCAACCCTGCTTGCCACTACCACCACCACGACCGGACGGGCTACGCTCCGCTCCACCATATGTTCCCACGATCCGCCGCTTCACCATCTCCACGACCCAACCTGGTACGCTCCTTTTTCTTCTTCCTTCTCCCTCTTCCCCTCCAGAGCCTCGAACGCCGCAATATATCGCCAATTTCTCCTCTCAAACTAGTAAAAATTGGGAAGAAATGAAAAGGAAGTTACATCAAAGCCTAAGTTGCATAATTACCTATTTTATGTAACTTAAATCGGCAGGAAAAGTTGCAAGTTAAGGTTTGGATAGGAGGGAAAACCAATGGCGGTGGCGGAAAAGAAAGAAGAAGGAAAGGAGGAAGAAGGGTTCGGGTTTATATAACCAAACCCATGACCGTTAGTCTCCCCCTTTTTTGTCTTATGCGGACCGTGGGCTTCAACGGATCGCGGATCCAAGCCCAACGAGGGAAAAGGAGACCGATCCCTGGATTGACCTGTGAAGAAATTTAGCCTACCATACCTGAAGCCCACATAAAGATCGGATCAGAACGAATGCTTCTCTTTGTGGACCGTGAAGTACTATGGCAATCCGACCCGACAAGCGATTGTCAAAATCTGAAATTTCAAAAAAAAAATTGGGGGAAAATTAATAAAAGTTTACCTGACAATCACCCGACAACTTTGCGATGAAATCTCCAAAAGATTCCAGAAAAGAGGGTTATCCGACGAACAAAGAAATGATCGATAGTACATCCTGATATTTATACTAATTGAGAGACATGAATTTTTGGAAACGGTGCGACGCTACAGACAGACACAACCTTTGCTTTGCATCGCTTCAGGAAAAGACAGTTCAGAAATTTCGAAGCATGTTCCATCCTCGATAAAACATACTTCGAGGGGGCGAAATGTTGGCTAGCTTTTTGAACCAAGCCACCAGGATCGATATATGCTCTCCACCAAGTCTCAAACACAGAAGCTGTCACGTTCTGGCCATACGGATCGCGGATCGCCCCCTACCTCCGATCCGCCCTACCTATCACGATCCGATCCCAGCAGCCACCACGTGAAGACCTTGACCAAGTCACCGACGATCTAAGGTTTAAGGAGATCGCGACACATTTCCTCAATGGCTAATTTGACTAATTCTCCATCAAGCTACGAACCAGTGCGAGATCTTCGGGATGTGGGCCACGTATGACCGCGATCCGTCACCAGAGATCAGCTATAAATAGCCCAGAGTTTGGCATTTTTCAGGATCTTTTGGCAATTAAGAGCTCTGATCTCACCATTATCATAGCTCCATTGTTTTTGTCTCGAAATTACTGAGTGAATTAACATTGTACAAGGGAGATTGAGAGAAACGTTATCGATTGTACTCTGATTTCAAGTATAATCATAGATATAAAGTGGACGTAGTGTCGTTAACGCCGAACCACTATAAATCTTGTGTCTTTTCTACTTTTCTGCTATTTTATTGATACCAATCTCTAGCTTTAATCATAATTTGGGTGTTAGAGCCAATTTTGGATCTAACAACGATTTTTCTGAAAATTTGATTTACATATATCTTAAAATCTACTAGTTGAAATTTCAAAATTTCTCTTTCATTAGGAAATTATATTCCAATGGATCCGAAAGATTCTTGTTTCAAAGAATTCTGACTTATTTTAGACCCTATACATTCATTTAAACTTTAGTTCGGAAAATTGCGAACTATAGCTTCGCGACGAGCTCGTTTTATTTAAATTAAATAATTCATTTAATCTTCGTTTAAATTTATAAATTATAAACCAATTCACTTTTATTTTTAATGTTTATTTTCGACTTGGTAATATCGATTATCTTAATTCGTCGAATATCTAACCATTAATAGCAATACAATTTAATTCATAACTAATAATTCACTTCATTGGCTCATTTCATTGACACAGTTTATTTGTATTAGATATTGAATTTAATTTCAAACATAACTAACTATACATAGTTCATTTCATAACTTAAGTTTCATTCGTATATATAACCCATCGATTTTTTCAACATTCATTATCCATACCAGTACTAGTATATTATCCAAATTTATTCCAATAACACGTTAACTTTTGATTAATTGGTAAGTTATATATATGCTATGGAAATGTTCGATTTTTATACAAATTCAATAGTTCCAGTTTATTTTGAATTCGTTATTTCGAACTACTAAGATTTTTATTTTAATTATAACTCTCTTGGATTTATTTTCTTATTACACAATTCAGAAATTTCTATAATTTCAATTTTTAGTTCATTTCAATAATTTGACAATCATTAACTATTCAAGAACTTAAAAATTCAACTTCGGGTTCGTTTCCAAATCAACTTTAAAATAATATATATATATATATATGTATATTATCTTTTATATCAAACCATAATTTAAAAGATTTAAATGAAATCCAAATTTCCAAACAAAGTATAAAAATTCTAAGTGGTCTCCCCCACTTAGTCTCTTGAAAATAAATGTCGATCATGTATGCACTCATCATCGAAATCATTTTCCAAAGGCAAGAGGGGAGTATACACTTGTTTCAAAAATTCATTTAAAACAATTTCTACATGAAACAACTTTTCAAATATAAATATATTATTTCAAACCATTTGCAAATCAATATTACAAAACCACCCGAATTTTAAATTTTCAAATTCATATTTAACTTATTATTATTACATTACCAATTATTTTTCAATATTCCATTTTTCTTAAACCATTCAATAACCAGTAGTTCTAATTATTGATTAATCGAATAATAACTGATGATAAGCGATAAAAAAATAAAAATTCATAGATTTTCAAATAATTCTTTTTATATATAAAAAATAATTTTAAAACAATATTATGTCAACAAGTCCTATTCGAGTGTTTAGAAATCCCTACCAATGCCTTGGCGTCCCAAGCACCGACCAGAATTCATAAAATTCAACAGAACGAATCAACACAATACAAAAATCATTTTATGTCAATTACAAGTACACTCTATCATATACACTCAAACTCATTCTAGGGTATCACTACCCTATCTCTAATGAGTTAATCCCAAATAAAGCCAAGGTTTTGGCTAAACCAAAGCTCTGATACCAAATGTAACATCCGAGATTTTTGACCATTCAAATCGATAATGATCCTCAATATCGACTTAAACAAATAAAAAATACAGATAGTTATTGGGATTTAAATAAGAAAAAGAAGAAAGAAGAAAACAATCAAAAAAACACACAGCGAAAGGACAAAATATAATGAATAAATAATAGTACATGAAGCTATTAAAACATACATTTGATTATACATTTACAACGATTATCAGAATAAATTAACATACATCATACCAATATATGCAGCGGAAAATATAAATGAGTACGTCAGTCAGGCTCCATCTTCATCTTCATAACTATGTCTTCATTAACTGATAACTCAAGCTGGCCCGAGCATAATTGAAAAGAAAAAAAATACTCGAATCAGAACTAAAATATTATCATATTAGTTAAATCAAATTCATGCGATAATATGAGTGCAATAACTCAAGAGATGTTATGGGAATTTCCATATCCTAATTATCCGTTAAACTATATACTATATAATACAATACACTATTATAATAGTCTCTATGGTTAAATATAAAATATTAAAATAGCATAAACGGGATTACCGTTATTACCCTTACACCGTTTATAATACCGTAGTCTATACAGATACCCTAAAGTCCACAATACGTAGAGGCTATCAGAGGGCACTCCATAGGTACGGTACAAATCAAAGTCGTAGGGGATCGATTAGGATAATATGACAAGGCAAACGAGGAATGCCCAGAGTATGAATATACTAGTTGCACGCCCGTACTGGTGGTAACGCATAACCGCGACTACCGCCTACCTCGAAAAACACTCCCAAATTGTGGATGCGATTCAAATCAAATCAATCAAACCGAGGAATTTTAGTAATAAAGGAAGAAGTGTTGCCGATGGAGGTAGCTAACCCCACTTGGTCCGGTATAGCCTTGTTTTGGTCATTTTAATTATGATCCGATGGTCAAGGACATCCATCATCGTTCTCTTTCTTCAAATCCAGTAATCGCCTCCAAATCAACCTACTTCATTCTGGAACTCCACCGTGTACACAGTTGTTAAAGTGGTTTTCAGTATTGGCAGAGAGTTTGACAATATCCGATCCTGGTCTCTTTAACAACCAAACGTTTACATTTTTCACACTGGTGGTATTTACATTTCAAAGGGTTCATACTTTATATCGGAATATCATATTTGCTTTAAACTCATTTCCGTAGTCGAGATAAAATATTTCGTAATTAAAATCTCGATTTAAAACCAAACTTAAATCTTGAAACAATTCCAACTTTAAAATAATTTGAATATTAAGATAGTCAGAAATATATTTAAAAACATTTTAGATATATAATTGAAATAGTTTGAAAATAAATAATTTGTAATTAAAATAGAAATTACAGATTTAGTAAAATTTATAGTTAAATATTAAAATAGTTTATAAAATAAATAGTTGATAATAAAAATGGTTTATAAAAATAAGTAATAAAAAAATAGCTATAAGGTAAATTGTTTATAAAGAAAATAATTACTATAAAAATAGTTTATAAAATGTTTTAAAATACTATTGTTGGAATTAGAATCGTTTCTTCAAAGTTTTACCAAATTGGAATCATATTTCAGTTTCAAATTAATTTGACCAAATTTTGATATCTTAATTCAAAAGGATTTGACTTCCCATTCATATTCAATTCGATTCAACAGTTCGATTTCAAACAATTCGATTCAAATGATTGAATTTCAATTCTAATTCTCACTTTGAATTATTTGTTTATAAAAATCTCGAGTTTACAATCCAATTATTAATATTTGAAGTATATATCAAAGATGGATAAAAAATTCAATTTCGGTAAATTTAGTTCATATTCAGTTCGGTTTTTAACTTCAGTTATCCACATTTACGAATTCTTTAAAATTTAAATTTTTAAATTTCAAAGCTCAAAGTTCAAATTTAAAGAAAATCACTTAATAATATCACTTATTTTGTCTTTATAACGATATTCCAAAATTCAAGGTTAAAAACAATTTTTGTTTAATCAACCGGTGTTCGTATATAATTTTCTACCCTATGTCCAAGTAATACTTAAAGTTTAGTTAGTATTTTGGGAAAGGATATATATCATTTCAATCCAAATCAGGATCATAGGTATTTACCATTTCAACCTATGTTCTAATTCATTTTAATGATTAATCCCGGGTTTATCTGATGCCCGTAACATTTAGGTTAATTGTTGGGATTAATCAAAAAAATCAATAATATATATAAACAATGTCGATAACAAGATGAATTACATATCAATACATTAAATATATAATTTCAAGGCATCCATCAAAATCAATACATCTAAACAGTTCAATATATTATCAGTGTACTAGCCATCAGGTATGAGATTTTTAAACTAGAAATTAAATTCTAATTATACAATATATATCATAGTTAATTAAATTATACTGTCTATACAGATAACACAAATAAGCATTTTAAACAATCAAACATCAAACAAACAATCATCATATCATAACATAAATTTAATTTAACTAACAATCAAATATTTTAGTTAGGTGTGAGTGGGTTTAGTCATTTACCTTTGTTTTTAAACGAGATTGAACTCCAAATCTTAGCCCAAAAATAAACAATCTCAAAATCAGTCCGCGTCAGTTCCATGTTGTCCGGAACTTCAATACGATCCTAACGGATCCAACCGTGCATTAATCTGATTTCGTATGCAAAAGTTTTTCGCGTTTTATCGTTTGAAATTCAAATTATATAAAACAAAATTAAAAAAACAAACTCTCCACTCATTACCTGACACGTCATCCTACCCAATCCTTCCCTCTTCTTCATCGCGCAACGCTTCCAAGCAACTTCGAACACAAAGCCACATCAAACCCTAAATCATGCACCCATCTACAAGCTTTGGTTCATCGATCCAACTACGCCACTATCACCGCCATCATCGACTCCCCCTGCGCCCAAAGCCCCGACGAACTCGATCAACCCTAGCGCCTTAAATCACCCATAAACCGCGCGTTATTCATGTTGAGATTCCGGTGAATATAGATTGTTAAAATTAGATTCAACCGTATGGATGTGTAGATCTCGTCGAGGGCTTGATTTTTTTCTTTAGAAAGTATCTCGAATCGTTGAGTGGATAAGAAGATATTATTGATTTAAAATCTGAACATTTCCACCATTGGAAATATAAGAGGCGGCGACCATAGAATTTAGGGTTTCAGAACGATTAAAATAATAATTATTATCGATTTTCGTGTATTTAAAGCCAAGATTCGGATTGAGTCCAAATCAGGACCGCTTACTGCCTAACAATATGTTTTGAATCCTTCTGAATGCAATGGAATAGGTTTCACAGCCCAATTCCAAAGTCTCTAGTAGTTTCTTTTAAAACTTGATTATTTAATTGAATTGTACATACAAATTTATACGTTTTATAATTTCTTATGATCAAACTATAATTCTTATGGCTACGAAATTTTAGATCATATAATAATTTACAATCCCGGATCTAATAAAATAATTTTCATCGAATTCTGAGATTATTTTTAAAATGACAATTTTGACCAGTTAATATAATAAAATATCCATTTTTGTTTATTCACCTTTAAATCAAATTCAAAGATTTATAACTTCTATTCAAATAAAAATAAAATTCAGATAAAATTATAAATCAATTATTTCTTGTTGTGAACAAATTTCAATATTTACGAATTCAAATTTTAGTTCATACATTATCAATATACGACATAAATCATTAATTTTAATGCTTAAAGCAATTTTTTTCAAAAACATATTAAATTTAATATTTTAAATTGTCAAAAAATCTTGGGATGTTACATTGATAATGTAGGCAGGGAGTAATTCCATGGAGGCATTTTTCACAAAATCAGATATTATGGGTGACAAATTTAATTACTTGAGGGAACAAACTTTTTCAATATGAACAAACACATGTTTATTGTATAGTTAAGAGAAGCATTTCTCCCATTTTCAACAAAGTTAAGAGGACATCACTAGAACATTACGTCATTTGTGCTTTTTATTAACAATAATATTGGCTATCAAATACCATGTCTAATGATTGTAAGCAGATAAAACTCTCCTTATTGTGTACAATTGTATGGTGAATTAGTTGTATGATAGTGAAAGCAAATAAAACTCACTTGTTTGTTTTTCTATTTGAAGTCAACTATTCCGCGCGATGGTGTTTCAAACTTAAAGAATGACGGAGGTACTTGTGGATCCCTGCAACAGCTAGTGCCACGGCATGTTTCTTTCTTGCACTATTTTCAAACACATGTACTTTCATTCTACATTATCTTTATATATATATTTTGTTTTGTCTTTCCCTTTCCATTTTGGTTGTGACAGGCTAACACTTCCATCATGAGCCTGAGCATTGGTAGATAGCATCAATCTGAACTAAGGTATAGTATTTCTGCATATATAATTTCATTTTTAGGATAGGAAATGGCATTATCAAATAGGAAAACAAACCAATGTATAGAAAAGTTTGTAGATAAAACTATGGCTATAGGGAGATAACAAGATTAATGGAGTGGAGTTGTAATTTATCTCCTATCATTAACTTTTTTATAGAGTTTAGGCCTTTGGTAGGTAGTGATTAGGTTATTGTAAGATGCCAAACCTTGATAGGTCGTTGAAGAGAAAAGTGTAATGTAGTATGAAATGTGAACAAAATATCCAAATAAACAGCTTGTTAGCAAGCGATACGTATAGAAAAGGTTTATAAAACTTTATGATAACCAATAAAGTTTATAAAAATTAACAAGTACTATAAATATTTAACTAAATTATTGATTTTATATAATTAACTATGATTTATTAACAGTAAGTGTAACCAAGTATAATAATGATAATAAAAATAAATTATAAATGCTAATCAAGTTAATAAAGTTTTACAAAAATTAACTAAATTTATAATAGTAATAATAATTTAACTAAGTTAACAATGTTTTATAAATAATAATACTAATAAATAAACAAGTGTTATTAGAAATTAACTAAATATTATAAATATATAATAATAATTTATTCAAGTTAACTAAATTTTATAAAATTAGTTAATATTTATGAAAATCAACAAAGTATTATTAAAATTTAACTTATATAACTAAGTTTTATAAAAATTAATAAGTTTATAATAACAATATTGATAATAAACTAAGTTTATAACAAAAATATGGAACTATATAATATTATCTAAGTTAAATAAGCTTTTAAATTTTGTAGCTAAATTTATACTAATAATAACAATTTAACTAAGTTAAGTATTAGAAATTATAATAATAAATTAATTAAATTTTATATAAAAAGTATAATAATAATAATAAACTAAGTTAACTAAATTTTATAAGAAACAATCAAGATGTATATAAAACAAGGGGATTGTTAAAGGGACTCCACGTTTGTTTAAGGGGAGGATCAATTTTTATTTATTGTATAATTGTTACGGGGAGGACAAAATAAATTAGCCTCCCCTTAAACATATAAATCAAAATTCCGATATTAACCCCCTATAATCCTCATTAATATAAACCATAAAAGCTAAATCTTAATTAATGCTTACAATTTAACATTACAATTTAATGTTGCACAATGTCAATTTTATTCATATACCAAAAATATCAAAACATACACCATAAAATAAAATAAACTACCATACATAAAAAATACTTTATATACACCGTCTTTACAACAATACTAGCCTTATTTTTTCTTCATCTTCCCTCTCTAAAACTTTAAAGTTATTTATAGAAAATAGGAAATCTATAGCACTAAATAAAGTTTAAATTCATTAAAATGTATTTTAATTTTTTGTATGTATGGTAACCAATTTTTTATGCTATAAAAGATTCTTAATTTTACCAAAATCAGCCCTACTTTTGAATCAAATGACTCTAAATTTAAACAGTTACTTGGAAAAGTTCACGTAATTCAAAATTTATGTTTCATATTTAAAAATACGTTATGTTCTTCAAATTATTTTACATAGATTTAATTAAATATTGTTAGTTACAATGATTTAGTTTGATGAGTTATAATTAAAAAAGTAAAATTGCAATAACGAAGAAGAGTAATTTAGTAATTTATATTTTTAGCAAAATAGTTGTGTACATAAAGTAATTTTCGGTGTATGAATAGAATTTGCCAAATAAAAAATGGCGTATCTAGTGTAACGGAGACATAACAAAGTTTCGTGGGTGATCAAAAGACATCAGATCAGGTAATTAATTGTAATTTCATATTGGAATTGGTATGGTTAATTTGAAATAATGCAAAAACAAAAATTTTGATCTAATATGCTGTATCGAATTTGTGTAATTGAGATGTTTAGTAATTCGCACGTTCATTACTTGTGTTAAATTTAGTAAGTTGGGGTTTAACATAAATCATGAGCCAGGGGTAATTAGGTCTCATTTTCTTTTTCTTTTAAAATAAAGCAGACCCTCCCTTAACAAAAAATAATAAGCTGGAGTCCCCTTAAAATTATCTCCCCTTAACCAAATATGGAGTCCCTTTAACAATCCCCTAAAACAAACAAGCTTATAAAAGTTAACTGAGTATAATAAATATTTAACTAAGTTAACTAAATTAACTAAGTTTTATAAAAATGAACAAATTTATAATAATAATAATAATTGAGTTTTATAAAAATTAAGTAAATTTATAATAATAGTCTAACTAAGTTAATTATAACTAATATAATAGATTATTTAAGTTTTATAAAATTAGATTAGTTTATAGTAATATTAATAACATTAAATTATAAAATATTTATCATTTTGGTGCCACATAGTTTCGGGTAGTAAGGTTTGCATGTCTACTTACTTTTGTGGTTGCTCTATCCAATACGTATAGATGTCTTAATAGCAATAAGCCTGTTCTAAGCAATCTAAATAAATAATCTGAAAGTGTTAACAATAACCAAAAGTAAATGATGTCTTGTATTGCTAACAAAATCACTAACTTATGGATTTCTTCATTTTTGGTAACTAAAGATCGTTGGTGCAAAAATAAAAAAAATGGTATGTGCTTCATCCATAGACGGTTCGTAACTTGTTTTGTGTATATTGTGTTTTTATTTACAGATATTGTATCTTTGTTTAACGGAAATCACATGAACTTAGTTTACGGTCTACTTTTGTCTATGGAAATTACATAAACTTGACTTATAGATGGTATCATTATTTATGAATATCGTGTTATGTAATTTATGTAAATAGTTAATAGTTATGTGTTTTAATCATATAAACTTGACTTATAGATGATGAAATAAACTACTTCTTGAATGCTACTCGATAATTCATAGCGAATTCTCATTGTTGATTATCGACTTTGTCTATACGTAATTAGCTTTTCTGGAGCAAAGACCATCAACAACAATGGACATGATTTTAATTATTGTGTGTGTTATGATATTTGTTAGTACTTATTGTGCAAACTTGTTTCTAAATGCTTGTGGTATGTGAATTTGCTGATTTTATCAAAAAACTTTTTTCTAAATGATAATGGAAAATACTTATGATTAATGTGTTCTCAGTTATTTGAGTACAGTGATTATACGATTGATTGTTTGTTGATGTAAATTAGATTTTTATACGATTATTTCTGATTTTAATATAACTATTATATAATTGATTATTGGAATTAAAATAAGCTATTAACAATATAATATAGCATTTGAAATATGCTACAAAACAAGCCATGCATTTTAGAAGCGTTTAAGAAACGTTATAGAAACAAATGTAACACACCATCCAGATATTTAGTAACATAAAATAAATGCAACGAAAAGTTTTTAGTTGCACAAAATAAACGCTACATAAAAGCAAAAATGACCCACGTACAAACCTTCAGTAGCATTTGGAAAACGCAACTATATATAAGATTTGGTAGCGTTTATCAAAATGCAATAATAAAAACAAGACTTTTAGTTGCGGAACCTGTAGTAGCGTTCATTAATGCGCTACCAAAAGGTTTTGGTAGCGTTTTTCAAATGCTGCTAAAGGTCTTTTTTGGTGCAGTGTGTGGAGATAACAAGGAATGCCTCTGTTCTTGCATGTCAAGTTCCAGGTCTTTTGAATTTCTTACACTCGAGTTATGATGATTAGAAGTTCGGAACAATGTAGATGTTTGCCCAGGATGGATCAAAATAGCATCTTAACCAAAACACATGTGCTTTTTTAATATATTTTTTGTCCATTTTTAACAACATAGTTGAACACAACACAAACACAGTAATCATTCGTCGATGAGATTCGCTACTCAGACACACACAGTATAACTTTGAAATGGTTTCTGGTTTGAATTGGGGTGTTGGTGTAGGTCAATGAATGCCCGTCTAGGGATTAAGAAGAAAAATGAACTCCCTTCTCAAAAATTACAGCGTATACTAATCCAAACGTACTCATTAGGCTTGTCCAAGTCAATTTTCTGCCACATATATTCTAAGTTCTAACCCTTTTATTATTTTGTTAAATATTATAAGTTTTAACCCATTTACTTAAAAACAACCTCCTCCCTCTTCTTGTCCTTCACCCCATTCTTCTCCTTCTTCATCTCTTTTATAATTTCTCTTATACCAATCATGGTTAATTTGAAAACATTCTTCGACTATGAAAGTGTGGGTGGGTGGGCGACATTTGAAATATTAAATGAGCAATAAGAACATTATTGATGAAACTTTCGAATTAATAGCTATGTTTTATTTCATTATACGATACCCTAAAAAAGTATTATATGGTTTCAATGGAAGAAACTAAAACAAAGGAGCCTTTTCTATATTCGCATATACAATAGCTACAACATTATCTAACGTATGAATGAGAGAAATATTTCAAAGGTCGGGTGGTGCCTTTGCAGTTAAAGCGCTCAGCCGGTCCATTGCGGTGGATGTGTAAAAAATTGTAGTCGGGATAAAGCGAGGAAATTACGGGATATAGCAGATGAGTCTAAAATATCATATAAAACTAGTATTTAATGCTTTTACAAATATATAAATGGAAAGTAAATGGAAAATTAACATTCAACTTAATTATAATTAGTGCATACTTAATTTTGACTAAAATAATATGCCAATATATGTAAATGAATGTAAACTTTTATTTAGCTTGATTGAATTTACTAGAATATTATAGTATATTATATTTTGAAAAACATATGTTAAAAAATATTAAAAACTAATTTTATAAAGTTTATAATGTATAAATGTTATTTTTAATTTTATCTCTTTTATAGAAGATATATTTAAAATAGCGGAATATAGCGGAAATAATGGGATATATCGGGAATATCGGAATATAGCGAGGTTTTAAGCGCAAAGAACATTTTAGAGGCTACTTAGAAATAGCGTAGCGGTAGAAATCTGCTACAAGATATAGTATGGATATTACGGGGTAATAACCGGGCATTAACTGCACATGGTAGCGCTATTTTGATTTATTTTCATGTCGTTTTAGAAATTATATAATTATTTAATAAAGACATTATCAAACCAGATGATTCTCGATTTAATACTCTGCAGATCACATTAGAACTTCAAACTAGTAATATTGTAACGACCCGGAAATCCATACCTTTTGAATCGACAATAATCCACACATGTCCAACTCAAAACTGTACGTATTTACAGATTGTTAAATGACGATCCACATCTTCAACCATTATACTCAAAAATATAGATAATCAAGGGGATTAATTTAGAATTAGAAAGAAAGAAGAAAACAAGCACAGAATCTCGCAACGGAATGAACAAAATATAATAATCAAATAAAAGTTCATGAAGCTGTTTAAAATGAACATTTGATCATTTTACAACATTTATCAGAGTTATACAATTTATATACATAACTGATAATACAGAATAATGCAGCAGAATTGTAGTGGAATACAATAGTAATAATAGTATATCGTCTTCGTCTTCATCCTTCAGAAGATAACCCTTGAAACTGGGATGCTCAAGTCTGACCCGAGCGTAATAGCGTGAAAATAAAACAAGCTCGGATCAGGCAAAAATATTCTCATCTAAGTCAAATCGACATCATATGAACATACACACACATAACTCAAGAGATGTTACCGGAATTTCCATCTCCTAAGGATCTGTCAAACTAGATACTATATAATATAAGTTCGCTATTATAATAGTGTCTATTCACAAATACTTGTCAGAAAAATAGTTTAAGCGGGGTTACATTGATTACCCTTACACAGTTTACAAGCACATGGTCTATGCTGGTCGTATAACACAACCAGTAGAACGTCGGTAGCCAGTGAATCCCCTATAAACCTATGCCAAAATCAAAATCGTAGTTGTCTCGTATAAGGATAAACGTATGACAAGGCACATGAGGCAATACCCAAAGTAGTATGCTACTAGTTTTCCTGATCTAGACTGGTGGTTACCCTTAACGGCCCACCGTAGACATCCACCCCATATCGAATCAAAGGGAAATACCTCCCATCGAGGGTGCGCACCAACAAAACAACAACAACTGAATAGTAATAGTATGGACCCGAGGCCCAAGAAAATCGAAGAGCAGATGTTCACTAAGAGGTAGTCAAGCCTCATTTGGTCTGACATGGCTCCTGTTTTAGTCATTTCAAATTGACACAAGTGTCGGGGTCATCCATTATCGTTCACTTTCTTCAAATCCAGTAATCGCCTCCAAATTCATCCCACTTCATTTCCGGAACTCCACCGCGTACACAGTTGTTAAAGTGGTTCCAACATTGACAGAGAATATGTCAATAAGATGCCCTGGTCTCTTTAACAACCAAACGTCATGTTACACACCGATTGGTATTTTATATTTCAAAAGTGAATTGTTATGATATCAAAATATCATATTCATCTAAACAAATTTCACTTTAAAATATCATATTATTTTAATCACTATAATATTTACTTTAAAATTTCATATTCACTTGAGATAAATTTCAAATTCAATAATTTGTTACAACTTTAATTAACCGCATTTTCTTCGAATCGTTCAATTTACTTCAAAATTTCAGTTCAAATTCATTTATGATTTTTACATCAAACTAATCACATTTACTTTTAAATCAGCGATCTAAATGTAAACAATTCTACTTCTAAAACAGTTTATAAGATTGAAATAGTTTTGGGGTTTAAATAAATTTTTGAATAATTGTAAATAGTTGGGAGATTTGGAATAGATTGGGAATAAAAATAGCTTGAGTATTGAAAATGGTTATGTAGATATAAAATATTTTATATAAAATAAACTACCTATATATATATATATATATATATAGAAAGAATATGTTTTTGAAAAACAATTTATATAAAGCACTCTATATATTAAAGGAATAAATTTCATAAAATAGTTTTTTTATATAAATTAGTTTATATAGAAATAATTTCAAATCAACGGTTTCTTTTCATTTTTAAATAAATCTGAACCTAAGTTCAAATCTCAAAACAAACCAAATTGATTTTCAATTATCCAATCCAAATCGATTCCAAAATCAAATTCATTTGAGAACAATCCCATTTTAAAGGGTAACTTCCAATTTCAAAATATTATTTGAATCTATTCGATTCAAATCAAATCCGAGTTCAAGTTCAAATTCATAATATTATTTAAGCCATTTATTTCAAATTTAATTTCAAAGTTTAAATAAGGATTTAAACCTTTGAAATAAATTTAATTTCAACATTTCAAATTCAAATTCAAATCCAAACGTATAATTCAATTTATATAATTTCAATTTATAACCAATTTTAGTTCAAATTTCAAAATAACAAATTTAGATCTTTTCAATTCGAATTAAATTTCAAAGTTTAAATAAAGATTTAAACCTTTGAAATAATTCAATTTCAACATTTCGAATTCAAATTCAAATTCCAATGTATAATTCAATTTATATAATTTCAATTTATAACTAAATTTTAGTTCAAATTTCAAAAAAACAAATTTAGATCTTCTCAATTCGAATTAAATTTCAAAGTTTAAATAAGAATTTAAACCTTTGAAATAATTCAATTTCAACATTTCGAATTCAAATTCAAATTACAATGTATAATTCAATTTATATAATTTCAATTTATAACTAAATTTTAGTTCAAATTTCAAAATAACAAATTTAGATCTTTTCAATTCGAATTAAATTTCAACATTTCGAATTCAAATTCAAATTCCAATGTATAATTCAATTTCGATATTTCAATATAACTCAATCACTACATTTCAATGTAATTCAATTTCAATATTTCAACTTCAATCTCGACATTTCAATATAATTCAATTTCGACATTTCAATGAAATTCAATTTCGACATTTCAATCTCGACATTTCAATATAATTCAATTTCGACATTTTAATGTAATTCAATTTCGACATTTCAACTTCAATCTCGACATTTCAATATAATTCAATTTCGACATTTCAATGTAATTCAATTTCGACATTTCAACTTCAATCTCGACATTTCAATATAATTCAATTTCGACATTTCAATGTAATTCAATTTCAACATTTCAATGTAATTCAGTTTAGACATTTCAACTTCAATCTCGACATTTCTATATAATTCAATTTCGACATTTCAATGTAATTCAATTTCGACATTTCAATGTAATTCAATTTCGACATTTCAATGTAATTCAGTTTTGACATTTCAATGTAATTCAATTTCGACATTTCAACTTCAAATTCAAATTCCAATCAATAATTCAATTTAAATAATTTCAATTTATTTTCTTTACACAAAATCACTTATTTAAATCGGTTTCACAAATTCTAAAATTTATAGATTTAACCAATCTGGTGTCCGTATGATAATTCTCTATCCTATGGCCAAGTGATCAGTTATTTCAAATTATAATTTCAGGAAATGGATATATATCATTTCAGTACAAGTTGATAACATCGATATAAACATATAGACAACATCCGTACAGTTCAATATAACCATAAATAAACATCCATCACAACCATCATCCAAAACAGTTCAATTTGCAATAATTAACTGATTATATGTGTCAGGGTTTAACTAGCAATTTAATTCAGAAAAAATAAATTAACAGTCAAATTTATTTCTAACAGTTCAAATTTGATGTCCATTCAAAAATAGCAATCAACAAACAAATAATCAAATCAATCATAGAATTTAATTTCACAAAAATGTGAATATTTTTGCAGTGTGAAAAAAACTCACATTGGGTTCCTCTCCGTCAGTTCTGAAATGTAGAATTTTATTTGGTGTTAATATGACTCGTTTTAATAGAATTAAACAGATGTTTAATTTTATTAAAAATTCTAGATGCTTCTGAACTTTGTTTGGATTTGTTCCACTGTGTAGCTCTCGTTGAGATGATTCCAACGCACTTTGAATTGTTGAATTCTGATGAGTATTGACTGAGTTACTATAATTTAAACGTTAACCACATAAATTAATTACTTAAATTAATTAATAATTAATTTGCACTAAATACTTTGAGTTAAACAAAATTGGCCGTGCCTTTCTTCCTCTTTCTCGTCTAACTCCTATACATGAAAACCCATCCTCCCCTCTTCTCTCTCCTCACCGCACGCTGCACAGACCACCAGGGCACGATCACCCTACGCCACCTAGAAGATCATGACGTCGCCTCCCCTCTCCACGACTCCCGAGAATTCCGGTCGCCGCTCCTCCTCAAGAAAGCGGTGCGAACGATGGTTATTCAAGCTAGAAAATCGAGTGGTTCAAGCTACGGTTTCTGATCAAACTCGTATGGAAATGAAGGCGGAGAAAATCTCTATAATCTGTTTAGAAGTTAGGATCTAATTCGAGATGGTTTGGAAAAGATTGAGGAATTAAAATGGAACGATTATGGACATTGAAATCGAGAGTTGCAGCTGAAACCTGGGTTGACTGCGGACGGGTTTTGACTAGGGTTTGACTAGAAAATGTTTATTTATATATAATATTTAGTAATATTTAATTCCCGAATCGACTCTATTTTGTCTGAACTCCAAATCGAACCCAACAACTGTCGCCCCTAGTTAAATACCCCTATTCCGAACACAATGAAATATATTTCGTAAGCCAGTTCGATTGTTTCGATCAGTTTTTCTTAAATTTTAATATAAATCAGTATATATTAAATTTAAACGCACATTTTAAATTACCGGGCCACATACTGACTCTAAAAATTCCAGAAAAATAAATCTAGCTATGTTTTGATGATACGGTCCTAACAAAACAAATTTTGTCGAATTCTGAGTCCGTTTGAAAAATGGTCATTTTTTGGTCAATCCAATTTGACTTAAACTAAACAAACACGTTTTCTTTTGCCACGATCACATATTAATTTCAACAATTATGAAAACTGAAACCTAACAATAATTTGATATTCCGAATCCAACAAAAGTAGTTTCATCGAAAACAGAGGTCGTTTGCAAAATGGCTATTTTTAAGGGCTTTATATTATATTAAAAAATATATATATATATATATTCCAAAGTGACTTTTCTGAATTTTAAACTGGACATAACTTTCAGTTTATAAAGTGAAATCTCAGTTTCTTACATTCGTTAGAAAGATATGATTAAACAGATTCAAATATTTCTTGTTTCGCTGAAATCCGATTTATTTTGAATCCTGTACATTCCTTTGAAATTTAAAATCGAATTTTCAAAATACCGCGCCATTTCAGGCTCATTATATAATTAGAAACAAATTTATACGTTCTAACTTCGATTAAACTAAATTTTTAGTCGTAATTATTTAAAATAATCATTTTAAATATTCAAAATTCATTAAAATAACTAAAAAAAATTAAACTGGTTCTGAAAATCAGGGTCGTCACAAATATCCATATTTAAGAGACTTTGTTGGTGCTTTTGATAATACACACATATTTCAAAGACTATGTTTGAGCTGCACCAAACAGGGAAAATAAACACGTACAATAGTACCTAGACCATAAAATGTTAACAATTTGAAGTATCGTACTAGATGAAATTGTTGTAGCAAATCTGTACTAAATCATCGTACCATTTTATTTGTACTTACTCGTATTATATAATCACTTTTCATTTATTTTTATATTATTATTTCGTTTTTATTGAATGCATATTGCATAATAAAAATAAAAAGTTAGATAATTAAAAATCACAATTTAAATTTTTTGATCAAATACCCCATCTGCATCACCAAATGCATTCGTTGTTCAACCAATCTCCCAACTCAAATTGTAACGACCCGTAATTTTGCATATTTTTAAAGCGTAATTAAGAAATATTATTTTCATTTGATGTTGTATGATTCTATCATTTTGGGGAATGACAGGAGCATCTCCACATATATAATTTTTATCGAACTTTTTTGTGACCATTTATCCATGATGAAATCTTATTTGTCCATATCTTCTAACTAGAGCAGAATTTGCATCGAAACCACTAAAATTTGATCGAAAAATGGTTTTTCCTTTCTGTAAGGTGGTTACATTAAGAAAATCATCTTACCTCTGAGTGTTCTGGCGGTATTAAATATTTCTGAATTTCAAATAGTCAAATTATGCATAAGGGGTCACTAATGGTAGAGATCACCATTAATTTTAGTATTAAGAGAGGATGAAATTACAATAGATAACTATAACTTCATTTCTCTCGTTTCTCTTCTTCCTAAACCTTGTTAAGATATATTTCTTTAGATCTATACCTATAAAATCATAAAATCATAACCAAATCAACTAATTAAAAGAAGATAATTCAAATTTACACTAAGAGAGGAAGATCTAATGTTTGATAGGGTAGAAATGCATCTTTTTATTATTTCATCTCAGACCTAGAAGGATTTCTTGGACCTTGAAACTTGTAGCTAAATATGAGTGATTTGATTTCTCATCTACCGATTATGGTGTTTTGGGATGTAAAATCTCTTTTGAAATTAAAAACTTAGTAGGAATCCTTTTATTCTTAAAATTACATGAGTATACTTAATTTACACATAAGTCCAAGATTCCTATCTCTAATCCAAACATTCTAAACTTGATGAAATTGATTGACTGAATGTTTCATTCCTATTGTATGATTGTATGCATAATTTTTTTTTGACTGGATATATGAAAAATCCAGAGGAATGATGACTTATATTTAGAACTAAATTAGGATTATTTGTCAAAAATCAAGTAATTGAAAAGCACAGAATTGCATGCAAATTCTTAAAGACGATAAGGAATGTCTCTGATGCTAGATGTCAAGTTCCAAGTTATTTGGACTTCTTATGCACAAGTTATAACGATTAGAAGTTCAGATCAGTAAGATGTTTGCTCTGGATAAGATTGGAAGAAGGGGGTTTAATTTGGCTTGGATAGGTAGGGGGCGGCTACTTCGACTTGATCGAGGCAAATACCTCCGAATTGGTTGGGTTGTATATGCTTCTGACTGGCTTAAGATCCTGGTTGGCATACGTAGGATATGCTTCTGATAAGATCAAGAGGAGCTTGTCTTGGGAAGGTGAGATTTCTAGGGGTAGTTTGGGCTATGCAGTTGATTCATTAATTACAACGTGATGGTTCTTCGATAACATTTCGATGACGATTTTAATAAAATTCTAAAGGGGTGCTCGCACCGTTCGAGATGCTATTAAGCGCTCTCAATATATATATATATATAATATGTGTGTATACACATATGTACACATATATACACATATATATACATATATATACATAACACATAAAGAATAACAGAGGTGTCATACAGACAAATATGTAAGAAAGTGATAAAGAATAAAGATGTCATAACCAATATAAAATTGCGTCATAAATTATCCAACTGAAACAACATCAAAAGAGTGAATCATCCATACCCGAAGTAATCATTGATGTCCATAAATAATCTATAAATGAAATATAAAGGAGCAGACTCTCTATATTCCAGCTTGGACTCAATTTATTTACATCGCTTCTATATCAAAGCTATTGATTTGGTTGATAGGGTAGCTACTACCATGGATAAGCTCAAATATTTTGAAGCGTATACTATTACTTGTAGTAGGCTAGCATATGCTAAGGTACTTATTAAGATTACTTTATATAAGCCTTTGGCTTTGAGAATCCATGTTCATTTGATATGGCCCATGTATCTTATGTTAATATCTACTAAAGTGGATCTCAGACGTCGGAAATTGGCCTCTGCCAAATCCTGGAGACTTGTTCGGATGTCTGAAATTTATTTCATATGTCTGACCTACTCTAAAGATGTTTTTTAAGATGAAAACCATCACTTGATGGCTCCGGATCGTTATATGCTTTCTCTAAACTCTTGTATATGTTAAAGACATTCCTTAGTACACTAGAGCATGTGAACAAAAAACCATACAAGGGTTTTACACAAGAAATTCATTGAAATGAGATCAAAGCTCACAAATTAGGAAGTTCACAAAACAAACCGATCAACCAAATGCACATATATAACCTATATATGCCAAGGGAACACTTGCCAAGCATATAAGCATGATTACATAGAAGTGAATTTGCAAGAACTCGCCTTTGATCTTAAAAAGGAAGGAGGAGGTGCAAAACCAAGCTAGATCATTCTCTCTTCCAATATAGCTTGTTAATCTTCAATCTAAACACGAATGCACAAAAATCGTACAAGTTAGGTCAAAAGAATTACCTTAGAAATTAAAGAGAAAGCAAGTAGAAGTAGATGGAGAAGCTTACTCAAGTTGCCTTTTTGATTTTACCCTGGATTTGGATTTATAGAAACCAACACAAGCTTTAGAATTTTAATTTCCAATTCCCCTCTCCAATTTTTTCTAGTGTTAGGAAATGAACGAATGAGTGGCAAGGGTAACTTAGTGGGGTTATAAGGTAGTGCGCAATAGTTACTAACCTAAGCCCCAACCAAAGGACCATATTTCACTACTCTAAACATATCGATGTTTACAGTTTTAATCACGCAAATGACTTTTGGAGCTCAATGGAAGTGGCCTCGAATTCTAATTCATTTGTACGCAAAAAGTGACTTTTCAGATATACACTCGATTAACAATGTTATATTTAAATAAAATATTTAAATATATTATCGTAAAATATGTGGATTGTTACAATGGACATTAAAATAAAAGTCAGAAATATGTACAACTATTATACACTTTATTACTGCAATTGAAAATCACACTAGAAATCATGTGATTTTTTTTCAAATAGATGGCGGAAAAGAATTTGTACCACTTGAACATTTTTTTCAGAATAAGAGCATATTACATAGAGCTACTTGCCTATACGGTTCCGAACAAAATGATATTATTGAATGAAAACATAGATATATTATTAAAATTGGCATAACAATACTAGCAAAGCTTGTATGCCACTAATTTTTTTGGCCAAAATCTTTCACCGCTACAGTGCATTTGATTAATTTAATGCCTACTAAAGTACTCATATTTAAATGCCCACTTGAGGTACCAACAAAAAATAAGCCAGATTGCAAACACTTAAGAGTATTTGGATGTCGATGGTTTTCTTATTTAAGACCCTATAATACAAAGAACTAGATAATAAATTTGTATCTTGAATATATTTGGGGTGCCCAACAGCCCTAGTAATCAGAAAGGCTAAAAGTTCCTATTCAACAAATGAAGAATACATTTCTAGGCATGTGGTATTCAGTGGGGAAGTATAAACATTCAGCAAACCAGAAATTAAAACTGCAAAAAGGTGCAAAATCCAAGATAGTTTATTTCAAGCATACCTGATGACACGGAGATAATTGTGTCAGTTCAACATAAACAAGATGACAAGGACAACAACTCTCAACTCACAATGCCCACATTGGGACTAGGTCA
Organism: Allium sativum; assembly: GCA_030737875.1. NCBI lineage: Eukaryota > Viridiplantae > Streptophyta > Magnoliopsida > Asparagales > Amaryllidaceae > Allium > Allium sativum. The sequence goes on from CM060924.1 coordinate 40,805,193, forward strand.
AGAGCATCAAAGTCTAGCAACTTATACTAATCAAGACACCGAACAACAGGTCAGTAGTAGCATTAAAGAAAATCAGAGAACAAACGACAACACAACAAGTGATACTAATCAACATACAAAGGACAATGCAATTCAGCATCACATGATGAAAAGAAGAAAATGTTGCATATTCAAGCCCAAAATCTAGAATACAACCGTGGAATTTGAAGAGCCAACATCCTATTAGAAGGCTATACATTAAGACAAATGAAGACCAGCTATACATGAAGAATATAATGCTTTAATCAACAATAAAACTTGGACACTTTTCACACTGCCAAGTCAAAAAAATATATTTGAATGTCAAATTCAAACTCAAGAAAAATGTTCACTACAAGAAAAGTTGTATGTAGCTGCAGATTTTTAGCAGCGGAGAATTCCATTACAAATTAGCGACGGATTTTTGTGGACTTTGTAAGGGATAATATTTTGGATTTTATATGTCAATTTATTTTAAATTATTACCGTCGAAACAAATTTCTTCCACTAAATCATTGGAAATTGCAACACTTTACCGTCATAAAATATTTAACGCTAAATTCCGTTGTAGATTGAGGTTGTTAACCATCGTCAAAATTTTGTTGCTATTTTTGCAGCAGTTTTTCAACAGATTTGGAAAGGACATTAATATTTATTATTTATAAAAATTTTGCATTTGTGTTTTTACTTAGTAATTAATAAGTAAATATAAATTTTAAATAATTAGTGTTAATAATATATTAGTAATAAATAATAAAAATTACTGTTAAAAGTAAATAATATTCAATAGATAGCATTGATTAGTTATTTATTACAATAAAATATAAATAAGAGGTAGTAATAATTAATAAGTAGATTAATATATAATTAATAATCACAAAAATAAATAATTACTATTAATAGTAAATAAAGTTCAAGTGCTAGTATTGATTAATTAATAATTTACTAAATAATTAATTGTTAATAATTAGAAAATTAAAGTTAATATTTATTAATTACACTTAATAATAAATATATATAGTTAATAATTAATAGATCTAGTTAGTAATTAATAATTAATAACTAATAATTGGAAACTTGTTAAAAGATTAATTTTAGAGAAATAATAATTAAATATAATTAATAAGTAATATTTTAATAATTAAATATTAATAATAAGTAATAACTAATAGTTAATGAATAAAATTTTAAAATTAATAATTACCATTAAATTAATTATTAATTAATCATAATCTAAGATTAATGGTGCATGTTTCTATTTTGGGCAACTCTTAACTTATTGGTAGAAACGATTTGGCTCGAAAAGCAATTTTTTTGCTCCACGGACTAAATTTTGGCTCCGTAGACTAAATTTTGGCTCGATGTTGCTCACGTGATCCGCTACTTTTCCTCTTCTCCTATCTTATTTTTCGCATCCATATCATTTTATATCTCCAGACCTCAATTTCGAAATATCCATGGTGGCTTTAATTTTCTCTCCACTGTCGCTTTTCCTGTTTACCTCCCTACCTACTTCTTCTAAGAAAGCATATTTGGAAATCTCAAAATCCAAGTTTTATCCCGCTTATTCTTTCCAGATCTGTTCCTCTACGCCAACGTCCTGAACTTTGTGGAATCATTATCGTAAACGCAGTCTATTGGCTTCCCCTCTGGTAGAGCTGGCCATCTAATCGCCTCGCTTCCACCTTCGCGATCTCCTAGTTCCCTTGGATCTCATCGATCTCTTTGCACCCACTATGTTGAAATCTGACGATGGTAAGAACCCTCACTGTATTTCTACTAGGTTTCTAATATAGTTGGAGCTTTAAATATGAGTTGCCTTTCCTTTTTTCCCCTTATTTGGTAAATATTGTTCTAGACTTTGAATATTTACATTTTCAGTTTTTTTAATGGATCTTGTTTCTAATGTACGGAACTCCATGGCCAAAGATATAGACTTGTATTAATTTTGGTAATAGATATGCGACTTAAGTCGTAACGTCCCGCCTTTTTGACCGCTCCCAGTTGGTAATTAAACCAACTAAGAACGTTCAAAACGACGAGTAGTTATTTTGGCTTACAGGATTTAACAGAAACAAACACAGAATCACAGACAGAATTAAACAGTTTGCATTGGAAATAAATTTTATACAAATAATATCCGAGTTGTACAAATTTTTACTATACAGCGGAAGAAATATAAAATATATACATAGATTTTTAAGATAAAAATTTTAAGTTTTTAGTCGGGCTTTGCGCGCACATATGCGTCTTCTCGATCCTCTCCAGCTTTTTTATGAGCTGAAAACTTTACATCTGGAACACTTAGGACCTGACCCGAGCGTTCCATGCAATTCATTCCTTTTTTTTAATTAATATCCAAACATTCACGAAGGGATAAGAAGCATGCATGTGTGGAAATGTAAAGGTGGCATTAAAAAATAAATGTGCATGGCTTTGGAATAAAATGGACGCATGGTATATGGAGAAGGCATATTCACAATGAACACTAATGCATGCATTTAAAGACGTATGCAACAATAAGGAAGAAAATGTGTCCATTTTTGTGAATAAATAAATAAATGGGTATTTTATTAAAATAAAAGGACGGGTTTTGCAGGCCCAGAATGCCTAGAAAAATACGAGGGATCCGAATATGGACACTTCGAACTCAAATGACTATGTTTCAAAAATGAACTGTGCAAACATTTCCACGATTTCAATGCGAACCGAGCACCGAAACTGACAAATGAATATATTGCGCTAATCAGCGCGACAAGACGGACACGATGATATATAATTTGCAGTGTCAGGATGCTCCGTTCAAAAATGCATTACGAACCCCTTTTAACGTAAAAATGTGGACGAAAAACGGAGGTCAAAATGTTTGATTTTCGCAAAACGAATTCCGCTGTTGGATTACTGACAACGAATAGAATATTTTTCATGTTTGTCCGAACTGAATTCGAAGAGATTTTAAAATCATTAAATTTTGAACTGTTATGCGCAACTTCACACTGAAAAATGCACGACCGATAAACATTCAATTTTACTGACAAAATTTTCACTACTGCTATATCTCTCTATACGTATTTCAAATTTCAAATCCCCATTACGATAAATTATAGAATATTATGAAATTAAATCAAAGATAAAAATTTATTAACAAATTATATAATACGACTTTATAATTTAAATTGAAATATAAGAATAAATCAAAATCAAATAAATAAACTTGATTTAATTTATACACAAAATAAGATCGAAATTAAAAATCTTATTAATATATATTCATATCAAATCAAATTCATTCCTTATATAATAACCAAAACAAATATAGTTTTAAGCTCAAAATCAAAATAGTTATAAAACACAACAAACCGTGTTTAAACGAATAAAATAACATAAAATTTTAAATTTAAATTAAATAATCAAATAAAAGCACACTTAAAATTTCGGGTTGTTATATTCTCCCCCACTCAAACCTTTTCGTCCCTGAAAAGGAATAAGACAGCGAAATAGTATTTAAATAATTAATTAATTATTAGAAAACAATAGTTTAAATTTATCTTCATATCTATATATACTTTGAAAATTATATATATCTAAATCAATGTTAAATATTTTCTAACATTTCAAAATAATTTTAAGTATTCACTCGACGTCTCGATTGGCAATATATATCTATCCCACTTTCGAAACTCGAAAATAGATATCAATGATGCTGCGCAGTCATCACCAGAATCATTTTCAAGCGACTAGAGTGTGACTCTATATCTATCAAATACTTGTAGGATTTTAATATATACGTTGATCAGACGTTTACACAAATCACTAGGTATTCGATGGGCTAATTTTAATGTCAGGTAAATACTCAAAACATCTTTCTATATTTAAACAGAATATATATCAAAATTTTCAATATTATACTAAGGAAATTAAATATTATAATACCTTTCAAAATACCAATTTCAAACCAATATTTAATAAACACGATCTTGCTTAAAGACTTATACTCTTCTTCTACTTCTTACCTTGTTATGGATAAGGATAAGTTATAGAGTTTGAGATAAAGGCTGAACGAGCGAAAGAACCTAATCAAAGAGAATCTACGAAGGAGGAAGGATTCAAATGGAAGGGAATTTCAGAAAAAGATTTAAATATTAAACAAAATTTTATATCCAAAAATATTTGTTTAGAAAAAACATTTAAAATCTTTTTCTTAGTTTATTACGTTGAGGTTATATGAATTAAATTGCAGGTTATTGGTTTGTTATTTAACGTTTGGAAATACTTGATAACTCGAAGTTTAACAAGTCTACTGTCGTTCTTACAGACGTTAGGCGTATGCTGGCCAGGCGCACGACCAAAATCTCTAAGTACTAAATATCCATGTTTCAATTCCCAGTGAAAATACTTAAAACAATTAAAATAGATATGGAAAATACTTCCCCTATGGATCGCGGTTACTCGGCGGTTGCACTACTATCCCGGTAGAATCGTTTGTAATCGTAGGTATCACACCCCTCGAATTACGCCATGGTTGTTGTCATAGATCGCAGTTACACGGCAGTTACGTCACTATCCTAGTGAAATCGCTTGTAACTGTAGGCATCGCGCCTCCGAATTACGCTATGGCGTCTAGATCGCAGTTACGCGGCGGTTACGTCACTATCCCAGTGAAATCGCTTGTAACTGTAGGCATCTCACCCCTCGAATTACGCTAGAACAGATAAGTAATAATAATCAACGTGATCTCACCGAGTGAAATTCCAATATTCGTGGATACTCCAATCGAAGGAGCACCAACGTAGCTACGATTTCCGATTTTCGATGGACACTCTCGACAAGCGCCAACACAATCCCTCTCTCAGGAATTGCGATTTCGATGGATGGTACTTCCCATATCTTTATTTAGAAAACATATATACTATATATATAGTACTTCATTTCATGTTTCACGCATATCGCACTTACATAAATATCAATTTACATAAGATTTTCTTTTCAACATCATTTTTCAGATATATCGTTCTTATGTAAATTCCATTATATAAGGTTTCATCAATTAACTTCCAATTCAACAGCTTTCGAATTAATAATCATTTTATATTAATCTTCCATATATATAAGGTTCGAAAACTTCATATCAGATATTCAATATCAAAGATTTCTCGAATTTTCAATTCAATACCAATTCGGTTTTGAGGTTATAATAAATTTGAATAATAATATCATTCCAAATCCCATTCATAAACGGTTGGATCATTCAAATAGTTGAAAAGTATATTTTTTCAATTCAATAATTGGAAATCATGAGTTCAATCATTTCTTATCAAAACATCTCAAGATGTACAATTACGCTACCCTAACATATAGGATTATCATTCGACCAAACTCGAGTATCAATTCCGGATTTTCTTTCAATCATTCAAAATATACATATATGTGTGTATCAAATCATGCTTCAAAAATCAACTTTCATTGGATAAACATGTAGCAAAGCTACCGAAGTGATTTCCCCCACTTTGAGACTCGAGAATAAATTCCAATGAAGTGAAATTATCATTGAAATTATTTTCAAGCGACAAAAGTGGGTTCTCCATTCATATATTTCGCTTTTTTTGAAAACATTTTATAAAATCATTTCAAACTTTTTATTCGAAAGTACTTGTATATACTACAAGTATTTTTTTCAAAACTTTAGAAATCAATTTCAATGTATTCCGAAACAAAATTCTCAAGGTTTAGTCAAACGATCTCCTTAGTTATAACTAAATCATTTTATTCCACATCTTAACTTTATTTGCAATATTTACATTACTCTCATAATCTCGAAAAACCGCAACAACCCGAAGACGGATTTCAAATGGGATCAAGATTCAAATCGAAGGAGAACTTAACAAAGAAGCTATCGAAGGGAACACATTCGAAAAGGGAGAATTCGAAAAGGATATAAATTTCAAAATACTTTATGTTTCAAAATAACTTATATTTTTAAAATACGCTCTACCGAAAGAAAGATTCTGCGACTGATTCCACTCATTCTAGGGTATCACTACCCTATCTCTAATGAGCTTTTAAACCCGATAAGCTAAGCTTTGTTAAACCAAAGCTCTGATACCAACTGTAACGGCCCGCCTTTTTGACCGCTCCCAGTTGGTAATTAAACCAACTAAGAACGTTCAAAACGATGAGTAGTTATTTTGGCTTACAGGGTTTAACAGAAACAAACACAGAATCACAGACAGAATTAAACAGTTTGCAGTGGAAATAAATTTTATACAAATAATATCAGAGTTGCACAAATTTTTAATATACAGCGGAAGAAATATAAAATGTATACATATATTTTTAAGATAAAATTTTTATGTTTTTAGTCGGGATTTGCGCGCACATATGTGTCTTCTCGATCCTTTCCAGCTTTTTATGAGCTGAAAACTTTACATCTGGAACACTTAGGATCTGACCCGAGCCTTCCATGCAATTCATTCCTTTTTTTTTGTTTAAATATCCAAACTTTCACGAAGGGATAAGAAGCATGCATGTGTGGAAATGTAAATGTGGCATTGAAAAATAAATGTGCATGGCTTTGGAATAAAATGGACGCATGGTATATGGAGAAGGCATATTCAAAATGAACACTGATGCATGCATTTTAAGACGTATACAACAATAAGGAAGAAAATGTGTCCATTTTTGTGAATAAATAAAAAAATGGGTATTTTATTAAAATAAAAGGACGGGTTTTGCAGACCTAGAATGCCTAGAAAAATACGAGGGATCCGAATATGGACACTTCGAATTCAAATGACTATGTTTCAAAAATGAACTGTGCAAACATTTTCACAATTTCAACGCGAACTGAGCACCGAAACTGACAAATGAATATATTGCACTACTCAGCGTGATGAGACAGACACAATGATACATAATTTGCAGTGTCAGGATGCTCCGTTCAAAAATGCGTTACGGACCCCTTTTAACATAAAAATGCGGACGAAAAATGGAGGTCAAAACGTTCGATTTTCGCAAAACGAATTCCACCGTTGGATTACTGACAACGAATAGAATATTTTTCATGTTTGTCCGAACTGAATTCGAAGAGATTTTAAAATCATTAACTTTTGAACTGTTATGCGCAGCTTCACACCGAAAAATGCGCGACCGATAAACATTCAATTTTACTGACAAAATTTTCACTACTGCTATATCTCTCTATACGTATTTCAAATTTCAAATCCCCGTTACGAGAAATTATAGAATATTATGAAATTAAATCAAAGATAAAAATTTGTTAACAAATTATATAATATGACTTTATAATTTAAATTGAAATATAAGAATAAATCAAAATCAAATAAATAAACTCGATTTAATTTATACATAAAATAAGATCGAAATTAAAAATATTATTAATATATATTCATATCAAATCAAATTCATTCCTTATATAAAAACCAAAACAAATATAGTTTTAAGTTCAAAATCAAAATAGTTATAAAATACAACAAACCGAGTTTAAACAAATAAAATAAAATAAAATTTTAAATTTAAATTAAGTAATCAAATAAAAGCACACTTAAAACTATATTTAGTGTTAAAACTGATGGTTAAGGCGTTGTTTTATATTGGTAGTGCTCCGGCGTCGGTGTCTTTCATCCTCTCTTGTCATCTGTATTAAATTGGATGGTTACTAAAGTAAGAAATATACGGATAAGGAAAAGGGAATGGGTGGAAACTAACAAACAGAAGACAATATGATACGGTAAAGCAAATTTTAGTCTACATCGAATTTCATCGTAAAGTGTTAATTACTATTATTTAATTGTGATCTCAGGAATGAACAGAAGACATTTGATGCTGTTGTTTTAAGTGGTATGGTGTTGGAGGAAAGAATTTGACTGTATAGTATATCTAAAAGTCAACATTTTTGAACTATAATATATTTAGTTTTCCTATCTGCTGATGCAACTCTTTTCCTTCACATTTGTTCAATTATCGATGGATCAAAGGATGTCGCCTCAACTATTTTTAGAATTCAGCAGGCTTAGAAGATATTTCACCGTTTCGAACTATGCAAACTGTTAATTATTATGTTTGTAGTTCTGTGCGGTTTATGTTATTCTACATTCTGACTGCTTGTCAAGTAAATTTTCACTCTTGAACCACAAGATATACATTATTTCGCATTCTTGTTTGCAGTTCATGCCTATAACATTTTAAATTTTGTTTTGTAGGATTGTACCTTGATCATCGTTTCCAGTGATAGCTCAGAACATTAAAATGGAATGGGAATCACAGAGCGAATCTCCTTTAGCACCATGGAAACAACAAAATACTATCACAACAGAATAATTTCTTTTAATCTCCTTTGGCACCGTGGATTTATTGCAGAGAAGAACTGCACTCTTTTGATGTTATGTGTAACAACCCGTATTCTACACATCATAGGATTGTAGAATATTTATTTCTTTCCCACGTGAAGTCGTATGGTCATGTAACTTTGGGAAACATCTATTAGAGTCATTTCCCATGTTCATGATTTTTGTTGATTTTTGAATGACCATTTTGCCCCTAGTTGGTACTGTTTTGGCCATAACTTTTGAATGGAAAGGAATTTTGACCTGAAACCACTTCCGTTAGATTCGTTTGATGGTTTACCTTTCCGTAGAGTGGTCATAATAGCCAAACGGACTTACCGTTTGGGAGATATGGCTGAAAAAAGTTTTGGAGGGTGAAAAACTGCTTAACCGGGCCAAATCGGGTGATTAGTGAGTAGGCCCATTACCCATTTCGGGATTAGGGTTATGGGAGGGCTGAAATGAGATGGAGAATCATTCCATTTCAGTTTTCTAGCCTCCACTTATCACCAAGGATCCCTAAAAATGGCCTCCAACCTCTAAATCACCTCCAAATCATCTTTTGGTCAAGGATTTGGCTTAGCAACCCCTAATCAAGGAAGATCTTCACTAAAGCAACTTAGGAGCTGCTGCTTGGCATTGAGATTCACATCAAATCAGAGATTTATTTCAGATCTTAGTTTATTTTGTGGCTAAGATGAGTGATTTGCATAGTTTTACACTAATTATGGCTATTTAGGGGTAATTAGTGTTAATTAGCGAATTTAAACATGATAAAATTCTGGAAAAATGTTTATAAAATTCGGAATGATGTTTTAGACCTCTGATATGAATTTGGGTTAATTTGGTTAAGTTTTGTTAATCCTATCATTAGTTTCACCTAAACATGCTTAAGGGGAAAATATGGGATTTGTGGGTATGTTTGATCCATTTCTACTTATCATATTGATGTTTTGATGTTTGTGGTTGATTATGTATGTTGCTATGACTGTATGGTATGCTTTGTGATTGATTAGAATAGTTAGAATGGTCGAAAACGCCGTCGAATGGCGTAAACAGCTCGCTGGACAAGGTGCAGGGATTCGGATCGCATAGGGGATTGAGGGACGATCGGATCGCCCTATGGGATCGTGGGACATCCCCACGAGTCGAGTCATCCCCTCCGAACCGAACCATCTGCGCAAGGCCCACGAGCAACAATCGTGAACTGCTACCCGATCCGATCCACTCGTGCTTCATATCACGATCCGAACAAGAGGAAAGCAGCATCCACGATCTGATGCACAGCGAGACGACGATCCGAACCAGGAGAGAACCACGAGCTGGAGGGGCGCAATTCGATCCGTATGGGGTATCACGATCCTAACCAAGGAGGGGAGCACGATCCAAGGCGAATAGAAAGGGGACCGCAATGACGATCTGATCACCTGGAGGACCACGACCCGATCCGATGCAGGAGGCGCGACCCGATCCGAATGCCTAAGGCCGATCCGATCCGATGAAGAATGTGAAGGCTGATCCGATCCGATTTGATGGTGATGACCAATAACACGAGATGCAAAGGTAGTCCATATGGAAGTTAGAGCTCAGGATTCCGGAACCAGTTGGGAACCAATGAGTTCACTTCATGGTTGGGCTTTGCTGCGGGACGTGTGCTAAGGAGTTGTCGACGTTCATAACTTCGATTCACCACTAAGAATGAATGATAGGCTACTTATCAGTGCAGTAGGGTCATTATGACCTGAGGGGCAAAGTGATAGTAGCAAGACTACGTTATCAGTGCAGTAGGGTCATTATGACCCGAGGGGCAAGGTGATGCGTAGTAAGACTATGAGCCAGCGCAGATGGGGTGAATAACTCCATGGGGCAAGTGGACATAGTAAGGATTAGTAAGGCTATGAGCCAGTGCAGTGGGGTTCTTGAGACTCCATGGGGCAAAGTGGACATAGCGAAGGATTTGTGGCTACGTTATCAGTGCAGTGAAGCCATTTATGACTTCATGGGGCAAAGTGATCGTAGCAAGGTATGTTGGGTGATCGAAGTGGTGAATATAGTATACTTTACGCACTGAGTGAGAGATGTGAGGATGGATGCTATGCTTGATTGTTTGCCATCATTATGACATGCACACCTCCCCCACCTCCGTATCTTTATATTGATTGATATGATATCTTAGAGTGTTGTACAGAATGTAGTGCTAACTCTTTGGTTGCAGGTCCAGGTTCAGGTATGTTTTAGTCTATCTGTTATTGTTCACTTAGATGCTTATCGCTCATACCAGGCTTTATGTCTAACCCAGAGTTTTATGTCTCCTCTTATTACTCTAGGTGCTCACACGAGCAGACTAGAGACAGGTTAGCTGGTGGTGCGTGAGTAGCTGATTCGGAGGCGGGCAGGAGGCTTCCACGTATTATATATATATATATATATATATATATATATATATATATATATATATATATATACACATTCTCCCTGTGTCGTTGGTGGTCGCTACTTGGGCATTAGTAGTGTACCTCATTTATCTTGCTTTTGCTTTGAGAAAGTTTAAAATTTGTAATAAGCTGTATTTTTGGATTTCCGCTGCTATGATGTTTAGTTCTGATTTTCAGCTTAAGCACGGTCTCTCCTGTTTTATGTCAAGTATGTTATTATTATATTTTGTCCTATGCGCTGTGAGACATTCTACAGGTTCTTTGTATGTTCATTTCCTTCTTCCTTTTCCTTCTCACGACCCGTTCCGTGCTAACTGGACATGTGTACAGCGCACTTTTGGAGTAAATGTCGGTTGGTGCGGGACGGGCCGTCACACTTGGTATCAGAGCTCTAGGTTGCGTAGTTAACCTAGGGAAAGACACTAGGGAGAATTAGTACGTATATGAGAGCGCGTATTTGTGATTACTTTGGTTTTCAAAAGCTATGTATATATATACTATTAGTAGTATAAGAATAAAGTTGCACTGCACTAGTACCACTATGGGGTCGTTAATCGTTTCCCTTTTACAGATTGACGATGAGCCGATATGTTAGAGGTACCTGTAGAGGGGCCAATAATGGTAATGCCGCTGACATGAGGGCGATGTTTACCAACCTCATGAGAGACATGCTTAGAGAAGTGCAAGGGGCAGTTCCCAATCCCGGAGCTGGTGTTGGCCCAGTAGTGCAGGCGCCTAGGGTCGATTTCGCCAAGTTGTGCAAAGATTACACTAATCTTGGTGGGAAGCCGTTCCATGGAACAGAGTCGGCCACAGATGTTCAAGATTGGATGGATAGCTGCGACCGTATCTTCGATGACTTGGGTCTTGAGGATGCGATGAAGAGAAGGCTAGCGTCTCGTCAGCTGCAAGGGCGAGCGATGAATTGGTGGAATGCTATTAGAACAGCTACTCCAGAGGACCAGGTTACTTGGGTTCAGTTCAAGGCTCGCTTTAGCGAGAAGTTTATCCCAGCTGCCCAGAAGTCAGTGTTGTTCAAGAGGTTCTTGGAACTCAAGCAGAATGGGAGGGCAGTTTCTGATTATATTGCTGAGTTCGACACTTTGTCGAAGTACGGACTGTCTCTCATTGATACTCCTGAGAAGAAGAATGAGAAGTTCATTATTGGTTTGGATGGGTACTTGGGGGAAAGGCTTATCAACCACATTGATGAGACTTTTGAATCGATCGTGGGGAAAGCTTTGAGATCAGAGAGTCTTTACCCTAAGTCAAAGACTGAGGCTGCATCTGCAGAAGGGCCAAAGTCGCAAGCAGGCGGTGGAGGCAAGAATAGCTCTCATAATAAGAGGAAGCAGGACCAATCTAAGAGTGGCCAGAAAAAGAGCAAGAAGGATGTTGAGTGCTTCAGCTGTGGAAAGAAAGGCCATTATGCTAAAGAATGTCGGGCCAAGCCAGCGGAAAGGAAGTGCTACAACTGTGGTCAAGTGGGACATCAGAAGGATAAGTGTCCGCAACCTCTTAAGGAGAAACAGATTGTGAAAGCATATGCTATTGATGTTGTTCCTTCTTCGTCGAATGCCCCAATTGCGGCGGAGAAAGGAAAGAATGTTGTTATTCAAGGTATGCTTTCTATTTGTGATGTACCAGTTCGAGTTTTGTTTGATACTGGGGCTTCTCGTTCCTTCATATCTAGTGACCAGGTAGATAGGTTGGGACTGGAACCCGAGATAGTCGATAGACCATTGGTTGTGACGAACCCGATTGGTGGTTCGACTAGCCTTAGTATGATTTGCAGGAATTTGGTCTTATCGAGTCATGGATGTATGTTTGTATGTGATTGCTTTGTTTTGGGCTTTACTGGGTATGGCATTATATTGGGAGTCGATTGGCTCCAAAGATACGGGGTGGTGGTAGACTGTGAGGGCTTTTTGGTGACAGTGAGGGCGGATGATGGGCGGAGGGTAGTGTTTGGTAGTCTACCTAGTGATGGGGTTATGGCTAGTTTTGTAAATTCCCTCGACATCCCATAGGATGAGTTGTCAGATGTGCCCGTGGTTGGCCAGTACCCGGACGTCTTCGAGGAGGTGACCGGGCTTCCGCCACACCGAGAGATTGAGTTCCGTATTGATTTAGTGAAAGGTGCCAGACCTATAGTAATGCCACTTCGTCGTATGGCACCAAAGGAGCAGCGAGAGCTCGGGGTGCAAGTCAGCAATCTTTTGAAGAAGGGATTGATTAGAAGGAGTGTCTCCGAGTGGGGAGCACCAGTTGTGTTTGCCACTAAGGCAGATGGTTCCCTTCGTTTGTGTGTGGACTATCGCGAGTTGAATAAGGTGGCGAGGAAGAATAAGTATCCTCTACCGCGGATAGATGATTTGTTTGATCAGCTGGAAGGAGCAAGAGTGTTCTCCCAGTTGGACCTAGCGACAGTATTTCATCAGCTTCGAGTAGCGGATGAGAGTGTTCCGAAAACGGCATTTAGGACGCCGTCTGGATTTTATGAGTGGTTGGTCATGCCGTTTGGGTTGACCAATGCACCAGCCTATTTTGTGGATCTTATGAATCGAGTATTCAGAGATTAGTTGAATAAGTTTGTTCTTATGTTCGTGGATGATATCCTTGTTTATTCAAGGACAGAGGAGGAACACAAGGGGCACTTGAGGATAGTGATGGAGGTGTTGAGGAAACACCAATTGAAAGCGAAATTCTCAAAGTGTCATTTTTGGAGAAGGGAAGTAAGATTCTTGGGTCATGTTGTTTCAGAGAGTGGTATTGCCGTGGACCCTGCGAAGGTGGCTACGGTACAGGATTGGCCTACACCCAAGAATGCTACAGATGTAAGAAGTTTCTTGGGATTAGCCGGATATTATCGTAAGTTTATCCAGGACTTCTCCAAGATAGCAGCACCGTTGACTCAGTTGACTAAGAAGAATCAGTCCTTCGTCTGGGACGGAGTGTGTGAGGATGCCTTCAAAAGTCTAAAGGAGAGGTTGACGCGTGCGCCAGTGTTAGTCATTCCTAAAGGGAATGAAGAGATGACGGTATACACGGATGCTTGTGGTACCGGACTGGGTGCAGTATTGATGCAAGGAGGTAGGGTTGTAGCTTATGCTAGTCGACAGCTAAAGCCGCATGAGTAGAAGTATCCTACCCATGATTTGGAATTGGCAAAGATTGTATTTGCGCTGAAGATGTGGAGACACTATCTCTTGGGAGAAAGATTTGAGCTGTTTACCGATCATAAATCGTTGAAGTATCTCTTCTCCCAGAAAGATCTGAATCTCCGTCAGCAGAGATGGTTAGAGTTCTTGGCTTCGTATGATTTTGATATCGCATACACACCTGGGAAGGGTAATGCGGTCGCCGATGCCTTGAGTAGGAGACATGCCAGCTTAGGTGCAATGTTTCTTGAATGGAAGCAACTGGAGTATATCGCGGGGTTTGATTTCAGACCAAAGTGCGAGTTGGATCCAGTTATGCTAGCTAGTTTGACGATCAGACCCACTTTGATAGAGCGGATTGGTTCTAACCAGAGGGACGATCCTAATTTATTAGAAATCATCTCCAAGTTAGAGATGGGTATCGATGAGGAGATGAATGTGTATGGGCTTGATCGAGATGGATGGCTTCGGAAGAATGGAAGACTAGTTGTGCCCAACGTGAATGGTTTGAGAGATCAAGTTCTTAGAGAATGTCATCACTCAAAACTGACTATACATCCCGGTGGTAATAAGATGTATCGAGACATGAGACAGACTTACTACTGGGAAGGGATGAAAAGAGACGTTGGGAAGTTTATATCCAAATGCATGAATTGCCAGCTAGTTAAAGCCGAACAAAAGAAGCCTAGTGGGTTGTTGCAACCATTAGAAATTCCTGAATGGAAATGGGAGCAAGTCTCGATGGATTTCATCGATGGTTTACCAAGGACTAGATCGGGACATGATAGCATTTGGGTAATTGTGGATCGATTGACTAAGAGCGCAAGATTTATACCAGTCAAATTGACCAGAACGGCAGCCAAGTTGGCAGAATTGTATATGAAGTGGGTAGTGAGATTTCATGGAGTACCCAAAAGCATTGTGAGTGACCGAGACCCGTTGTTCACTAGTGGGTTTTGGAAGAGCTTACAAGAGGCTCTAGGGTCAGGATTACATCTCAGTACCGCATATCATCCTCAGACCGACGGCCAGACGGAGAGGGTGAATCGTATATTGGAAGATCTCTTGAGAGCCTGTATATTGGATCTTGGTGGATCATGGGATGACCATTTGCATCTAGTGGAGTTTGCATATAATAATAGCTACCAATCCAGTATCGGTATGGCTCCATATGAAGCTTTGTACGGAAGACCGTGCAACTCACCATCATGTTGGATAGAGACTGGCGAGAAGTTTATGCTTGGACCAGATGTGGTGAGGGAAACTTTAGATAAGATCAAGATCATTCAACAACGAATGATGGCTGCCCAAGATAGGCAGAAGAGTTATGCTGATAGAAGGAGAAGAGATTTGAAATTCTCCGTTGGTGACTTGGTGCTTGTTAAGATCGCTCCGTTGAAGAGCGTGATACGATTTGGCAGGAGAGGCAAGTTGGCACCAAGATTTGTTGGCCCGTTCCCCGTTCTTGAATTAGTCGGGAATTTGGCGTATAGAGTTGGCTTACCAGAGAAAATGGCAGGAGTTCACGATGTATTTCATGTTTACCAACTAAGGAAGTTCGTTCACGACTCAAACGTGACTATTTCACCTGATCAGTTAGAGGACTTCGAAGTAGAACCCGAGGCGGTTGGGAACCGCAAGCCGATTAGTATTGTGGGGCACGATACGAAGCAACTTCGAAGGAAGTCGGTGAAGCTAGTCAAGGTTCAGTGGGGCGAGGACGAGAATGATTGTACTTGGGAGACAGAGGAGAGCATTAGGAAGGCATACCCAGAACTCTTTGCCTGGTAAGATTTACTTTGCGATTTAGTTATTCTGCATGCTAGGATAGACTTATTTTACTTGTTTTGCATGTTTGATGATTGATAGGCATGCGGGACCTTTGTGTGTGTTTGGATTAGGGAATTTCGGGGGCGAAATTTCTTAAGGGGGGGGGGGGGGGGGAGAGAGTGTAACAACCCGTATTCTACACATCATAGGATTGTAGAATATTTATTTCTTTCCTACGTGAAGTCGTATGGTCATGTAACTTTGGGAAACATCTATTAGAGTCATTTCCCATGTTCATGATTTTTGTTGATTTTTGAATGACCATTTTGCCACTAGTTGTTACTGTTTTGGCCATAACTTTTGAATGGAAAGGAATTTTGACCTAAAACTACTTCCGTTAGATTCGTTTGGTGGTTTACCTTTCCGTAGAGTGGTCATAATAGCCAAACGGACTTACCGTTTGGGAGATATGGCTGAAAAAAGGTTTGGAGGGTGAAAAACTGCTTAACCGGGCCAAATCGGGTGATTAGTGAGTATGCCCATAACCCATTTCGGGATTAGGGTTATGGGAGGGCTGAAATGAGATGGAGAATCATTCCATTTCAGTTTTCTAGCCTCCACTTATCACCAAGGATCCCTAAAAATGGCCTCCAACCTCTAAATCACCTCCAAATCATCTTTTGGTCAAGGATTTGGCTTAGCAACCCCTAATCAAGGAAGATCTTCACTAAAGCAACTTAGGAGCTGCTGTTTGGCATTGAGAGTCACATCAAATTAGAGATTTATTTCAGATCTTAGTTTATTTTGTGGCTAAGATGAGTGATTTGCATAGTTTTACACTAATTATGGCTATTTAGGGGTAATTAGTGTTAATTAGCGAATTTAAACATGATAAAATTCTGGAAAAATGTTTATAAAATTCGGAATGATGTTTTAGACCTCTGATATGAATTTGGGTTAATTTGGTTAAGTTTTGTTAATCCTATCATTAGTTTCACCTAAACATGCTTAAGGGGAAAATATGGGATTTTTGGGTATGTTTGATCTATTTCTACTTATCATATTGATGTTTTGATGTTTGTGGTTGATTATGTATGTTGCTATGACTGTATGGTATGCTTTGTGATTGATTAGAATAGTTAGAATGGTCGAAAACGCCGTCGAATGGCGTAAACAGCTCGCTGGACAAGGTGCAGGGATTCGGATCGCATAGGGGATTGAGGGACGATCGGATCGCCCTATGGGATCATGGGACATCCCCACGAGTCGAGTCATCCCCTCCGAACCGAACCATCTGCGCAAGGCCCACGAGCAACAATCGTGAACTGCTACCCGATCCGATCCACTCGTGCTTCATATCACGATCCGAACAAGAGGAAAGCAGCATCCACGATCTGATGCACAGCGAGACGACGATCCGAACCAGGAGAGAACCACGAGCTGGAGGGGCGCGATCCGATCCGTATGGGGTATCACGATCCGAACCAAGGAGGGGAGCACGATCCGAGGCGAATAGAAAGGGGACCGCAATGACGATCCGATCACCTGGAGGACCACGACCCGATCCGATGCAGGAGGCGCGACCCGATCCGAATGCATAAGGCCGATCCGATCCGATGAAGAATGTGAAGGCTGATCCGATCCGATTCGATGGTGATGACCAATAACACGAGATGCAAAGGTAGTCCATATGGAAGTTAGAGCTCAGGATCCCGGAACCAGTTGGGAACCAATGAGTTCACTTCATGGTTGGGCTTTGCTGCGGGACGTGTGCTAAGGAGTTGTCGACGTTCATAACTTCGATTCACCACTAAGAATGAATGATGGGCTACTTATCAGTGCAGTATGGTCATTATGACCTGAGGGGCAAAGTGATGGTAGCAAGACTACGTTATCAGTGCAGTAGGGTCATTATGACCCGAGGGGCAAGGTGATGCGTAGTAAGACTATGAGCCAGCGCAGATGGGGTGAATAACTCCATGGGGCAAGTGGACATAGTAAGGATTAGTAAGGCTATGAGCCAGTGCAGTGGGGTTCTTGAGACTCCATGGGGAAAAGTGGACATAGCGAAGGATTTGTGGCTACGTTATCAGTGCAGTGAAGCCATTTATGACTTCATGGGGCAAAGTGATCGTAGCAAGGTATGTTGGGTGATCGAAGTGGTGAATATCGTATACTTTACGCACTGAGTGAGAGATGTGAGGATGGATGCTATGCTTGATTGTTTGCCATCATTATGACATGCACACCTCCCCCACCTCCGTATCTTTATATTGATTGATATGATACCTTAGAGTGTTGTACAGAATGTAGTGCTAACTCTTTGGTTGCAGGTCCAGGTTCAGGTATGTTTTAGTCTATCTGTTATTGTTCACTTAGATGCTTATCGCTCATACCAGGCTTTATGTCTGACCCAGAGTTTTATGTCTCCTCTTATTACTCTGGGTGCTCACACGAGCAGACTAGAGACAGGTTAGCTGGTGGTGCATGAGTAGCTGATTCGGAGGCGGGCAGGAGGCTTCCACGTATGATATATATATATATATATATATATATATATATATATATATATATATATACACACACATTCTCCCTGTCGTTGGTGGTCGCTACTTGGGCATTAGTAGTGTACCTCATTTATCTTGCTTTTGCTTTGAGACAGTTTAAAAGTTGTAATAAGCTGTATTTTTGGATTTCCGCTGCTATGATGTTTAGTTCTGATTTTCAGCTTATGCACTGTCTCTCCTGTTTTATGTCAAGTATGTTATTATTATATTTTGTCCTATGCGCTGTGAGACATTTACAGGTTCTTTGTATGTTCATTTCCTTCTTCCTTTTCCTTCTCACGACCCGTTCCGTGCTAACTGGACATGTGTACAACGCACTTTTGGAGTAAATGTCGGTTGGTGCGGGACGGGCCGTCACACTATGATATGTGTAAGATCTCGACTTCTAGTTCTAGATTCCTTCCAAATTTTAGTTCGTTATTGGTAGTACTGCACGTATAATTAGATCCTTGCGTTACTTCTGAAGAATTAAACATCATTTGATATTTGATTCTGAAGTTACTTCCGCGGAACTAAACAAAACTGCACATTTAACTAATAATACAAAAAGTATAGTTAATAATACTTCTATTTTACCAGAAATCTACTTTCACCCAAAAGTAATGCTCACTTGTCAATTTAGATATGGTAGAAGGAAAAAGTGCGAAAATAGGAGAAGAGGAGGAGGATTATTTTGCTATTAGCACATGCAACAAAATATAATGGTATCCTTAAAGAAGTTACAAATTTATTTTTAGATTGTATTAATAGATATTATTAAATGTGTTTGTGCTTTATTGATTCATTAAAGATGCATAATATTTTTATATGATTGTTAATATAGTTTGATTGTTAACAATTTTATATCATATGATGGATTCGTTTTTGAGAGAAACGCTAGCATGCATTCATATGGTCAAAACATTGGCAAGTTTGACATACATGATGTCTTTAACTACATATCATATACACGTTACAATTCATGCTTTTCTTTAAATTTGTTTTCCTATTATGTAAGCTGGCATATTCTTTCAAACTCATAATTTCTTAATATAAAAGAATGTTATATCATTACTAATACATAATATGCAGTAGCTACCTTATTCACTTTTCATATTTGTTTACTTGTGAATCATCATTAGTTCATATTCATCCACCATAATTACTGCATATTACGTAATATTACTACATATTACGTATTAGTAAACCAAAATTAGGTATTACTTATGAACAAAATAACAGATTTGTTTACATGCCAATCATATTTGTTTACTTATGAATCATCATCAGCTCATATTCACCGTTCCTCGCTTGTATATAGCTGTCTTCACAATCGATGCATATCAGTTCAACGGCACACCGTTTTCAGTATAGACATGGTTAGCGGTGGTATTTTTATTTTGGTGCAGAAGGCACGGAAAGCAGGTTTGCATGTTACCTTTTATTCGCTGTAGTGATATCTTACTTCGTTGCAGCTGGCTTCAACACCTTAATATAAGTTTTAACATATTACTATTGTTTTGGGGTTTGTAGAAACTATTACGGAACACCAATGTGTTTTCTCCCATCTGTGTTTTCCAGATTTTGATTTAACCATGGTTTATCTCATAATTTGTACAAACTAAATTTCAGTATGCATTTTCTACTGCAATGTTTTTTTTTCTTTTTTTCTTTTTCTAGTCGTTGTTGGGCTTCGTATGATGTTTTGCTGCTTGGTACTAACTGCAAAATGAATTTTACTTGCTGTAGTTATTTTCAAGTGCGTCAATCATTACTTTGAACTTCTGACAGTATAATTTACTTAGTACCACTTAGGATTCACTATGGAGCGTGTTTCAATTTATCTAAAAATCATCAACAAAATATTCTTTTTGTTGTAGGTCATTACAATAGTGATTCACATGTATCAAAAGTGAAAACTAATGCATGGGGATCTAAGTGAGTTCAACATTCTTTTTTGGCCTGCATGCCTCCTGATTAACTGTTAATTATGCAGGGCCACTTATACACCATCGATGTTTCAGTCAGTGGATCTTGATCACCATTTGTCTTTAAAATTCCTTAAAGAAGATTGTCTCTATGTTTCCGTAAGCTTATATTATTTTCTTGGTTATCAATGTTGTATTGTGCTTAGACTAAGCCAAATTTGTATTTTTAATGTAACTGTAGGATCTCTTTAAAAATCACGGTGTTCCTGTCATGACTGGTAAAGAACTACTAATTGATTCTGTGATCGATCCATCTATTCCAAAAGATGGCGTGGACGACTATCTTGAGAAGGTACCACATGGAATTAGACATGATTGATGTTGTGCAGTCTCATTTATAATGTCTAAATTTATGTGTATTGTGATAGAGGTTGTTGGTTTTTGAATTAGGATTGGTGGTGCAGTGTTAGGATGAAGGAGCTGTAGTGGATTGGTTTATTTGAAATGTTAGCACTAGCTGAATAGTTTTGTTGTTTATAATTCAGCTTGGTGTATGAAAGCTTGGTGTATGAATTGAGGAAGAATTCTGGATTTTTTTTTTGAATGTGAATATGGATGTTGTTCTTTTTTAAATGTTAATGCACTACGCCATAGATGGCCTACGGCAACCCCAAAAAAGTGACGCAATAGGTGCCATAAAGTGTTGCTATAGGCAAAAAATGATATGTAGCAACACTTTCTTAGGGTTGCATTTTGATGCGTTACCTTAGAGTCAAAGGCAACGCCTTTGCGATCCTATGGCAACATCAGTATAGGTGTTACCACAGGTACCACTACAACAAAAAAATACTCTTTCACAACTACCAAAAATAGTTGTAATATGTCTGTTACAGCTGGCAATCGTAATAAAGTCAACCTTTTTTACAACTGTTTCTAGCAGTTGTTAAATTTTGTTTTACAACTATTAAATGTAATTATACCTCAACTGCTATTAATCAAAATTTTCTTATTATTATAATAAATATTATTACAACATAGTATTTTATTCAAATAAATAATTTATTTCAACATTTTAAATGGTACAAAAATTTTGACTCCACTATTTTACATTTACTGGTATATTACACAATCATTCATATTTACATACATTCCTCACCACATTGTCACTCGATTCACTCATATAAAGACTCACACATACAACCATAAGTAAGGAAAAAAATATACGAAAATGATTATATAAACTACATTGTGAATGCTACTCCATAGCTTGGACGATGTTCTACATTTAACAGTGATATTCATGATGCATAAGGATTATTGTGATCGGAAGAATCAAAAGAGAAGTCCACCTGAAGGCATATACGCCTGGAAAATTGTTCTCAGTATATCTATCCCTCAACATCATCATAAGAAAACGGTGAAGTAATATGTTAAAACGTTAGTCGTTTTTCCACATCATCCTACACAAAATCTGATTGATATAGAGTTCACATGTATAACATCCAAATAGATAAAACTGAATGGATGTACATACATTGGTGATTATTTAAAAAATATATGTTACTTGGCTTGTCATAAGTACGTTGAAAGACAGGGATCAATATAAATGTGGGTAAACCAACCTCCCGCTGTATAAATTCAACCAAAAGTCGTCAGACGGTAAATATGATCAATGTCGGTGTTTCGCTTATTAACTGCTTCTAAATGAGCAGCGAGATGACAGTTCATGAAGCCAAAAGTCATCACAAGTATATTTCAGCATTAGACAGAAAAGTAATTTAACTGCTGTAGAAACTTACATCGAGTACTGGATTGCATCAATAGCAATTATAGTGTTATGTAAAGAAGAGCTGGTTATCCATGCCTATCCATCAGGTTAAGAGCCACATTTGTAATTAGAAGACCTGCGTAATATCATTGGTTCCATATTATGTCAGCTTGCTGACCTTACGCATGCAAGTAACAAGATTATACATTAACGAAGACAATAGAGCTGTTACAATAGAGTCGTTAGAGTGTGAACACGTTCTTATCATATTTAGCATGCTTTGTCATTATCTACTAGCCGTTAGGCTCATGCATACTTGGTATGTTTAATACTAGCCGTTAGGCTCATACATATTTGGTGTATTTTTGTACTAGCCGTTGGGATCATAGCACTATATATATGTGCTCTTTGTATCATGTTTTGCATCAATAAAAATTGCAATTGTTCCTCTCCAATAACTCTCCTCCTCATCCCTTAATATGGTATCAGAGCCAAATTGCCGAAAGGCTTAATCATCAAGCAGAAAGTTGTTTTTGTTTTATGGCCATCAATAATGAAGTAACCTCTGCTGTTTCAGGAAGTATGGGGTACAACGCTCCACCTAACCATCATGACCTTATTAAACCAAAAAGCCAAATTATCACCACATCTCTAGACGAAGACAATTACATTCTATGGAAATATCAAGTAGAGATCGCTTTAAGAGGGTATGATTTACTGCAATACATTAATGGGACAATAACAGTCCCACCAGTAACGATAACAAATTCGGAAGGAGAAATTGTGCCTAACACAGACTACACAAAGTTTCAACAGCAAGACAACCTCCTCTCCTCATGGCTCCTATCGTCAGTAAGTTTGAATTTATTATCACAAATAGTTGGATGTAGCACGTCTTATGAAATATGGAAAACAGTTGAACAAATTTTCAGTTCATAATCAGCTGCTAGAATCATGCAATATAGAAGGGAATTACAAAATTGTAGAAAAAAGGAGGCAACCATGAAAGAATACTTAGGAAAAATTAAAAATCTATGTGACAAACTAAATGCTGTTGGCCATAAGATCAGCGACAATGAGCAAATCCTATTTACTATTGGTGGATTAGATGAAGAATATGAATCTCTAGTAACTGTTCTAGCCACACAACAAACCTTACCTGATTTACAGTTTGTTCGATCAGCACTCCTTGCTCATGAAGGCAGAATCGACCAAAGAAAAACAGCACAAAATAAGTTCTCTGCCAATTATACCACAGTCAGAAATAAGAAGATACAAGGAGATAACAACAACTGTCGTGTGAAATGTCAAATATGCCAAAAGTTTGATCACATGGCGAACAAATGTTACTTCAGGTATAATTCATACACAGGTAGACAACAGGCAAGCCAAAATTACTCTTCACAAAGAAGAGCACAAGCAAATATGGCAACAACAGGGAATTAAACTCAAAATAATAATAACGCAAACCGAAGACATAATGTTGCAGATAATGATGAAGTAAAAAATGAAGACAATGGCTTCGAAGAATGGTACCCTGACTCAGGAGCGACTCACCACATAACTAGCAATCTTCAAAAATTAAACATTGGGAGCAGAAATTACTCAGGTATGAGAAATTTGCATATGGATAATGGTAGTACTGCTAGTATCACACACATAGGCAAAGGGACTATCTTTGGGAAAAGACAACTCAAATTAAACAATCTTCTTAGGGTACTTACGATTAATAAAAATTTGTTAAGTGTATCAAAATTTGCCAACGACAATAATGTTTACTTTGAATTTCATCCTAAGTTTTGTTTAGTTAAAGATTCCCTAAATCATGAAATATTAATTCGAGGTAACCTATACAATGGTTTATACAAATTCAAGACTGCAAACTCAAATGGGGAATTCTGGTACAATAATGTAGATGCTAGTAGTGACAATGACTGTATTAGGAATAGTTGCAATAACGTTGATTATGACAATAATAGCAGTGAATGTAACGTGATTAATTCTTGGCATGTAAAATTAGGACATCCTAATCTAGAAACTGTTAAGACTGTTCTGCGAAGTAATAACATTCATTATAAAAATGTACCTATCAAACACACATGCACGCACTGCCAACTCGGCAAGAGCCACAAGCTCCCTTTTAGTGATTCTGAAACCAGCTATAATGAGCCACTGGAACTTATAGCCGCTGACTTGTGGGGACCCGCGCCTCTAAATTCATATCAGGGACACAGGTATTATCTTTCTTTTGTGGATGCTTATTCTAGATATAATTGGATATACATGCTGAAAACTAAATCAGAAGTTTGCAATACAGTTATGCAATTTATAACTCATGTCGAAAAACAAATGAACAGTATTGTTAAGGTTGTTCAGACAGATGAGGGAGCTGAGTTTAAACCTCTAACTAATTACTTTCTCAAAAGAGGGATCAAACATAGATTAACTTGCCCGCATACGTCCGAACAAAATGGTTTAGTCGAAAGAAAACATCGACACATAGTAGAGACTGGTCTAACTTTGTTATCACAAAGCTCATTACCCATGAAATATTGGAATGAAGCTTTCTACACATCTGTATTCCTCATTAACAAGTAGCCAACCAAAGTCTTAAACAATAAAAGCCCTCATGAAATGATATACAGTGTTAGACCAGAATATGGTTTTCTGAAAGCCTATGGGTGTCTGTGTTTTCCATGTTTGAGAGACTA
The DNA here is from genome assembly GCA_030737875.1 of Allium sativum. Taxonomy (NCBI): domain Eukaryota; kingdom Viridiplantae; phylum Streptophyta; class Magnoliopsida; order Asparagales; family Amaryllidaceae; genus Allium; species Allium sativum. The sequence continues at coordinate 40,829,872 of CM060924.1, forward strand.
TAACAATCATAAACTAAGTATGAGATCAAGCCCTTGCACATTCATTGGGTATGCACAAAACCAAAAAGGTTATAAGTGCATGGACAAAAATGGAAAAATATATGTTTCTAGACATGTGATATTTGTTGAAAACAAGTTTCCTTATGCAGAAAAGCAAATCGGCAAAAATGATGGGGAACATAGCATAAACAATAACATACGGTTCGAGCCATTCATTACTGAACCACCTTCAATTGATAGAAATGAAGAGCAACAACGCACAAGCAATTTAAACACCCAGGAAGAAACTGTGGATCGAACAAATGATCAAACCAATGAGACACACAATGACTCAGAAGATACAAACATACATCAAAACATGCAGTATAGTGAAGATACAGAATACAACAACCATGTTGACACTACCAGCAACAATGATACACAACAGCAAACACTACCACAATCAACTGGACATCACATGATCACCAGGTCAAAGAGAGGCATCTTCAAACCCAAAGTATATAATATTTCTGCCAGTGAGATCGAACCATTGAATTTCACTCAGGCTATAAGATCAAATAAATGGAAGGAAACAATGGACACTGAATATAAAGCTCTCATAAAAAACAACACTTGGAGCTTAGTGACTAAACCAAAACACAAAAATGTGATTGGTTGTAGGTGGACATACAAAATAAAAAGAAAAGAAGATGGATCTATTGACAAATACAATGCCAGATTGGTTGCAAAATGTTACGCGCAACAATTTGGTTTTGATTTCAATGAAACTTTTTCCCCAGTCATAAAACCCACAACCATCAGAATTATACTGACCATTGCTCTAAACAAAGGATGGAATGTGAGGCAACTGGACGTCAACAATGCTTTTTTGAATGGGGAATTGACTGAAGAGGTATACATGCAACAGCCTGAAGGATATGGTACTAGTGATAAAGTATGCAAACTACACAAAGCAATATATGGCTTAAAACAAACTTCGAGAGCTTGGTATGAAAAGCTAAAGTCAACTTTGTCTAACATGGGTTTCTCACAAGTTAAATCGGACAATTCTCTATATATGAAGAAGGGCATGCATGGAACTGTGTTCATTCCAGTATACGTTGACGACATGCTAATAACAGGAGACAACAGCGAAGAAATAAACAGAATCGTACACAAGCTGGATCAAAATTTCGCCATTAAAGACTTGGGGGAACTAAAAAATTTTCTTGGAATACAAGTGATTAGGAAAAACAATGGTGAATTAATATTATCCCAACAAAATTATATCACTGAAATACTGCAAAGGGCAAATATGCACAAGGCAAACCCATTACCTACGCCTATGATTAGTAACCTAAGACTATCTAAGCATAAAGGAGAAGCTATCAACAATGCCAAACAATATAGAAGCATAATACGAGCATTACAATACGCAACTATTACTCGACCAGACATATGCTACAACGTCAATAAACTCAGTCAATACATGCAGAACCCTTTATCAGAAATTTGGATGGCATTAAAGAGAGTGTTACGATACTTACAAGACACAAAACATTACGGCATACGCCTAAATTCAGAAAAGGAACTTAACTTACAGTGCTTTAGCGATGCCGATTGGGCCAACGATATTGACGATCGAAAGTCTGTCTCAGGATACTGCGTTTACCTCGGTTCCAATATCATTTCCTGGTGTACGAAGAAACAACAGACCATATCAAGATCTAGCACAGAGGCTGAGTACCGTGCACTGGCAAGCGCTTTAGCCGAAATCATGTGGATAGAATCACTGATGGAGGAGCTTGGTTTCACTCCAAGACGAAAGCCGGTCATTTGGTGCGATAATAAGAGCACAGTATCTTTATCTCTAAACCCTATTCAACATTCAAGGACGAAACATCTTGAAATTGATCTCCACTTTGTAAGAGAAAGAACGCAATCAGGAAGACTTGCAATATGTCATGTCCCCGCATACTATCAGCGAGCAGATGCTCGCACAAAGGCCCTTTCGACCAAAAATTTCATCAGAATGAGAGAGGAACTTCGCGTTATCAGTGCAGGCGGAAGCCAGAATGAGCAAGGAAACCCTTGTTCGAACTGAGGGGGCATAACGAAGACAATAGAGCCGTTACAATAGAGCCGTTAGAGTGTGAACACGTTCTTATCATATTTAACATGCTTTGTCATTATCTACTAGCCGTTAGGCTCATGCATACTTGGTATGTTTAATACTAGCCGTTAGGCTCATACATATTTGGTGTATTTTTGTACTAGCCGTTAGGCTCATAGCACTATATATATGTGCTCTTTGTATCATGTTTTACATCAATAAAAATTGCAATTGGTCCTCTCCAATAACTCTCCTCCTCATCCCTTAATATACATTATTTACTTCAGTTCGAATATAAGGTCAGTTAAAAGGGTATCCTATTTCCTGAAAATAAAATGGTAACATTATCCATGCACAATTTTAGTCACAAAGCACAGGGTTCTCATGAGTCATGACTACTGCTGTGTTATGAAAATAAAATGGATACGATTCTAAAATCCCAAGAACCTTAAATATATGCGAGCTGACATTTGCTCTTCTATGTATCCAGGTAATTGGTTTCTTGCTGCGAAGTCCGATGCAGCTTGAACTGCGTCTCTCTGTTTTTATCAATGTAAATGTCATGAATAGCACAAATGTCTATGAGTGACTAACAGTTACTGGATTGTAAGTACAAAAGGGATTTAATGGAAAGAGACTCAAAATTTCTTGTACGGTTAGTCCCATGAACAACAAGGTTTGTCATATTTCCAATGATATAAGCAGTCAACCCGAGATTGAACAACATGTAGCAGATGTCAAACAACATCTGTCGGCAAGCAAGTAATTGAAGCATCCCGCACAATGTATTGTGAAAAGAGTTACCTGTATCATAAGATAGATATTGTGAAAAGAGTTACCTGTATCATAAGATAGATATTGTAAAGCAGGAGTCATGCACTGTATGATATAAAAATGATGAAACAAGCAACAAGCATACAAAGATGTGAGCTAGCTAAGTATCATTAACATTTTACCTGTGATCTGTGACACGCTTTTCAGCTTTTGCTGAAGAATTGGCTTGAGACTCGGCTAGAATTCATTGAAGTTTAATAATGAGTTAATATCATTAACATTATCATTAACATATACAGTGGCGAGCAATGAGTTGTTTCTAAGAAGTACTGGAAGCATGAGAGACAAAACATCGCAATATTATGTCAAGTAACAGAATTGGCCTCATTATGCGCCAATAATCCAAGTACACAGGTTCTATTGTTGTATATGATCACGCAACATATTGGCCTCATTATGCACCAATAGTAGAAGAATCAGATGAAGATATCATGATGTTTACCCTTTCCAAGTACACATGACACGCTGGCAGTAGATTTGGGTATGTCTTGTTTCATCTGTACACATACTACAGATTATTCTTACGCATTAGTTACAAAGATTTGTCATGATTTTTATTTAGCTGGGCTATTATAAGGGACAAAGATGTTTACAAGAAATTAACAACTTACATAGCAACAAATAGTGAGGGCATTTCACGTGAAACACAATTCAGAACTCTAGAAATTGTAAAGGACGTTCTGTAACAGAAGGAACTTCATCACAAGGACTTCAATGAATTTGGCTACAAAGTTTAAGGGAATAAAGACATATTCAACAGAACAATTAGTTTTAGATTCAGTGTTCTCTCCCTAACAAATGGCCGTATCCAAAAGAAGCAAAGACAGATGACCAGTAAGATCCATATTTTGAAGAACATTTGATTGCCATATAAATAAACAAGTAAATAAAATCTTTAAATACCTCAACTTTGTTAAGCAAAGAAGTAACAGTTTCAATCTGACCTTCTTCCACACCATTGATAATCCATTCTTGTCTCCTGAATCTGCTATCGATTTTAGACAGTTCTTCAGCCTGCCATGCCGATATTTTCGAACACACAAAACAAGAGAGAGGATGTAAAGTGAAATCACGTCACCTAAACCAGTTTTGTTTCCAAATTTGCGAGCTTGAATCGAGCTTCAATCCTTGCGATGGAATCGCGATTTCCATTTTCTATTTTTTTATATGGGGAATTGATTTTAGGCTAGAAGGAAAAGAAAAAAAAAGGAGAAATATTTCGTTGATTTGAGAAGAGGAAGAAAATTGAAGGTGGCAGCTTGAAACATGTTTAGCGGGAAGATGAAAATTTGGGGGCAAAGTAGATAAGGCGGTGAAGAAAATCAAATTGATGCGGATGGATAACGTAGACCGTTGGATCGTTTTCACGTGGATTGATAATTTTTTTAATTTGAATATATCTATAGCTATTGCAACGTAATTTGATATATGTGCTAACACATTAAAGCATGCATTGCAATAGACAAAAATCAACATAACTCTGGCAACATTTTAGCTGGCAACACCTTGGATTTTCGTTGTAGTAGGCCATCTATGGCGTAGTGTTTGGATGTTCTTTTTAAAATGTGATTATAGATGTTTTTTCTTACAAATTTATCTTTGTTTTTTTATCTGCTATTTCAGTGTTCACAGTTGAATGATGTCGGTTATATATATATATATATATATATATATATATATATATATATATATATATATATATATATATAGGCGGATCAGAAGGGAATAGCGGCGGTTACCAACAAAAAAAGTGATATTAGGTTTACTTCAGTTTAATTTTCGTCGCTAATCCCTTGGCAATTAACAAGGGTTTACCAACGCTTTTCATAAATAATAATTTATTATAAATTAATTATCCGTCAGTAAATAGTCGGTATATAAATTAAAATTAAATTAATAAATAAAATTTTATTTTTATTATATAATTAGTAAAATGACGGAAAAATGTCGTAAAACTCTTGCTAAATTCCGTCGCAAAATCTGACATAGATACAGTCATGGTTTTTACAGACCACACCGTTATGTAGGAAATCCGTCGCTAAGGCCTGTTTAACGACGGATTAGAACCAGATTTTGTCGCTGCTATATGCGGTTTTTCTTGTAGTGGTTGATGGCTCAATATCTATGTGCAAGGCAAGGCTTGTGGCAAAGCGATACTCACAACAACATAGTGGATTTGATTTCTCTGAAACATTTTCACTTTTTATGAAATCCTTGTCAATTAGAATAATCCTAAAAATGCAAGAATTGGAGCATTAAATAACTTAATATTAATAATATTGCTTTCTTAAATGGCATTTTGCAGGAAGAAGAATATGTGGAACTTCCAGAAGGCTTTGTGCAGAAGGAAAATAAAAATATGGTGTGCAAGCTGCATAAAGCAATCTGTGGACTGAAACAAGCACCAAAGGTTTGGTTTCATAAGCCGAACTCAACTCTTATCAGACATGGCTTAAATCCTATAAAATCTGAATATATTTACTAAATTTACTGATGCCGCTGTCGCTTACGTATTAATCTATGTTGATGATTTTATTATCTCAGGAAACAACGAGTGAGAGATCAATGCAATCACTCAATGTCTATACAAATGCAGACTTGGAAACACATCATTATGACAGAAAGTCCACAACAATTTACTGCATTTTTTTGGGGAAAAACCCAATATCCAGGTGTGCAAAGAAACAAAATACAGTTTCTATATCCACTGTTGAAGCCTAATTTAGAAGTGTAGCAAGTGTCACAACAGAGCATATGTGGATAGAACCTCTGCTCAACGAACTCGAAATCAAACGCAATCGGAAAGCCATTGTGTGGTCTGACAACATCAATGCAATCTCCCACTTATGGCTAATCCAATTTTGTATTCTAAAACAAAGCATTTATAGAGAGTTGGATCTACACTTTATTCGTGAACTAGTCATGGATTTTAAGCTAAAAGTTGGATATATACCTTTGAGCGATCAAAAAGTGGATTTACTTACTAAACCACCCTGCAGACCAAGCTTCACCCGGACCAAGTTTCACCCTGTAGTGTTTTATCCCGTATAGTATGCATGTATATAACACATAACACCCCCCAAGGCCGTATTTATCTCAATATAGCATATTATTTATTAATCATTGATACATAATACCCCCACGGAGCCAAAGCATGAGTACTCAAACAAACACACAAAAAAAAAAAAAAAAAAAAGGGAAAAAGAAGAGAAAATAAAACTGCTCCACATTATTCCTCCAAAGCACCAAAACAAGTGAGTAACCAGTGATCTTAATGCACCCTGCAACAAACAATAATTCATTATATATTATGCTGTGAATAAAGGAAGCATGCATATTGTTGGCACGTATTAAAATTGAAAAGGAAAAAAAAAAGTACTTAGAGCAGTCAGTGGAAGGGCTGATAGCATAAGGAATGCTAACCCCGCACTTTGAAGGAACGCCAGCAGCAGCGCCGTAGTTAACACCATTCATGCTGCCAGCAATCTTCTTCAGGCAGCCGCAAGCCGTTTGGCGATCGGCCGGGGTTGTGGCCATGGCGTTCAGGCCCTTCACGCCGGCACAGCAAGCTGGGGAGAGGGGTCCCTTGCCAGTGATGTAAGGTATGCAGTTGGACAATTTCGACGTCACAGTTCCGCAGGTGACCGCGCCCTCCGCGCTGGGTGTGATGGTCAGTACTATGGCGAAGGCAGCGAGGGCGCAGACGATGACAGAGAAGCGAGCCATTATATATATATATATATATATATATATATATATATATATATATATATATATATATATATATATATATATATATATATATATATATATATATATATATATATATATATATATATCAATTATCAAGTGTGTTTGAGTACGGGAAATGGTTTGAGTGAGGAAGGAGGAGTGAGGGGGCGTGTGTATATATAGAGGGGATGGAGTGGTTGTCGGTTGAAGGTAGATACTCAGTAGCCTGAGAAGGCGATTAATTAATGAGCGTCTGTGTTTTGTGGCCGTGGCAGCTTTGATGGGTGCGGGCATTTATTGCCCCATTCCATTATTTCTGTTGGTTTCGTTAACGCTATTTGCTGATTTGATTTGGTGTGCTACGTGGACGCTTCCTATGTATTAAGGTGTCTTTTACTTCAGGGACCATTACAGACTTCCTTTGACCTCGAATCTTTATTATCGAATGAAAATTTGGGGAGAATGGATTGAACAGATACAATTGTGTTACCACAGTAAACTGACCGTTTTGTAGAATAAACAGTAAAAAAAAAAAAGGTCTATTACTAGTTTTTAATAAACATAAAAGATAATTTAATTGAAAAACAACCAATATTACTTAGAGCAACCCCAACACGGGGTCGGTTGCTCTTCAACCGATCCCCAACAGGAGGATCAAACCTCTTGTCAGGATTGCATCAACTACACTGAGTGTTGTTAAAAGCAACCAAATGGTTATTGGAACGATCGGGCATAGCCGTCTTTAAATAAACCAGCTATATTTTTTATTTTTTTACTTTTTTTACTTTTTTTGGGTCCCAGCCTAGAGCTGGGACCCGAAATAAAATTGAACATGTAACAACCCGGAATTTGGGGCCAATTTAAAATTTTCATTTTAGAGATTCTAAAGGTGTTTAAATATTGAAAATAAATTATTTTAAGTAATAACGACTAGAAATTTAATTATAAAAGGAATTAAGAATAGCACGGTAGTTTGAAAAGTCAAATCTGAACTTTGACTTACTGTGCAGGATGCAGGATAAATCGGATTTTGGTGAAACCAAAAATATTTAAATATATTAATGAATATCTTTCTAACAAATCTGAAAAATCAAAGTTTCATAGCGGGAATCAAAAGTTATGGCCATATGAATTTTCAGAAAGGTCGCCAAAGAGAATATATCGCCCTTGAAAATAGACATTTTGCATACGACCTCGGAATTCGACGAAACCACTTTTGTTTGATTCTTGATGTCAAATTCTTGCTATGTTTCAAATTTCATAATTTTTGAAGTTAATATGTAAGCGTGGCAAAGGAAAATGTGTTTTGGTCAATTATAGTCAAATTGGATCGACCAGAAAATGGCCATTTTTCAAACGATTTCAGAATTCGACGAAATTAGTTTTGTTAGGACCGTATCGTCAAAACATAACCAAAAATAATTTTTTTGGATTTTTCCGTTTCTTTCAGCCGCACAACCTATTCCCCTTCAAAATTTCAAACTCCGATTTCTCTCTCGTTTCTCTACGAAATCCTTAGCAGTAATACCCGTTTCGAAGAGATTCTCGAGCTTTACGATCCTGTACCAAAATCAGAGCCTCTCAACACCTATAGCCGCCGCCCCGACCACCTAAACCCGCCGCCGTCGCACCTCCCTCTGCCCCACCACGTTGAACCGCACCCCACCCCCTTTCTGGCGCCAATCCCCCTCTCCAAGCCCTATAATCTCCAACTAACCGCTCCTCAAACCATCAACTATATCTCCTGAAACTCCAAATCAAAGCTTTGAACTTTCTAAAAATCCAAGGTAAATTCGATTTCATATTTGCGACGCTTTTAAACGTCGCAGTGACAGTTGTTAAAAGTTGTTTTCTAATTTATACATATGAACTTCAAATTGAAATCTTTCAGATCCGAAATCGCCGCGACTTTGAACACGAGATCTGATCGAGTTTGGACCTTTATTTCAAATCCAAGCAAAGTGAGAATTTATTTTTAATTTAATTTAATTATTATTCTTGCGTTATGTGAAGTTTGAATGACAAATATAAATGGATCTGCGATGGATGTTATTCTACGTTATGGATCTGAATTGTTTGTGATGTTATGATATTAGATCTAAAAATTTAAATGCTAGATCTGAGATTGGTGATTTATTAGGATCATTTATTCGTTAATGTTATCAATCATGACAATTGATTTTCTTGTGAATCATGAATATACTCAGTAAAATTCCCCTTTTGTGTAAGTTATTGAATTGAATTATGATTGTCCATCCAGTACAAATCTATTACTTTGAGGATGATCGATAAAACTTCCATTTTGTTGTTTAGATTGGGATTTGATAACGATATGGAAAAAGTTAACTTTATATTGAAAATAAGAAGATTAGTGAACGATATGGAAAAAGTTAACTTTTTATTAAAAATAAAAAGGTAAATAAAAAGACGATATTTTTACATTGTAAATAAAAAGACGATATTTTTACATTGTAAATAAAAAGACGATATTTTTATATGGTAAATAAAAAAGATGATATTTTTTGCAATGTAAATTAAGAGGTGAGATTTTTGCAACGTAAATAAAGAATACATTTTATATGTAATTAGATATGACAATTTACACCGTAAATTAAAATACATTTCTATTATGTAAATTAGAAAATGTAAATTTACATTGTAAATTAAAAAGTACAAAATTTTTATATGTAAAATAGAGATGAGAATTTGCATTGTAATTAAAAATTACATTTTTATAATGTAAATAAGAAGTAGAGTTTGCATTGTAATTAAAAATTACATTTTTATAATGTAAATAAGAAGTAGAGTTTGCATTGTAATTAAAAATTACATTTTTATAATGTAAATAAGAAGTAGCGTTGTAATTAAAAATTACATTTTTATAATGTAAATAAGTAGAGTTTGCATTGTAATTAAAAATTACATTTTTATAACGTAAATAAGAAGTAGAGTTTGCATTGTAATTAAAAATTACATTTTTATAATGTAAATAAGAAGTAGAGTTTGCGTTGTAATGAAATTTACATTTTTACATGTAAATAGAAAGTAGAAATTTGCAATGTAATGTAATTTACATTTTTTATATGTAAATAGAAAGTAGAAATTTGCAATGTAATGAAATTTACATTTTTATATGTAATTATGAAGTATGAATTTGCAATGTAATGAAATTTACATTTTTACATGTAAATAGAAAGTAGAAATTTGCAATGTAATGAAATTTACATTTTTATATGTAAATAAAAGTATGATTTTGCATTGTAATGAAATTTACATTTTTATATGTAATTAGGAAGTATGAATTTGCAATGTAATGAAATTTACATTTTTACATGTAAATAGAAATTAGAAATTTGCAATGTAATGAAATTTACATTTTTATATGTAAATAAAAGTATGAATTTGTAATGTATTGAAATTTACATTTTTATATGTAATTAGAAAGTATGAATTTGCAATGTAATGAAATTTATATTTTTACATGTAAATAGAAAGTAGAAATTACATTGTAATTAAATTTACATTTTTATATGTAAATTTAGAATATGATTTACACTGCAAACATAAGTTACATTTTTATTATGTAATTAAGATGAGAATTTACATTGAAATTGAAATTTACATTTTTATATGTAAATTAAAAGTAGGATTTTGCAATGTATCAAGATTTACATTTTTATATGCAAATAAAAAGTTTGAATTTATATAGGAATTAAATTTACATTTTTTACATGTAAATGAAAAGGATGGAATTTACATTTTTAATGCAAATAAAGAATGAATTCAGGATGCTGAAATATTATCTTCATTTTCAAATGAATTAAAATTTAATGAGGATCGGTAGTTGTTTAGAGCGTTGTTTAAATCGAACGACGTTATTACGATTAAACGATTATATTTATATATATAATTATAATTAAAATTAAACGAATCGAGCGCGGTAGTTCGCTTTTTGAAACCGTACTTTTAAACGACTATACCAAAAGATCCGACCGTCGGATTTTCCAAAAACTGGAACCATTAGGACCGTCTTGGGAAAATCTTTTCAACGATATAAAATATGTTAAAAACCAATGGTTAGATCCCGAGAAATGTAAAAATCAAAATTGGTTGAAAGCAGCGCCATGATCGTCGCTGGCCCGTGGCGTCACTAAATAAAGATTTAACTATTTTAAATTGTTAAATTGGAAATTAATCGTTATAAAATAATATTAACGAATAGGAATGATTTTCAATAAGTACGTATATACGAGAATTATTTCGAAAGTCCGAGCTTCTTTCATTCCAAATGATCGAACGACGTTAAGAATCGAAGTATGAAGACCATAAATCTTCCATCGAGAGGACAACGATCGAGGCCCTGATTTGACTTCCTCCCAATTCAGGGGTCATGGTCATTGCCCAAACGAACATGTTGATTTCACGGGTTTGGTTTTCGCTCAGACCCAGAGCATAAGCTGATAAATGGATTGTGTGTCTGACATCGTACTCCGTTAAATATCATGTTATTAATTTTCTATCGAAAGTACGAATGATTGGTGGCAGAGAATTCATTCTCTCGCTTAACACCCTTTCGTATATTTTGGCAAAGGATTGGTAGTATAATATGGAGTGACAGTGTGGCATACTAAGATGCAATGATCAAGGTTTCTTGTTGAAAAGCAGAACCTTGTGGTGACGATCAAAGCACAGCTTGAATAAGCATAGCTTTGTGTATTACGTAGCTTCACGAGCCTCACAACCCGGTGGAGTCTAAAACGGGAGAAGGGAACGCAGGGAGAGCAGCACATTTCTTTCTAGCTAGAAGTAGTGTCAGTGCTTAAACTGGCTGATATTTTACTTATGTGGATGATGGAATGAGGCGCCTCGGATGATAGGTCCTATAGGAAACGTGTGTTCAGAAATTGCCAATCCACGAAGCTGTATCATCCAAGGGTTCACTGCGGGGGATCCTGAGACATAAGCTAGAGTGTCTCGAATCGGTAAGGAGCTCCTCCCTAGCCTTGACTCATGATGGAAAACCAAATTACAAATATGACCCTATGAATTTGATTGTATTACTAGTATAGAGGCATAGTATATGGTAGCTATGCTTCCTAGGATTGATACATTTATTTTGAAATATTTTTATATACACTAATAATAATATCAAATTCGTTTTTATCGTACCAAGCATGTTTAATCACCATAAGGTAAAACTCTATCCTCTGGTTTGTGTTGCATTGCGTGATGGGACTTGAGTCTTATGATGATTTCATTTTTTCAAAAGCATTGCGTTGTTTTACGTTTTACTTATGTATTTGTTCAATCACCTTAAATTATGCACGGCAATCCATTGGAATAAACTCGTTCCGCATTAGCAGCGTGGTCTTTGGATTTGCCTTATTACTGTTAGTTGAATTAGTTAAGAATTCTCACACCAGTCCCATGACTGACTCGTAGTTTGTTTTCACCTTTGCAAACTCGGGTGCCCTCTTTTCTACACGGGCAGCCAAGTAATAGGTCTAGCTTTCTTTGGAGTCGCTATCTTGGAGCTGCTTATTTATCTTGGAGTGCTTATTTGGAGGTGCTTATGTTGGACCACGAAGACTATCTATCATTTATCTTTTGTTGCATTTTATCTTTAAACTCTGAAACATCCAGACTTATTTTATTTCCCGTTGTTCTATTTTGAAGTTGGAACTTATTTCCTTTTTGTTGAAACTTGATGTAATAATTTAAACTCTGTGACTGTGGGATTCTATGTTTGATGACATTCATATTCCTCTGTTAAGATGTTGTTATTCTATAGTTTTCCTTTTCTATGTTGTATCTATGATCTGTATCGTTATATTTATGTTGTATTCCAGATGATTATTCCTTACTTTCATCCCGTGGAAGTTTGGGGTTATCACAGTTGGTATCCGAGCATTGGTTAAACATAGCTTTGGAATATAACATAATTATAATAATTCGTTTACATAGAATCACAATATCCTATGGCGAACATTTCATGAGAATACATAATAATCAGTCATTTTATTGCCATCCTTTTTTCCATCCTTTCATCTTTATCATTCCTTAAAATCACCATTATAGTTGTTCTGAATCTTTCCTTGTTCGTACAGAACTAACTAGAAATGAGTACTGCTGCCGCTAGAGCCGCTAGAGCTAGAGCAAGGAGGCAGAATGTTGCTGAAACTGAGGAGCCCACAACTCGACAGCCACCACCACCACCACCACAGCCCTTTAACTTGGATAAGGTAGCGAAGAAGTTCAAAAACTTAGGTGGAGTTCCATTCTCTGGTACGGAGACTGTGACACAGGCTCAAGCATGGCTTAAGAATTGTGAGAAGATATTTGGAGGGCTAGGGCTGGATGATCAAAGGAAGTGATTTAAGGCTTAATGGCTGCTCCAAGGCGGGGCACAAAATTGGTGGGAATTGATCAATATAGGAGGTGATGAAGAAAATATGTCTTGGACCAAGTTTAAGGAGCCGTTCAATGAAAAATACGTCCAAAAGCAAGAAGTGGAAAAGCTGCATGACGAGTTCGCCAACTTGAAGTAAGGCGACAAAACTATCTCGGAGTATGTAAGAAGATTTGAAGACCTCTCTAGCTATGCCCCAGAATTGATTCAGGATGATTTTCAAAAGAACAAGAGGTTTTTTGATGGACTTGCAAGGAAGTACACTGACAGGGTTACTGCTCACATTGACCTTTCTTTCAATAAGCTGATTGAGTTTGCTTGTCGCTATGAGGAGAACGACAAAAGAGTTTCACAACAAGATAGAGAAAGGAGCTTGGCCAACAATAATAATAAAAGGAAGCAAACAGAGAAGAAGACTGAAGGAAGCAGTTCTGGAGCTGCTAAAACCCATGATAAGTCAAAGGTGCAATGCTACAACTGCCAGAAGTTTGGACACTACAGCAAGGACTGCAGAAATCCGAAGAAGACCCGATGTGATGACACTAAAGAATGCTATAACTGCCACAAAAAGGGTCATATCAAGCCAAATTGTCCACTGTTGAAAGGAGCTCAGATTGCACATGTGTACGAGGGGGAAAGTGCACCACCTTCCTCCGCACCTACTTCTTCTGGAGGAGCAGGTAAGCCTGATGTTTTAGATAGTACCATTTCTGTTAAAAACATTCCTGTTACTGCTTTGTTTGATACGGGCGCATCGAGAGGCTTTATTTCTAGCAACACGGTCCAGAAATTGAAATTAAAACAAAGAAGTCTTAAAGAGCCAATTAATGTTCATAATCCTGTAGGAGGTTCTATCGTCCTTGATTTATACTGTAGGGTGCCTATTTCTTATTCTTACTTTCAATTTCCTTATGACTTGACTATCATGAATTTTTCCGAGTTCGATATCATCCTTGGTCTTGATTGGCTAACAAAATTTGAGGCTGAGGTTAGATGTGCGGATAGAATAGTTGAAATCAAAACAAAGTTTGGGGATGTTATTTCTATACCTTGCCATGGTTCAAAGACAGATAGGAAGTCATTTTGGTCTTCCCTCGAGATCACTCCTATTTCTTTAGAAAATATTCCCGTGGCCAAAAATTACGCGGACGTATTTGAAGAAGTAGACAGCTTACCCCCGCGAAGGGAAATCGATTTCAGAATTGATCTAGTTCCAAATGCAAGGCCTATAGTCTATGCTATCTGAAGGATGACCCCTAAAGAAAAAGAAGTGTTGCAAACCCAAACTAAGCAGCACTTATGGAAGGGACTAATCCGGCCCAGTTTTTCCAATTGGGGTGCAGCTGTGGTATTTGTCCCCAAGTCTGACGGTACTCTAAGGCTCTGTGTGGATTACCGCGACCTTAATAAACAAACATTGAAGAACAAATACCCTTTGCCTCGCATAGATGATTTAATGGACCAATTAAATGGAGCCAAGGTGTTTTCAAAGATGGACCTAGCCACTGGTTTCCACCAACTCCGCATAGCCGAAGAATGCATACCTTTGACCGCCTTTAGAGGTGCTGACATATTTTACGAATGGTTAGTAATGTTGTTCGGTCTATGCAATGCTTCCGCCTACTTTGTTGACTTGATGAATAGGGTCTTCCGAAATGTCCTAAACAAATTCGTCCTAGTCTTCATTGATGATATTCTAATCTATTCTAAAACTAAGGAGGAGCATGAAGGGCATTTAAAGGAAGTGTTGGAGATTCTACGAAGAAATGTTTAAAAAGCAAAATTTTCCAAATGCACATTTTGGCAAGAGGAGGTAAAATTCTTGGGCCATGTTGTGTCAAAAGAAGGAATTGCTGTTGACCCAAGCAAAATTGCCGCCATTCGAGACTGGAAGCAGCCCAGTACACCCACTAAAGTAAGAAGCTTCCTAGGATTGGCTGGATATTACAGGTAATTTGTCAAAGACTTCGCCAAGCTGCCTTGCCCATTAACAAAGCTCACCAAGTTCAATTGGACATCGGAGTGTGAGGAGGCCTTCCAAAAGCTAAAAGTGAGTTTGGCCACTGCTCCCGTACTAACCATCATCGATGGCAACCAAGATTTAAAAGTTTACACTGATGCTTCTCAAAGTGGTGGTCTTGGTGCGGTACTGATGCAAAGAGGCAAAGTTGTTGCATATGCAAGTCGTCAAATAAAGCCGCATGAGAAAAATTATCGTGTCCATGACTTGGAGTTGTTGGTCGTAGTCTTTGCTTTAAAAATTTGGAGACATTATCTTTACGTCGAAAAATTTGAATTATTCACAGACCATCAATCTTTGAAATATCTCTTCGATCAAAAGGATTTGAATTTAAGGCAGCAACGGTGGCTAGAATTTCTGGCGGCATACGATCTTGACATCTTATATACGCCGGGAAAAGACAATGTTGTGGCGGATGCACTTAGTAGAAAGGACGTCATTGTCGCAAACCTCATTATTACCCCTTCTTTGATTGATAAAATTTCTGCTCTTCAAAAGGAGGATGAGTTTATTCAAAGAATTATTAAGAAAATTCAAAGAGGTGAAAGCACGAGCTTCCAAATTGATCGCAAAGGAGTACTTAGATTGCAAGGGCGAATCTGTGTTCCAAATATCCGAGAGCTCATAAGGGAAGTTTTAGATGAAGGCCACAAATCAAAGCTTAGCATCCATCTAGGCGTGAGCAAGATGTATCAAGATCTAAAGCGCACGTTTTGTTGGAGGTCTATGAAGAGGGATATATCCATCTACGTGAGTAGATGTCATACATGCCAATAGGTTAAGAGCGATCAACAAAAGCTTGCGAGATTGTTGCAACCATTGGAGATTCCAAGTTGTAAGTGGGACCAAATCACCATGGATTTTATAGATGGTTTGCCCCGTACTAGGAGAGGGAATGACAGCATATGGGTGATCGTGGACCGCTTTACAAAGTCCGCTCATTTCATACCTGTCAAGTCCACTCGAACTGCTCAAAGTTCGGCACAAATCTATTTCAAAGAAATCGTCAGGCTACATGGGTAATGAAGCTAAATCTTTCCTTTTATCATTATCTGAATGGAAATTTTCATTTTCTAATTAAATAATAAAAGAATAATCTTTTGTTTTAAACAGAGTTCCTAGTAGCATTGTTAGCGACCGTGATCCTATCTTTGCTAGCAAATTTTGGGAAGCATTCCAAAATGAGTTGGGAACGAAGTTAAAATCTTAGTATCGCATATCACCCTCAGACAGATGGCCAAACTGAGAGGATGAATCACATTCTTGAGGATCTACTACGAGCTTGCATACTCGATTTTGGAGGTTCTTGGGAGGATCACTTGCATTTAGTTGAATTCTCTTATAACAATAGCTATCAATCAAGTTTGAAAATGTCTCCATTTGAAGCCTTATATGGTAGGCCATGTAGATCGCCAGCATGTTGGGTTGAAAAAGGAAATCGTCTAGTATTGGGTCCAGACATGGTCCGAGAAGCTTCAGACAAAGTCGATTATATTAAAAAGCGATTATTGGCTGCCCAAAGTAGACAAAAGAGCTATGCAGATGTAAGAAGGACAGCGTTGACTTTTGAAGTGGGTGACTATTTCTATTTGAAAGTTGCTCCAATGCGAGGTGTAATCCGTTTTGGAAAGACAGGAAAATTAGCACCTAAATTCATCGGCCCCTTCCCTATTCTTGAAAAGATTGGCACCCTAGCCTACAGAATTCAGATGCCCGACTAGTTGCCTGGAGTGCACGATGTATTCCATGTATCTCAACTTCGAAGGCATGTCCATGATCCAGATCTAGTTGTGGAGGAAGCTGCACAGCAAGATTTGGAAATTACCCCAAGCCTAGCAGTGAGAAGAGAACCACTGAAAATTATTGGCAAAGAGACTAGAGTGCTGAGAAATAAAAGAATCAACCTAGTCAAAGTGCAATGGAGCAGTGATCCTAGATACTGCACTTGGGAAACCGAGGAGAGTATCAAACAAGCCTATACCAAATGCAGAGTGGATATCTCCGATTAGATTTTATTTTGAGGTAGGCTTAAAATATTTCACATTCTCTGTGTTAGTTCCTACTCTTCTATTTTCCTTTTTCCTTTTTGAGGACGAAAAGTTCCTAAGCGGGGGAGATTGTAACAACCTGGAATTTGGGGCCAATTTAAAATTTTCATTTTAGAGATTTTAAAGGTGTTTAAATATTGGAAATAAATTATTTTAAGTAATAACGACTAGAAATTTAATTATAAAGGAATTAAGAATAGAACGATAGTTTGAAAAGTCAAATCTGAACTTTGACTGACTGTACAGGATGCAGAATAAATCGAATTTTGGTGAAACCAAAAACATTTAAATCTATTAATGAATATCTTTCTAACGAATCTGAAAAATCGAAGTTTCATAGCGGGAATCAAAATTTATTGCCAAATGAATTTCCAAAAAGGTCGCTATAGAGAATATATCGCCCTTGAAAATAGACATTTTGCATACGTCCTCGGAATTCGACGAAACCACTTTTGTTGGATCCGGGATGTCAAATTATTGCTAGGTTTCAAATTTCAAATTTTTTGAAGTTAATATGTGAGCGTGGCAAAGGAAAATGTGTTTTGGTCAATTACAGTTAAATTGGATCGACCAGAAAATGGCCATTTTTCAAACGATCTCAGAATTCAACGAAATTAGTTTTGTTAGGACCGTATCGTAAAAATATAACCAAAAATAATATTTCTGGATTTTTCTGAGTTCGTATGTGACTCCGGTAAAATTAACAAGTACTTTCGAATTTAATATTAAAGATTTATTTTGAAAATAAAAGGAACATACTGTAAACTTCAGAATTAGACTTCGGCACTAGCGCCATTGCGTTCAGAAGACGTCAAAACATATTGTTCGATAGTCACTGGGCTCCGTTTGGAGATCGGACGGAAAAATCCTAATTTCTGGAATTAATTAAATTAAAAATAAAAATGAAATACCCTAGAATACACGTATAAATACGACGCTACAGCCCTCCTTCTTACTTCCATTTCTTTCAGCCGCACAACCCATTCCCCTTCAAAATTTCAAACTCTGATTTCTCTCTCGTTTCTCTACGAAATCCTTCGCAGTAATACCCGTTTCGTAAAGATTCTCGAGCTCTTCGATCCTGTACCAAAACCGGAGCCTCTCATCACCTGTAGTCGCCGCCTTGACCACCTAAACCCACCGCCGTCGCACCCCCCTCGGCCCCACCACGTTGAACCGCACCCCACCCCCTTCGCGGCGCCGATCCTCCTCTCCAAGCCCTACAATCTCCAACAAACCGCTCCTCAAACCATCAACTATATCTCCTGAAAATCCAAATCAAAGTTTTGAACTTTCTGAAAATCAAAGGTAAATTCAGTTTCAGATTTGCGACGCTTTTAAATGTCGCAGTGACAGTTGTTAAAGTTGTTTTCTAATTTATACATATGAACTTCAAATTGAAATCTTTCAGATCCGAAATCGCCGTTACTTTGAACACGAGATCTGATCGAGTTTGAACCTTCATTTCAAATCCAAGCAAAGTGAGAATTTATTTTCAATTAAATTTAATTAATTTAATTATTATTCTTGCGTTATGTGAAGTTTGAATGGCAAATATAAATGGATCTGCGATGGATGTTATTCTAAGTTATGGATCTGAATTGTTTGTGATGTTATGATATTAGATCTGAAAATTTAAATGCTAGATCTAAGATTGGTGATTTATTAGGATCATTTATTCGTTAATTTTATCAATCATGACAATTGATTTTCTTGTGAATCATGAATATACTCAGTAAAATTCCCCCTTTGTGTAAGTTATTGAATTGAATTATCATTGTCCATCCAGTATAAATCTATTACTTTGAGGATGATCGATAAAACTTCCCTTTTGTTGTTTAGATTGGGATTTGATAACGATATGGAAAAAGTTAACTTTATATTGAAAATAAGAAGATTAGTGAACGATATGGAAAAAGTTAAATTTTTATTAAAAATAAAAAGGTAAATAAAAAGGCGATATTTTTATATTGTAAATAAAAAGACGATATTTTTACATTGTAAATAAAAAGACGATATTTTTATATGGTAAATAAAAAAGATGATATTTTTGCAATGTAAATTAAAAGGTGAGATTTTTGCATCGTAAATAAATAATACATTTTATATGTAATTAGATATGACAATTTACACCGTAAATTAAAATACATCTCTATTATGTAAATTAGAGAATGTAAATTTACATTGTAAATTAAAAAGTACAAAATTTTTATATGTAAAATAGAGATGAGAATTTGCATTGTAATTAAAAATTACATTTTTATAATGTAAATAAGAAGTAGAGTTTGCATTGTAATTAAAAATTACATTTTTATATTGTAAAGAAGTTGAGTTTGCATTATAATTAAAAATTACATTTTTGTAATGTAAATAAGAAGTAGAGTTTGCATTGTAATTAAAAATTACATTTTTATAATGTAAATAAGAAGTAGAGTTTGCATTGTAATTAAAAATTACATTTTTATAATGTAAATAATAAGTAGAGTTTGCTTTGTAATTAAAAATTACATTTTTATAATGTAAATAAGTAGTAGAGTGTGCGTTGTAATTAAAAATTACATTTTTATAATGTAAATAAGAAGTAGAGTTTGCATTGTAATTAAAAATTACATTTTTATAATGTAAATAAGAAGTAGAGTTTGCATTGTAATGAAATTTACATTTTTACATGTAAATAGAAAGTAGAAATTTGCAATGTAGTGAAATTTACATTTTTATATGTAAATAGAAAGTAGAAATTTGCAATGTAGTGAAATTTACATTTTTATATGTAATTAGGAAGTATGAATTTGCAATGTAAAGAAATTTACATTTTTACATGTAAATAGAAAGTAGAAATTTGCAATGTAACGAAATTTGCATTTTTATATGTAAATAAAAGTATGATTTTGCATTGTAAAGAAATTTACATTTTTATATGTAATTATAAAGTATGAATTTGCAATGTAATGAAATTTACATTTTTACATGTAAATTGAAAGTAGAAATTTGCAATGTAATGAAATTTACATTTTTATATGTAAATAAAATTATGATTTTGCAATGTATTGAAATTTACATTTTTATATGTAATTAGAAAGTATGAATTTGCAATGTAATGAAATTTATATTTTTACATGTAAATAGAAAGTAGAAATTGCATTGTAATTAAATTTACATTTTTATATATAAATTTAGAATAGGATTTGCACTGCAAATATAAGTTACATTTTTATTATGTAATTAAGATAAGAATTTACATTGAAATTGAAATTTACATTTTTGTATGTAAATTAAAAGTAGGATTTTGCAATGTATCAAGATTTACATTTTTATATGCAAATAAAAAGTAGGAATTTATATAGGAATTAAATTTACATTTTTTTACATGTAAATGAAAAGGGTGGAATTTACATTTTTAATGTAAATAAAGAATGAATTTAGGATGCTGAAATATTATCTTCATTTTCAAATGAATTAAAATTTAATGAGGATCGGTAGTTGTTTAGAGCGTTGTTTAAATCGAACGACGTTATTACGATTAAGCGATTATATTTATATAGATATATATAATTAAAATTAAACGAATCGAGCGCAGTAGTTCGCGTTTTGAAACCGTACCTTTAAACGACTATACGAAAAGATCCGACCGTTGGATTTTCTCAAAACTGGAACCATTAGGACCGTCTTCGGAAAATCTTTTCAACAATATAAAATATGTTAAAAACCAATGGTTAGATCCCGAGAAATGTAAAAATCAAAATTGGTTAAAAGCAGCACAAGGATCGCCGCTGACCCGTGGCTTCGTTAAATAAAGATTTAACCATTTTAAATAGTTAAATTGGAAATTAATCGTTATAAAATAATATTAACGAATAGCAATGATTTTCAATAAGTATGTATATACGAGAATTATTTGGAAAGTCCGAGCTTCTCCCATACCAAATAATCAAACGACGTTAAGAATCGAAGTATGAAGACGGCGTATGAAGACCGTAAATCTTCCATCGAGAGGACAACGATCGAGGCCCTGATTTGACTTGCTCCCAATTCTGGGGTCATTGCCCAAACGAACATGTTGATTTCACGGGTTTGGTTTTCGCTCAGACCCAGAGCATAAGCAGATAAATGGATTGTGTGTCCGACATCGTACTCCGTTAAATATCATTTTATTAATTTTCTGTCGAATGTACGAATGATTGGTGGTAGAGAATTCATTCTCTCGCTTAATACCCTTTCGTATATTTTGGCAAAGGATTGGTAGTATAATATGGAGTGACAGTGTGGCATACTAAGATGCAGTGATCAAGGTTTCTTGTTGAAAACCAGAACCTTGTGGTGACGATCAAAGCACAGCTTGAATAATCATAGCTTTGTGTATTACGTAGCTTCACGAGCCTCACAACCCGGTGGAGTCTAAAACGGGAGAAGGCAACGCAGGGAGAGCAACACGTCTCTTTCTAGCTAGAAGTAGTGTCAGTGCTTAAACTGGTTGATATTTTACTTATGTGGATGATGGAATGAAGCGCCTCGGATGATAGGTCCCATAGGATCGGGAAACGTGTGTTCAGGAATTGCCACTCCACGAAGCTGTATGTGTGGACCGGCCCTGCAGGATCCAAGGGTCCACTGCCGGGGATCCTGAGACATTAGCTAGAATGTCTCGAATCGGTAAGGAGCTCCTCCCTAGCCTTGACTCATGATGGAAAACCAAATTCCAAATACGACCCTACGAATTTGATTGTATTACTAGTATGGAGGCATAGTATATGGTTGCTATGCTTCCTAGGATTGATACATTTATTTTGAAATATTTTTATATACACTAATAATAATATCAAATTCGTTTTTATCGTACCAAGCATGTTTAATCACCATAAGGTAAAACTCTATCCTCTGGTTTGTGTTGCATTGTGTGATGGGACTTGAGTCTTATGGTGATTTCATTTTTCCAAAAGCATTGCGTTGTTTTACGTTTTAATTACGTATTTGTTCAATCACCTTAAATTATGCATGGCAATCCATTGGAATATACTCGTTCCGCATTAGCGGCGTGGTCTTTGGATTTGCCTTATTACTATTAGTTAAATTAGTTAAGAATTCTCACACCCGTCCCATGAATGAATCGTAGTTTGTTTTCACCTTTGCAAACTTGGGTGCCTTCTTTTCCACAAGGGCAGCCAAGTAACAGGTCTAGCTTTCTTTGGAGTCGCTATCTTGGAGCTGCTTATTTATCTTGGAGTGCTTATTTGGAGGTGCTTATGTTGGACCACGAAGACTACCTATCATTTATCTTTTGTTGCATTTTATCTTTAAACTCTAAAGCATCCAGACTTATTTTATTTCCAGTTGTTCTATTTTGAAGTTGGAACTTATTTCCTTTTTGCTGAAATTTGATGTAATAATTTAAACTCTATGACTGTGGGATTCTGTGTTTGATGACATTCATATTCCGCTGCTATGATGTTGTTATTCTATAGTTTTCCTTTACTATGTTGTATCTGTGATCTGTATTGTTATATTTATGTTGTATTCCAAATGATTATTCCTTACTTTCATCCCGTGGAAGTTTGGGGTTATCACAGAACATTTCTTAGCCGCTTTTAGAAAGCCGACTAAGAAATGTAAGTATTTAATTTAATAAAAAATCTCTGTGACCTTTCTTCTCCATTGGGGTGAGTTGGGAGTCAACCGAGCATGATTTGACCCCCAATGACTCACCCCGTTGGGGATGCCCTTACATCAACAGTTAGACATAAGGAGAATCAGACTTTGAAATTTGTACCGTGTTTGTTGAAAATGGATTTTCATTAATTAGAAAACAACCGAATTAGAACGTTATAAAAAACGCAAATACACGATGTATAATCGTAGCGCGTATGCGAATGCCGGTTGATTCTCAAGGAAACGTTAATTTAAAATTTTCGTTTAATCAAATTAAATCGAACAATATTGTGAATTTTGTTAATTAAAATGAGGTTATGAAGTTAAATTATCGTGATCATGTATATCAACATAAAATAAAGTAATGATACCTTTTCTAATCATGTATGTGGTTAGTTGATGTGCTTATTTATAAGTATGAGCAAATTGCATTACTAATTAACAATGATTGTAATGATCCATATTTTTAATTTTTAGATATTTAAATATTTTATTTAAACATTAATCGTTAATTATCTTGACAATTCCAAAATGTGATTTTCCACAAACAATTCAGTCAGGACTCAATAACACTTCTATTGAGTCTGGATGGTTTGTTATCTGAAGAAAAAGTATAATGATTGCTATGTTTCAATATCGGATTTTTCGATGGTCAAAACGGTTTCAAAACACGGGTAAATTATCTTCTCGGAACCCAATCTCGAAAATGATAGAACATATATTATCGGAACCGTACTGGTAAGTTGATGCATGCAGAAGAGTTTCATGGCGATCAAATGCACCATGATCATATTAACTCTAAACGCATATTAATTTTAATTGTGGAACTAAACGTTCGAAAATGGGTTTGTGCCACATACGGTGGAATTCGATCTCGAAGCATATTTCATTTGCAAAATCGAAATTAATCCCAGATAGGTTGAATAAGGTTTATTATAATTTTCATAGAAATAATAATAATAAATATCAACATAGATATTGATAAAGTAATTATAAAAAAGTAAATCACATAGAAATTACTCGGCTTTGGCAAAATCTGACATGCAACTGTCCCAGGGATTCTACTAGGAATTAAACAATCGAACACTTATGGGTACTGTAAACTCGCGACTCTCGCTTACTTGATTGTTTTAATACCACATTCAAAACTTTTGGCCAAAAGTTTCAACTAGAAGTCAAACCATACGACACTTGCATACGCAATAAACTTGCGACCTATCACCCACTTGATTGATTTAACCCTATGCTCAAAATCCTGCCACATCTAATCCATTGAGGTTCAAATCCTCAAATTACGCCCTATAATTTGCAATTGAGAATAAACTAGAATTGTTGAAACAACTGAAAATTAAATTGAAACACCCTATCTTGCGCTTAATACTCAAGTAAACAGAAGAGTACAATAAAAAGCTCGACCTGATACAAAAAATATTAAGTCCGATCCTTTTTCCCTTATTATTCAAGTCAGTCCCTTTTCCATTATTTCCCGATTACTTCTTCATTGCTCCAAAAACTAGGGTTTCTCAAATAATCACCACTGCTCCTTAAACTTGTTCGCTTAGAAGATGTTGAATTTGATTAGTTTCATGTTGATCCACCTATGCTTTTCATCTTGATTACAGTGCTCTGAATGCTGAGAATTTTGGTGTTAAACTGATATGAAAATTTTGCCTCTTTTTTAATTTGAATTTCTCGACTTGATTTAATTAATGCTTGTAAAGAATTGGATATAAATAGGACTGTAAATCCAGATATATCTCTGATTCGACTGACATAGTTTGATTGCATATATACTTAGCTATTTATGAATTTCATTCATATATGCTTAGACTTGCTTCATTTTCAGCTCTGACTTTCGATTGCAGTGAATTGTTGGTTTGTTCAACATTTATTTGAACTTAATTTTGAATTGTTTTTTTGCTAGTTGATGTAATTTTCCACTGTAACAGCTCCTTTTATACTATTTTGTGTCTTTCTTTGTTTTCTTTGTCTTTACACTTCCTTGATCGATCAGATACTACAGTTGAATAGTTTGATATTGTTCATTCTGCACTTGTTCACTATTCTTGAAATTGCTGCCATGCGTCTTCTTTGCGCTAGCTCGATTGGTGTTACAATTGAACTGCTGTCATGTTGTTCATTATGCATTAAGACTACTCTTTAGTTGTTTTTTCCATTTCATCTATGCATCATGTTTGTGAAATTTACAGTTAAACATATACGTGCTCACACACGCATACACATGTGTATATGTGTATATATGTATCAATGTTTGTGTACTTCCTTGTACATTTTGTTGTGACCTTGTATTTGTTGAGGCAGCTTCTCCATTGTACTTTGAGTTCTGCTTGTACCCCTTGTTTTGTTCTTCCGTCTTGTCCTGGGCACAAATGTCTATCTGGCTTTTTTTTTTTTTTGCATAGTCGACCGGGCTTTATAGTGTTCCGTAACACTCTTTTATTATGACTAATAATAAAATTACAATAAAGCATAGGTGACTGTAATTAGCAGTCAGCTAATTCGGTTTTTAAGGTGGAACGTCCATCGCCTACGGAGTTTATAGTGTTCCGTCCACTCTACCTAGACAGGCTTAAGACACTGGAGCTAGCTATTACACTAGACTACAATAATATCTTTCTCCACACCGGGAGATTGTAACATAATACATTACATACTTGTGAAAAACAAGGAGATTACAGTTTATGCCAGCAAAAAACATACAAAATTAATCAAAACTAAAAGGACCAAACAAACAGTACTACAGCAAGATTAGCCTCGAAGGAATCAACGGGCATAGGGCACAAACAGTATTGCAATGGAACAATGCGTACATGACGCTTTACAAGGCATGTTGTACAAGACAGCTATCATCAAAGAGACCACAGTAGGGCCTTACCTCGAGCACCTCACCTACCATACCCACTGCAATAGGAACAGTAAGGAGAAGTACCAGTGTAACAGTTCCTTAGCTCATGACATGATGAAATAGCCTAGGCAAGGATACCATAAAACCTGGAGAAAGAGCGTAGTGGAAGGAATTAATAACATCCCCAGCAAAAGTACGGCATAGTTGGATCCTTGGCTTCCCATGGTTGTCGGGATCACTAAAGATGAGAAACATACTACCAGAACACCAATAACACTAAAGCCAAGCACAAAAAAGAATCCTTGCCTGATTTGATATTAAGCGGGATGACATTGTATTATACCAATTGCCGAAAATGCACAATGGAAACCAGAACCAGCGGTTTTCCAGTAAAGGTACAAATCAAGCAAGCACTTCGGTAATAAGAAACAAAGCACACTACCCTGATCCAGAGAAGATAGCTTCCAAACACCAAAAACAGTTCAGCGATACCACCAAACAAACTAATAACATCCAGAACTCCAAATACATTTGAATGGCAAGTCGAAACTAACATCAAGAGGACTAGTATTCACGCTACAATCTAAGACTAACAATCTACTAGTCACCACAAACGACCCAAAAGCTCAAACTACATGAGCGTTATACACCAGGCAATGTACAGAACAGACTCGCATGGAACAGAGGTAGCACACTGCAGCAACGTTCGAAATGATGACGAAAAACAACCAGACCAAACCGAAGTACAAGCACAAGAAACCCGACATTGCCACCACGCACAGACAAAAGAGAAACCAGAACCACCAAAAAGACAAGTCGAACACCCATAAACACAAAACCAGACAATCAACTACGATGACAAGCTAACCTCAGTCACTCCACAAACAACCCCATGGCTCAAACTACATTTCTATGCACACCAAGCAATGCATAAGTATAGATTTGCGAGGATACCAGAGGTAGCACACTACAGCCAATTGTTTGAGGGTGAAACGACTTCAACCAGACCATCACCACAGCAGAATATCACAGAGAGGCGAAATGGGCCACCACGCACTTTAAAGGACCGAAATCAGTTGAAAGGTGGGATCTTTGAAACGTAAATGCCGTGGAAGATTGAAGTGAACAGAAACAGGGAAGAAAGGTTCAGATCTGACACGTTGAGATAGAGAAACTTCAAAAAAGATCATATAGATGTACTCAACAATTTTTTGAAAATATATATTTTTGTTATCATCGAGCAAAAATCATATAGATGTACTCAACAATCCCTCATTTTGATAATGATAAACATATATTAAAACTTTGTAGTTTAAGTAAATGAGTTCAACATGATGTGATCATGTTCTCCCTCTTTAAATGCTCCCCCCAGAACTAAACTCCCCTTACACAGATCTATGTATTTGAAAATGAAAACTTGACATTCAAAACAATTTTGAATTGGATTCTAGACAATTTCAATATTCAATTCGAATCATAAAAGTTTTTCTTAAATATTTACTCTTCGAATAATACACCATTCTTAAATATATACTTATCCATCAAAATCTTAACCTTTTCCCCATTTTGTTATCATCAAAATAAAAACAGTGATAAATTTTGACTACTTTTTTTATAAATTCAAATCAAGAGGGAAAAATATATACCATAAATTCCAATCAAATGATCAAAGTACATAATATTTCATTAATTAGAAATAAATTCCATTTTTTAGAATAGTGATAGGATTACGATGAATTTTATAAATCTTATATAACGAAGAGAGTTTGATAATTTCAAACAAGGGAACTATAGTTTCAAAGTTTTCAATCAATTATTGTACAAATTTAAACACTTCTTAAATATTTTAAGCACTTTATTTCCATGCATACGCTAGGACTTTAAATGAGGTTAGTTGTAACTTAAAATCTACTAAGTATTTTCTAACCATGCACAACTGTGAGGGACTTCAAAATAGCACTAGAAAAATACTTAGAGTTTTATCCTTCTCTTATATAAGTTCCATCTATACGTAACCAGGAGGAGTTTTAAATGAGAATGAAAGCTCATATATGGAGATTCAAGTTATTCAACCATGCATAACCACGAGGACTTTTAAATAAGAGTAAATACTTTAGGACAATAAATATTGTTAAAACCTAACTTTGATTTTAACACCAAAAGTGTTATACAAACACTTCACCTAACGGTTAGAGTGAGACCACAATCACAAAATAGAAAGCAAAAATGGAGAACACGGATTTTTATAGTGGTTCGATCTTAGGAAAGTTCTACGTCCACTTTGGCAATAATTTCCATTAGCAATTCGAGAGTTACAAGTTTAGAATCACTCAAAAATACATTCATTTTCTCTCTTACACATAGACTTCACTCTAATCTATATAAATCAACGAAGAATTAGGTGGATTTCACTAAGTGCAAGGAAAATGGTGGAGGATCTTCAGTCTCTAAGATGCTTGAGCACTTTTGGTGGATTCCATGATGAATTCGATGCTTGATCTTTGCTTTGAGATGGTAGGTGGTATTAGGATCACTTTGAACAGGAGAGAAAGCAATTTGGCAGCCCTTCGGGGTAACGGAAATCCATCCCTAAAAGTTTGGAAGCCATGACCTATTTATAGGAGAAGTTGGAGTGAAGTGGTGAGCTAAGATTTGTACATGCATGCTGTGGGTCGAACATGCCAGTAATTACAGAAATGCCACTGCCAGCTGTTGACAGCTGTAACCAGTTGTCTACCTGAATCAACGTTCGACCGACCCAGAGGTAGTATGTTCGACTGAACCTGTTGGTAAGAGCCATCCTGCTTTGAGCATTCATGCTTGTTCTAGCCTATATTTCTCGACCCTTACAACGTTTAACCCTGGAGATGGTTCGACCCTATAGTTGCATGAGCCCTGTTGCATTTATCTATCGCCTTTTCGATCCATTTGTGATGTTTGACCCTTCTTTATTGACCCTTAATGCACGAGCCATGTACAATGTTCGGCCCTTTTTGTGATGTTCGAGTGGCTTTTGGCTCGAAGCATGCTCGTGCTCGACCTATAGTTTTGACATATGTTCGACCCATTAATTGGTGCATGATTTTTAATGGATAAACACTTACCACTCGAAGTTCGTAATTCTTAATTTTCAAAAGTTACGAGCTTCGAAATATAGCACCAATTTATAGATCGAATCTTGGTTTTTCATAGGTTAAGAAGTATGGTTCTATCGCGAGTCGAGCATCAAAAATTAAACTGTTTGTCATTTCATCAAACCGGTCGAACAAACATTTTAGGTCGAACATCAAATTTGGATCGAGCAGATCTCATGGGTGAAACGAGCACTTTGGGCCGACCAAGCACTCTGGGTCAAGCAAGCAATCCGGGTCGAGCAAGCCATCCGAATCGGTTGCGCCTGTTTGTCTTCTCCCCCTTTATATTGCCTTTAGCTTCCCCATTTCCACTCTTCATTTATTTTCTGGAAGAACCGATTTTAGTGGCGACCGCTTCTTTCCTTTAAAGTCCCCCCCCACTTCAATCTCTCTATTTTCCAAATTCAATTCAAATTGAATCTCGAGCCATTGATCAGTGGAGCTCATTCGAACCCACAACGAAATTAATCCGACTTTGAGTCATCTTGATGCTGCTATCCTCCTTACTTCTTTGAAGGTGATTTTCCTTTCTTTTTGCATTTCTTTTGGTTTGTAAAATGGTTAAGGGATTGGATTGAAACGTCTTGGGTGTACTGTTTGGATTTGAACTGAATGTTTGGGTCTGCAGTCGTTGGAAATTGGAATGAACTAGATTAAATTTGGACCGAGAACATGTAATTGAATGTGATTGAAGAATTCAAGTCACCCAAAATCATTTAAACTCTGATTTGTATTCGATGCACACTAGGTGTTTAATTAAATGCTTGTGACATGCAATTTCCATTCACTTTGCTGATTTGCTCATACGCTTGTTTCTGAATGTTTTGCGCTTGTTGTTTGAATTCATTTTTGTTGCGCTCGTAATGAAGAGAACTTAAATCAAACTCTAGCAATGATTTGTTCATGCTGCACCATCCCAGGCTTTGCTCAAATCGATGTTACCATGCTCGACCCAACCCAATTTTGAGCATGTCCGACCCTGGTGGAGTTCGTTCTGTTCGACCCATTTTGGCTCGAGTCTGCTCGACCCAAATCTGGTTTGAACATGTCTGACCCCTACGGGAGTGATCATATTCGACCCAATTTGGATTCGAGTGTGCTCGGCCCAAATCCAGTTCAAACATGTCCGACCCCTACGGGAGTGGTCATGTTCGACCTAGTTTGGATTCGAGCATGCTCGACCCAAATCCGGTTCGAACATGTCCGACCCTTACGGGATTGGTCATGTTCGACCCAACTAAAGCTCGAGCATGCTTGACCCTACTTGGCTCCAAATGCTTTCAACTCTCATGGGTCGGGCATGCTCGTACCAGCTAAGGCTCGAACTTGTTCGATCCTATTTGGGTTCAGACATGTTCGACCCTCGTGGGTCGGGCATGCTCGTACCTGCTAAGGCTCGAACTTGTTTGATCCTGCTTGTGTATGTTTGCGTTGCTTGGGAATGAATGTAATCTCGCTGTTTGGTTGGAATTTATACTTGCAATGTGTGTTGAAATTTGCTGCTTGCATATGTCAACCTAATACCATATTTTTGCCTTGCAAATTTGATTATTTAGAACACAATTCTGCAAACTTCTCACTTATCTAATTCAAATTACTTGATCATGCTCGATTCTATTAAATTCAGGCCCGTTTGACCCCTATGGGTTCAGGCACGTTCGACCCTAATGTTATTCGGTCGAGCTTGACCAGGCTTAGGCTCGAGTATGGTTGATAACTTTGACATCTTCGCGATTTAGTTTGTGGTTCTCATTGATTTCCAAGTTTTTCGATGCAAAACCTACTACTCATTTTTTAAGCATAACCGTTCGTATAGAAATTGTTAACTCGCCAACAATTATGCCAGAATCCCAAAGAAGGAGCCATGTCCGGTGAAGCTGGAAGTTTCGGGCAAGTTGCTGGAACCACATCAGATACTGTCTTTGGGGAAAATGTCAGTCAAAACTTTCCTAAACCTCAACCATGTTCCCATACACCTTGTGAAATACACAAAATAGAACTTTCCTTTAGCTCATTTCAACAATTGTGTAAGCAATATGGGATTTCAGAAAAGGAAGAAGCCGAATTTCCCGAAAAAGATGAATTTGCTGACATTCCTCCTCCCGGATATGTTGCAGTTAAGCAATACATGCTAATGAGTGGGACAATCCCTCCTTTTACTCCTTATTTAGAGTTAATTCTTAGGAGCTTGCTATTTCCCCATAACAGTTGCACCCGAATGGTTATTTTTCCTTAGTGGGTCTTTATGTGTTGTTTATGGGGGTCAAAGATCGTGCGCCTACCTTTTAAGACATTTTCTATATATACTTTTTTTAAAGGAGGAAGAAGGATCGTCCCTTAATTATTTTTGTTGAGAGTCAGAGTTCTAAAATTATTACTGATCTGGTAGAGAGCGCTCGAGGGTTTCCAGAACAATATTTCTTTGTCTGATGCCCCTCAAACTCTACGGCTTATTGATGGAAGGAGGTGAATACACTCTCCCTACAACACTTTATTTCTTTCCTTCTTAATCCACTATTGAAATCTTTAGTAATATTATAGAGATTCCTACCGAGAAGGATAACGCTTTCGATCAAGTTCTCTTTAATTCCTTAACAGTTGTTCCTGAGAGTCAAAGGAGTAGGAAATTCTTGCTTCACGGAGGAGTTTCTTCGTCGATGCAACGGGCTTCCACCCTCACGATCTCCAGGGATAGATCCGACAGATAAGAATGATACTTCTCGTAAATCCCCAGCCAATAAAGCCCAAATAAGGAAGTGCTCTGACCCCGCGGGAAGCAACAAAACTCCCCCCAAATCCAAATTAGCCTCCATTAAGGAGTAAGCACCCAAACAATGTGAGATAGGAGTCCTTTAGATTTACTGATCAAACTGAGAAGGAAAACACTGTCCAAGAACCCGTGGAAGAAACTAGACAGGATGATGTGGATGAAACTGCTTCAAAAACTATTTCAGATTCGATGGGGGAGAATGAGCAAACTGAGGAGGCTTTAGTAAGTTCTAAGAATAACCTAAGCACTGAGAATTATTATGAAAATCTCATTATTCAAGAGAGCCAAGGAGATGGTATTTCAGGGACCTTTAGGAATCTTAGTGACCTTAGCTCGGCTAAAGATATCATCCCATGTGATATTTCACCATCAGTGCCAGCTGTACCAGCCGCGAAGGATAAAGCTAAAATATAATCTTTCTCGGGACCCTCATCCCGGAAAAAAGATGCTGATATAGGACTTTTCTTAGAAGAGCCCCTTGAGATTGGTTCGTTATTATACGCTCACGAGCAAATTCTTTTTTCTTTTACTTACGCCTTATGCTCCCAACACTTTGTATAAGTTCTTCCTATTCTGCCTCAGTACTTTCTAACTTAAGTACTGAAATTTTGTCTTTTCCCTTTCCCAGGTTCAGGAATGAGATGCTCCCTTGAGGATATCTTGGAACATGGCACCCAACGTTTCAGTCCCATAAACTTCATCATACCTCGGCCTTCCCAATATTCAAAGCATTCACAACACTCACAACCCGCTTATCAGCCTCATCGGATTAGTGATCTCACTGAAATCGAGTAGCAAAGGAAGTGGAGGCATGATCATTTTGATATGTTGGAAGCTAAGAGGAGGAAAGAACAAGAAAATCTAAAGAGGAAGAATGAGAAGAAGAGAGAGGAGCGATAAGGTGAGGGTGACTTCGGGAAGCGTCACAAATCAGATAAGCTTCCAGTGCCGAATCTATCAATGTCGGACATTCAGGTTATTGGTGATAACATATCTTTGGCTTCCCCATCGGTCACTCCTACTCCTGCCGACCTCTAAATAATCATGAATATGCCTCATTATATTCCCGGACCAGTTGACTTTGGTCTCGCCGACTAATTCCCAGGTTGGAATTTAAGAGGAACATGTATTAATCTGGACGTATATCCTAATGACTAGCGAGATATTCTTGAGGAATTCGATGGCTTGAAGGGTAGTATATTCACACAACTTGACACAGCTAAAAGTCAATTTGAAGTCAAATCGGATAAAATTAGAAGCCGCGCTGAAAAGCAATTGGGTGAGTGGAATGCCTTTGCTCATGAACTTTCGAGAGTTAACGGAATCACTCTTGACCATATTGCAACCTTAGAGAATGACAAGGCTAAGCTGATTAGAGTCATAAAATCTCAGGAAAAGACTGTTGCTTCCTCTGCTCAGAGGGGCATGGAAGTAGCTAACTTAGAAGCTGAGATTAATAAACTCAAAGAGGAGCTTGAGGCTTCGAAACAAAAGGAAAACAAATTAACGACTCAAGTACAAGAAGCTCAATCCGCTCAACAGCTTGCAAAGTCCCAACTGGCTGCAGAAAGAAGCGCTTCTGCTACTTTGAAACAAGAGAACCTGACTCTCCAACATAGGATTTCTTCTCAAAGCCTATCCCTCGAAGCGCTAACTACCAATGTTCAGTTTCTTAAAGAGGATAAAGCCAAAGCCGTGGATGCTTATAAAAAAGTCAAAGCAAAGACCGAGGATACCTTATTCAAGTTTTATGTTTACACCATCAGAGGCCATGTTAGTTTATACTGTTTGGGAAAAGACTTTGCTGAGATTTTAGCTCTTCTCTGGGAAGAAGTGCTCAGGATCGATGGAGGCAATCGTGGTGAAGAGGATCATATAGAGGAACTTTTAGACGAGGAATCCCGCGAAGCCCTAGCTAAGGGAAAGATTATACTAAGGAAAAATGGGTACTGCTAGGTGATAAGGTTGGGCCTTCCAGAGGACAAGCCCAGGATGAAACAAATGCTGATGTTCCTACCCTCCCTGCCACTGTTGAGGCCTCTGGTTCAGAAACCCCAGTGAATCCTCCTACTACTTCCAAAGATACAGTATTCGAAGAACACAATGTCGAACAGAACTTAGCAGAGGACCAGAGCAAGGATGATGATACTTATGCAAACAGATTCGAGGTTGAGGATCACATAAATCTTCATGCATGTCTTATAGCTGCAAATAAACTTGAAATCATCGAAACTTTGTATACGTGACCGCCTATGCCCGTCACCTGAGACGTCTGCATTTCGTGCTCATTGTTCATATGCTTTAGGTCTAATCTCGCCATCATCCTCCCCTGCTGTAGGAAAGACAATGACGAATGAAGCCATCATAACTGATTCAACTTTGATGTCAGTTCCTCTTGCCCCAGTTTCTACTCCTCCTCCGAGTGATCCATCCCTTCTTGCTTTCAACACCGTGGGTTCTCAGGATACTCGGATTCCAGCTATTGCTAACTTAGGTGATGATGAGGATTACGTTCCAAGTAGGGAGGATTCTTAGCATACTAGTGAGACCCCGAACAAGGAGACCGAGGACCCAGAGAAGCACAAATCCAAAGCATCATCAACTTCTGGACGCAAAGGAATAAAGCATGATGCTAAGAAGAAAGTTATTACTTTGTCATCTCAGGAAAGTCCCAGCGGGCTAGGGAAACAACCAGCTAGTGCACCTCCTCCTTCCACTAAGCCTTCTCTGAGGTCAGGTGGCAAGAATAGTAGTACTTATGGATTTATTTTAGTTTCTGATTACTGCATTGAGACCGGTTGTATATACGAGTGCCGACCCTCGTTTACTACTTTTTTGCTTGTTATTTCATGCACATTTTTGTCTAATACTTTTGCTCTTGACTTTTGATTCTGTGATCTGGTTCTGTATTGCTGGAATGAAGTTGTGTTCTGCTTGCTGTACTTAAGCTTTTACTTTTAGATTTGGCGTACTTCTTGTTCTGCATTCCACATCCGTTTTCTTTTCATGCTCACAACACAAATTTCCTTATATTACAAGCCATTTGTTACTGCAATGTTCGATATTAGAATGACCTCATGGTACATTTTTATTTTTCAGTTGTAGCCACGGATCAATACTAGTTGGATTTTCTTGACCAATTTTGTTAAATTTCCTTGGTTATGACTAGGGCAATACATGAGACTTCTTTCCCGTGACTAACCACTTTTGTGCTTGTCACTGTATCGAAGCTCTCAAGTTTGCCTTAGCCATTTCAAAGGATTCAACTTTGTTGGTTAAAGTAATCCTTGTCGATGCTAAACCTTTAGTGTAAAATTGTGACGAGTTTGGGGTATGTTTAAGTGAGCATTATTAAATTTCTTTAATGCAGTAGTAATGCCCCCATACCAAAATTTGTCACAAACTTTAAAGGTTGGGCATGACATTTCGTAATCGACTTCATTTGGAATCTCCTGGTTATGTGTTTTTGCCAATTTAAAATTTCCTGGCATGATTATGATCAAAGGTTTCCGGTTTAGTCGATCCAGCTCATACCTTTTGTGAGGATGAATTTTTTTTTTTTTGTGCCCCTGCTTGAGAGGTCTTATATTTTTAGCATATTCAGTCATGTTTCTCACTAACCTGGCAACCCTGGCCCTTTGGAGATTATATTTGAACATATGCCCCAGGAGAGGTCTTGGTTTCGTGCCTCGGAAGAGGTCTTTGTAATTCCGTTATTCGTTGTGACTGAATAACTCATCCACTTGGAGAATTTGTCGGACGCCTTTGAAAAGGTCTTGGGTCCGTCACTAACCGAATTTGGAAGACCCGGCTTATGATTGGGTTCCCCCAAAGGGGACTTTTGAAGCTCAGGGTTTGTCATAATCAAACCATGTATTAATGGCACTGACGATTAACTGGGTGCCTCGGGGAGGTCTTTGGTTTAGAGGCCCAGTGTCGTAATCAGGCCATGTAATAATGGAACTGACGATCAACTGGTTTCCCCTCGGGGAGGTCTTCGGTTTAGAGTCGCATTGTTTCGCAGGGCAAACGCTAGTCCATTTATTGATTTTACCGCGATTTATTAGAACTAGGGTCCTGGATCTTGCAATTAAGAAGGTGCCCCTATGGTGAAACTTACAACTTTGTTTGCAGTCTGATCAC
Organism: Allium sativum; assembly: GCA_030737875.1. Taxonomy (NCBI): domain Eukaryota; kingdom Viridiplantae; phylum Streptophyta; class Magnoliopsida; order Asparagales; family Amaryllidaceae; genus Allium; species Allium sativum. Next base: position 40,865,563 of record CM060924.1, read on the forward strand.
CGCATCATCCGACCATTCAGTTCATGGTGTCCCTTATTTGTGATGTTGTGCCCTACATCTTCGTATTTGTTGAGAATGATGTTTTGAGCATTAAGCAATAAGCGCTTAAGCTATCTCAATCGGGATATGCTGTAACGGTCACCAGGCTTTACTAGGTTATGGATGCGTCGACGTTCTTTTAGGGGTCCTGCAATCAAAATCGAATTTTAGCAACTTGTAAAAAAGAATTTGCAAATGTACGATTTAGGCAAGTGAAGCAAATTTTTTCATCAATATGTACAAAACTGGTAACAATGTTGCATGGTATTTACAATGCATGATGTTTACAACTTGAAAAATGAAAGAATTATTAAACGAAGTAATGACGAAGATGTATGCTATTCCAAGCTCTTAGAAGTTGGATCTCGTCCGTCGTTTTCAGTTAGAATATGCCATCTGAGAATTTTTGGCTTCTCATATACGGTCCCAACCAATTGGGCCCAAATGCTCCATTTTCTGTCTGTCATGATTCTCTTCAGAACAAGATCCCCAACTTGGAAGGTTCTCCGTTTTACTTTAGCATTGAAATGACGAGCTATCCTTCTTCGATGTGCAATGATTCTAAGTTTTGCTTCTTTCCTTTTTTCTTCAAGCAAATCAAGTGCTTCGAGCTGCAGTTTCTCATTCTTTTCTCGGTTGAAGTGGATTCTTCGGTAAGTGGGGACTTCCTGCTCCACCGGGATCATAGCCTTGGATCCAAATGCGAGTGAGAATGGGGTGTGCCCAGTTGCAGTTTTATGAGTTGTACGATACTCCCATAGTGCAAGAGGAAGCTCGTCTACCCAACCACCCTTAGATTTTTCGAGATGCTTCTTGATGGTTGACTTCAAAATTTTGTTGATTGCTTCAACCTGCCCGTTGGCCTACGGATGAGCAACGACTGCAAAAATCTTCTTAATTTTGTATTTAGTACAGAAGTCTAGGAATTCACTGCTCCCGAATTGAGTTCCGTTATTGGTGATTAATTTCTGAGGTACCCCAAATCGGTAGATAATGTTCTTTAAAACAAAGTTGATCACCTTTTTCGAAGTAATAGTTGCTAACGGTTCGGCTTCGGCCCATTTAGTGAAGTAGTCCACAACCACGATTGCATAATTCGTACTTGACTTAGCTGTATGCAATGCTCCGATCAAATCAATGCCCCAGACGGAAAATGGCCATGGATTGAACATCTGAGTCAATTCTGTGGGAGGTGCTCTTGGATTCTTCGAAAATCTTTGGCATCTATTTGTAATGACCCAGGGGATTCGACGCCCAAATTACAATTATAATACATAAACCTATATTACTTGCTAGAACTCAAGTATCGAAAACACCAGATAGTTAATTAAAGAAAATAAAGGGTGAGATAAGAAAGAAAGAAATAATAGAATAGATGAAGAAGAAGAAGAAGAACACAACAACATTAGAGTCTCACATCGCGGCAGAACAAAATATAATATATAAATAAAACTTTATTGAGAGCTTTGGAATAAAAACTTACAATCATCAGAGTACATCGATAAATCTGAACAGTTATTTTAATCTTCCCTCATATACAATACACAGCGGAAAAATTAATAGATATCATATGTCTGAACACCTTTAGCTCGTCTCCGGACTTTATAGCATCCGATAACCTGAACCTGTACAACCAGGTCTAACCCGAGCATTTACAGAACGTCGGATCAGTCTGGTGAACCAAAGTGAGAAAACTCGCTAAGTTTGAAAACATCACCTAACTTGATTTTAAAGTCAAAACCATTTCTTTTTAGAAATCATATCTTATTCTGATATTATAATAATGTCTAAATACAAATAGATATCAATCTAGTGGAACGCTTTCATCTCACGCTCTACATATATAGTATACAATCAAAACCATGGGTTCTTATTAGAGATTGGATTTCCAACTATGACAAGGTATGGAACCACTTTCCGATAGTATCTCTAGAGGAGAATACACTAGGTTCAACAAGAACATCTTGTAACCCGACCTCACATGACCGACCACTCACTTCGCTTGAGTGTATCGAATGTATATCACCAATGGTTGGGATCAGCAACCATTTCCTGAAATGGGACAACATCGAATTAGATTGAAGAAGGAAATGAATTTCTCTAGATAGGTGATTATATACCCTACTTGGATGCGACCGACTTAGCCATGTTGCTTGCCCGATTTTTGTCATTTCACAGCTGAAGAGGCTTGAGGTTTATCACTACCTTTAGAACAATATATCACCATTCACTTTGAATGCCATATTGTCAGATCCGCCAAATCACTAATTGACGACCACAAAAATATTCTGGGTGTTAGCTAAGAGAAGGTGTCTTCTCCCCCACCAACAGAAATACGTTTGTAGAAATTAATGTACGTGACTCTTAAGAAATACTATGTCAAACACTCGTCCATACAAGTCACTCAAGAATAGAATGAACCGAAGGTACCCTCCTACTACATCCTAGGTATCACTCTAGAGATCAGTAGCGAGTAGTCCTTGCAAATCCATAGATTTCAACCATGACAGAACCTCAGTATATCTCCACGTCGACTCAGAGATTTTAAGTGGTTATTCCATTTATGAAAATCAACGGTCTTCGATAACTTCGTCTCGATCAGCATCTGATATCGTTGACATTTCCGTATTTGCTGGTCGGAATGGTATTCGAATATAAATTTGATCCCGGACTTTCCGTACCAACAACCGTATTGACCAAATTTGATAGTCGGTTATTTAAATATCAAATAAACAACCATTCAAGCATAAAAATAAAAATATATTTACTGGTTCATTACTCAGCATCACTTGGCTTCTTTAATTAAAAATATTCATTTAATAAATCTCAAAATCTTTTAATAATTCAAATATAGCTTTTCCAGTTCTCATTTTAATACTTGACAATATCAAACTAACTATCATTTTCATCACATTATTCATTTTCCAAAACTGGGAAATTAGTTTAATTTATTTTCATAAAATAATGATTACGGGTATCTCTTTTTGTTTCATTACTTGAAAACAAAAATCGTCACTTATTTATTTAAAATAAATTCATTCTAAAACTTATCTCATTACTTCGAAAATATCATTATATTTTCACCCATCTCCTTTTATTTCCTTTACATTGGAAATATTATTTTATATTCTCTAATCTTTTCCTTTCCGTTACTTTGGAATCCCATTATAATTCTTCAACCTTCTATTCCCCGTTTTACCTTGGAAATATATTTTTTATTTCTAATCCATTTATTTCTATACTTCAACCCACATTAGTTCCTGATTGTAAATTGGTAAGAGATTAATTTCCTAAGTATCAACCCCGAAGATCGAAATCAACATCAGATTAACACTTTGAAAATCACTCAACTCATCCAATCTCCAGTTAGGTTCCAATTCTTTAAATTCTTATCTCAGCTCCTCATCAACCCATTTTATTTCACTTATAATCCATTCAACCATTTTCCACTTCGAAAATCTCATTTCAATTCTAACCATTCCACTTAATTTCATTATTAAGTCTCATCCATTTAAAATCAACATTTTTAAATCTGCATCTCTTTTATAATCTTATTTAAAAACTCGGGTTTAATCTAAATACCTTTTATATCTCAATTCCTTTTTACTTAATCAAAATGTTAAGTAAACATTTCATTTAAGCTATTGTTTCCGCTTAAATCTCTTTATGACTTCATTCACAAAACTCGGGTTTTAAATATATACCCGATTATAAACTCTTTTAACTAGATTTCATTATACTCGCAATTTACTTAAATCATTTTCCTTCAAAACAAATCTCTTAAACTAAATAATAAATTTACTTCAGCATTAACTATAGTTAACTGCTTTATTAACTAAAATAAATAATAAATTTTCTTTAAAAGTCTTATAAAAATTCAACAACTCTTCTTTATCATTCCATTTGATTAATTAAAAGTAAATTAATCAAATAACCAATCTCAAATAAAATATTTGAATTAGTTAAACTCAACCCATGATTATCTTGTTAATCAATTCAAATTAATTCCTCCTTTAAATTAATTAATAATATAATTAATTTAAATATTCCTATTTAATTGTTTCTCAAAACAATAAATTCCACACTTTAATCATTACATTCATTTCTGCTTATCCGTTTATAATTCTTATTAACAGAAGAATTTATTTTATAAAATAACTTAACAATTACTTATAAATTTAAATATCAAATATTTATTTCACATTAAATAAACTTCCATTCCAAAATAATAGATTTAAGAATCTATTTTTAGTTATAAAATAAATTTTATAACTTCTTTTCAGTCTATTTACCTGACGGTAAAATCCATGTTTATAAAACGATTTATTATCAAGTCATCTGATGCTAACTACTCAACCAGTATTACCCTTTGGTTAAAACCACACACACGTTGAATTCCAGTTAACAACTAAATCAATTTGTCCGATCTATATTGGATAAACAGTTCATACAATGATTATATGAAAATAATAATATATTTTGAGGAATCCAGTTGGATCCCTCTAACCTGTTTTCCCTGCATCTAAATACATTATCCCAAATAATATTATTCGATTCAATAAACAGATATATATTTAACAATAAATATTAGCAGTATTCTAATCCTCCATATTATAAATAATATTCAGCACACAACAAACAATTATCAAGCATAACACACAAATTAAAAATCCAACTTATATAAAATATAAGTGGGATAAAAACTGAGTGAATAAACTCACTTTGATTTGATTCATTTCTGAAACCATTCGACAGTTAAATTAAACAGTCGTTTAATTTAACTGTAAATTCCAATCGTCTCTTGCACTGTCCAGATCAGTTCCGGAATGTTATGTTCTTCGCCGCGATTCCAATTTACCTTGTTTGGTCTCATTCTGATAAGATTTTCAGGAGTTGTAATTATTACAAGTATACAATTTAAGTTAATTAATAATTCCCTTTAATAGTTGATTATTAAAGTTTATGTTGCTAAAAAAAACGATAATTACTTTAGCTTTGAAATCACGGTCTGATCCCCTTCAATACCTTCGTTCCGGAACCCTAGCTCCATGTTACTTTCTGCCCTTGGTTCCAAGATTTGAAACCGTAGTCTCCTTTTCATTTTGTTCTTCATGGTACCAATTCTACTTTGATCTCTAAAATATTATATTTGTTTCCAGATTTTCGACAAATACCTGACTTCTGTGCTCGTTTGTTTTCACAAACAGTCCCCTACTGCTCACGAAATTAAGCCCAGAGCCGAAGCTTTCTCCTTGGCACTCAAAAACAGTTACCACGTTAAAAATAAATGTGCCCATTTTGATTTTCCCATCCCTTTGCCACGTGTTTTCTTTTGCTTCCAAAATCAGCTGCTTCATTCCCAAACTCCATCTTCCTTTACGCAGCACTGTTTCTTCTCGTTCAGCTAATATGCTTCCACGTTATCAACTCATTATACCTCACCTTTTTGCCAACTTCCTTCACGTCCCCTTTATAAAACTGCCGAACTAAAATCATCAGCCAAACTTAAAACTTTCCTAAGTTCTTACGGTTCACGTTCCCATTCACCACGTTGTATACTGCTAACTACTAAAACCAAATACCACATTCTTTGCTCCCAAATCAAGCTGCAACATGTTTTAAAATGTGGTCATCCTTTTTAATATATAATAAAACTTGTTGCTTACTTTGATTCAAGGACCACTTCCCCTTACTTCGTTCTTGCTAAAATGCCAAGAACAAACTTCTTTAGACTTTTCTGCTACTACTGTCCCTTCTTTTGAATCATTTCAGTTCGAAATAATGTCCATCACGCTCAAAAAAATAAGCACACTTCTTTTATCTTCGTTTACCCAGTACCACGTTGTACTGCCGGCCCCTTCTCACGTTCAAATATCAAAACGCTGCTGCTTGATTACAGTCGGGTACCCTTTCACGCAAATCTACATTTTGAAAATGTACTACGTCCCCATTTGAAATTTTGAATAAACTGCTCACCACTTTTGCTTTGTTTTCTTCCCATTTTAAATATCCAACTTCCCATTTCTTTGTTCACAATATTGAATATACCAAGTCAGAATCTCTTCTACTCGCCTTTAGTCCACTATGCATGGATTTTCACTACATATGAAGGTTGCCAAAGCAACCCGGGAGGTTGCTTTAAAAAATAGCCATATCCGGCTTATTTAAAGCCGGATATGGCTATACGGCTTTAATAAAGCCGTATAAGAGGTGGGGAATTAATTTTCCCCACCCCTTATACGGCTTTATTAAAGCCTTGTAAAGAACAACGACTATTTTTAGAGCCGTTGCTCCTTACCCGCTCCACTATCCCTATCCTTCCCTCCTCTATATTTACTTCAGTTTTTTAATTTATATACCACTCACTTATTTTCTATCTCACCAAATCTATCATGTAAAATTCCCTTTATCATCCAATTGTAATGTCGAATAAATCGAGCAGCAAGATTAACAAAGGAAAATCGAAGATGGCGTCACAAAGCAATTCAAGGCCATACAACTTTGATCAAGAGCAGCAAGATATTCCAACGCAAAATTCTTATCAACGCAACGAACATTTTAATTCAGATACAATGCACAACACTTCTAATTGTTATCCTCCGCAGCAAAATCATAACTTCTACCAGTCACAACAAAATTCTAATAATTTTCAAAACACTCAAGTATCCGCCTATGGGCATAACTCCTCTTTTCAACAATCATATAGCAGTCAACCTTATTCATCTCCTAGCAGCCAACATGAAGCGACATTTCCAAATACTTCTCCCCAACTTTGTAGAAACTTGAACATGTTATATGGTGATGATAGTGTAGAAAACAACGAAATGCGGATTGATATGAATGAGATTCCCGATTCAGTTATGACTCGGCCACTTGCGAAGGTTGCGAAAATGGTCAAATGGACACCCGATGAACAAGCTGAACTAGCGTTTTGTTGGGTTCAGTGTTCGAAAGATAACGTGAAAGGAACTAATCAAACTGAAAATTCTTTTTGGAGTTCGGTTTGTAAATTATTCAACGGTCGAAGTCCATATAAGCCTCCGAGATCGATTGACTCTTTGAAGCAGTCGTGGAAGAGAATCAATGCTTGTTGTCAACTTTGGAAAGGGATAATGAGTGGATTGACGAGTAGACAGCAAAGTGGAACAAACGACATGGACTTGGTACTAAATTAGAATACACCCTTTTCATTTCTCTTGTTTTATGATATTTTCGTTTACGTTAATTACTGTAATGCAGCTTAGCAGAGCAAATGAAGTGTATATGGCCAAATCAAAGAACCAACCGTTCACTATGCACAATTGCTATGATATACTTTCGCAAGAAGATAACTGGAGCAATGTGCGGCAGGAGCATACAACACAGCGGTTCATGCCACTATGGCCGAGCGAAGATGTTAGTCGCGGGAGCATTAATGCAAATGAAGAAACCCCTTTTACAACCGGTTCAGGAGGAAGGCTACCTGGGAAGTACAAAGCGAATAAAAAGGGAACGAAAGATTACAGCCAGTATTACGAGCAATTCAATGGACGTATGGCAGCTGCGGAGGAATCAAACCAGTAGTGCTTGGAAACTAAGGAAGCATCCAGAATAGAGAGAAGACAGAGAGCAGAGGAAAAACAACGACGACATGAAGAGCTTCAACAAATGAGAATCAACGAATTGGAGTTACGAAGAGAAGAGTTAGCTCGACAACAAAGTATAGATGATTTTGCACTTATGAGTGTCAAGCTGGGCGATCTAAATCCAACTCAAAGGAGGTACATGGAAAAGCGACTTGAAGAGTTCGAGAAACGTAACGCACTTTAGGCAGTTTTAGTGTTATGTTCCAGTTTAGGTGTACTTGTGTTTAAGTGAATGGTGTTGTTTTAGTATTTGAATTCAGGTCTTGTACTTTATGTTTATAATTAAGTTGCAACAATATTATAAAATGTCATAACATAACGAGATTACGGATTAGAGTTTGCAGTGAAGGAAAGCATTCAAGCATTAATTTACAATAAAATAGAAATAACAAGTATGTAAACACACTAAATCTTTCATAATAACGCATTCACTTCAATCATTAAGGCAGTAATTTACTATTGGTTTCCCGCATACTCCCAATAGTGTTCAACAAGCTCTTCTCGTAATTCTAGATGAGCTTGTGGATCTCGCACCTCTTCCAGTCGCTGCAAGTTTTCTGCAAATATATTTGGGTCCTTATATGGTTTTTTCCTAAATTCCACTGCAATGTCCGGGTAGTTTCGAAGCTGGAGTTCATATACTCCTCGTTCTTCTTCAACAATCATATTATGTAAAATAATGCAACAGTACATGATGTCAGCTATAACAGATTTATCGTGGTAGTGTACTTCGTTTCGCAGTATGTGGAACCTTCCTTAGAGTACTCCAAATGCCCTTTCAATATCTTTCCTCAAGCTCTCTTGTTGTTTCGTGAATAAGGCTTCTTTTGCATTGTTCGGTTTTTTGTACGCTTGCACCAGCGTCTTCCATTTCGGATATATTCCATCTACAAGATAATAACCAACCGAATGTTCGTTGTCACCAATTTTGTAGTTGCAAGGGGTGAAAGGTCATTGTACAAATCATTAAACACATATGATTGTCGTAATACATTAATATCGTTTAGAGATCCAGGAACGCCAAAAAAAGCATGTCATATATAAAGGTCAAACGATGCAACAGCTTCTAAGATCATTGTAGCCTTTTTCATATGACCTCTGTATTGTCCTTGCAGTGCCACTGAACAGTTTTTCCATGTCCAGTGCATACAAACATACTTGGAAATCCACGTTGATCCCCCATAAGTAATAATCTAGCAATGTCATGAGCTGTTGGCGATCTGAGATACTCTTCCCCGAACACACGTACAACGGTTTTGCAAAACTGCTTCATGCATTCTACTGTCGTTGACTCACCAATTCTGATTTTGTCGTCCAACGAATCAGCGGAACTTGTATAAGAAAGCATACGTAGTGCGGCTGTAACCTTTTGAAGTGGTGAAATGCCCAGTTCGTTGATGGCATTTCTTCTATGTGTGAAATATACGTTGGTTGCGGAAACTTTGGTAAGTACTCGAGTAAATATTGTTTTTGACATACGAAATCTTCGACGGAAATATACATCTCCGTATACGGGGCTTGCCACGAAATAATCCTTGACTAGTTGATTGTGTCCAGCGGGATAGTCACGTCCGTATCGCAATTCTTTTCTACCTTCAACGCTTCCACCTTGGGTCGACGCTGAGCTTTCAGCAATATCTCGTTCTATCGCATAACTTGTTTCTTCATGAAAAGAATGTTGTTCTCTTTTACGATGCTCAAAATATTCATCCGACGTTGAGGACGAAGAAGAGCTAGAAGCACAGCACCATAAATTTTTTAAAGCCCTCATTGATCAGCGATGTTGAATTCCACTCTGTTTTGGTTGTATGAAATATGAGCAGATGACATCACTTTATATATAATTGTATATGCACATTGGACATAATGACAAACACAGTGCTTGTCTTGTAGCGGAATTGTGTTGTACATTACATGACCCTTTCTATTACAAAATGTTGTGTCTGGTAGTGTGCATTAATGACAAACACACTGCTTGTCTTGTAGCGGAAGTATATTGTACGCTGCTTTACTTTTTTGTTTGATTCCTTTAATTATTGTCCATCAGGGTATCACTGAACGTTGAGAGGACTATACATTTTTGTCATAGATGATGCTGCTATCAATTATGTATCACGGGTATTCAAGCTAGCCCGTCTTTATTGATTACTTTATTGAATACTTTATTGATTGATTCCTTTAATTAGTGTCGTTGCTTTACCGATTGTAGTACCTAAATGCCACAACGTTACATAAGTTTTCAACGATTACATAAGTTTTGAGAACAATAATACGTAAGTTTTCAATGACCATAAACTATTACACAAGGTTTTATCATAATAATCATAAAACCTTAATTCGAGCCAAATCGGGTAAGCCATTCATAGCGAAGTTTGTACGCTTTGTGGCCAACAAACTCTTTTTCGTATTCGAATAGGTAACGAGAATCATACGTTGCTTTTGTTGGTTTGGCTATGGCTGCGTCATCAACTACCTCGATAATGTTACGATACTTATCATAAGCATCTGAAAATGTACGATTAGCCAGCTGGAATTCAGTCGACGATCGTCTAGTAGGCCTTGAACGATGGTTGTTGTGTAGCCTAGTGATCATTGCCCATCTTTCTTCATAAGTTAACCCCCTCCTCCTTGCATCAATAACTCTTCTCTTTTGTCAACCTGAATGTACGCTTTCACGAGGGCCACGAGATCTTTGGAAGATAATTCGGGAGTTTCAGGATTGGAGTTCGAAGTTGATCGAATTTGGCTGCTAAGTGCTGACTTAACTGGTGTTTTCGGCTGAGTTACACAAGCTGATACTTCACGATGCTGAACCACTGCAGCCACCATATCTATTTGCGTTTCTGGGACAATTTCACCATCTTCTACGTCTTCTTTACTCCCCTCGTACTATCGAAAATTCGGTTCATATGCTCGTCACTAATTTCCCAATCGTCCATGATATGTACGTAGATTGTGGTAGCAACAATTTTAGTTTAAGGATGGAATATGAGCCATTGGGTATTTATCGTGGATGGAGGGAGCACGAAATATTAGTAGACCACCTAGTACTAAATCGTGATATTAAGTGTGTACAGTTTACCAGACGCGACAACTCAATAATCGTGATATTGAGACCACTTTAATTGAAACCATGGGTCGTCCCCATCACTAAACCCACTTTGTTGAAACCAAGCGAGGGTTTTGATCAATCACATTGATGTCGATTGGTGCAGATTCCTTCATTACTACAAAGTTTAATTCGTTATTATAAAGGTCATGTACGTATAAATTAAAACATTACACGACATACCGATGTTAAAAACCATGGGTCGTCCCCACTCACATGATCTCTATTGATGACAAGGATACCCTCGTGCGTTGTTCACGCGTAATGCATAAGTCATATCACAGGAAACACTCACAAAGCTGAGTAGTCAAATCTCGGATAAAGGTGTACAGTTGCAAAGTAACATAGCTGAGGGAATCTGGTGCTTTTGAAATAATAGAGTATATGTCGGTAGCTTTCCTGTTTTTGAGAAGGGAATTATTTGACCCATCACTAGAGGATACTAATATACTGTAGCATGGACAAGAAGATAGTTTCGTTGATGTATTTATATGCCCAGGTATTTTGCTCTTTACGCTTAAAAAACATTAACTCCACGTTTACAAATAGAGCTATGGATAAATGGGAAAATAACAATGGGGGGTTACTCTAATCAACGACCTAGAAAAGAAATAGTACTTGAAGGGAAGGTTTCCGAACCACTGCGGACTATTGGAGCCAACCCTATCTGCCTATGTGGTCAAGAATCGGTCGTGGCTGTCGCTGAGACTGAAAAAGATGTCGGTCGTCGGTTTTTTTGTTGTGAAGCATACGAGGGCCACAAGGTTTTTCCGAATGCAATTGAATGTTGTTATTTTAAGCAGTGGATTGACCCTCCCATGTGCGAACGTGGACGTCAGTATGCACTGGAATCGCAAGCCGAAATAAAACGTTTGAAGAAGGTTGTTGCCAATAAAACTAGAGCCGGACCTTTCCCAAGGCCGTGGTAGGTGTCAGGATTTATGTAATTTGTATTTGATGTTTCCTAAGTCTGGATTTATGTTTTAGTTGGCATGTAGTAGCAGAACGTGTTGTACCTATATGGTTGTAGTGTTGATTTTTAATATTCATATTGTATGTTGTAGTGTATCATAACGTGTTGTACCTTTATGGTTGTATTGACATAAGTCATATCACGGGAAACACTCAAATAGCTGAGTAGTCAAATCTCGGATAAAGGTGTACAGTTGCAAAGTAACATAGCTGAGGGAATCTGGTGCTTTGAAATAATAGAGTATATGTCGGTAGATTTCTTGCTTTTGAAAAGGGAATCTGATCACAAGCATCTGAACCATCACTGAACCCACTATAATTGAAACCATGGGTCGTCCCCATCACTGAACCCACTTTATTGAAACCAGTGTCCGTTCACATCATGACAGTAAGAAAAGCGGTTTCCCTATAGTATAAAGTTAGGCGAAACAGTGAGCAGTAACATCATTATTTATTTTACTGTTTTCTGCTCCCCGCGGCTGTATATGTTACTCAATTTTCTCACATAATAACTCACTCAAACATCTTTGTTCTCATTCTAGTACTTCCTCCTCCTTTTATCACTAGCTCAAAATGCCTTCTTGGCCATCAGATACTGACTCTGACGAACAGGCATGGGAACGTATGAGACTTCAGCTGCTCGAAGACGAATTCGATTTTTTAATGCAAATTAGGCCCCAGGAAGATCAAGTACCACATGTTCAACCATCGCATGAACAGGGGCACGTAAATCTTCCACCAGAAGTTCAAGTACCACATGTTCAGCTATCGAACCAACAGGCTCTCGCTCAACCACAACAAGAAGTGAAGTTCTATCGAGTACCACCGCATGAACATGAAGGTGAATCTTATCCTGTACTTTGCTACTGCGATCATGCGGTCCAAGTTACGCTTCGAGCAGAAGGTGACAATATTGGTCGACGCATGCAGAAATGTCCATCCTATCCAAATGGATGCAGCTACACGGAATGGATTGACGAGCCGTTGTGCCCAAGCGGTATAGTATATGCAAACGAACTCGAACGAGAGATTAGGCGTCTCGAAAATCAAGTTCAAGAGTTGCAAATGCACGCAATGCGACTCCCTTGAAATTGAACATGTTGCTCTGATGTTGTAGTAGGTATGTACTATTATTTGTTGTTGTAACAGTAACGGTCGGTTGTATCTGTATGCTTATTGTTATGCGAAAACCTACTAGTTGTATCTGTAATGGCATTAAAACGATCTTATCTGTATGCTTATTGTTATGAAAACCTACTAGTTGAATCATAACCACTTGTTAAACCGGGCTACTTATGATTCTCGTTGCCTATATGGATGACCCATACCCTGTAAATGACCCATACCCTGTAAATGGGGAACCCAATGTTGAAACAAGCAATTCAGACAAGTCCCCTTGATTTCAGCTTTGTTTTATTAAAGCAGTCGTCAACTCATCTTTAATCGGTACGAGTTGTCACGTCATGTTGTTTGTATTCGTTGGACAATCTACAACACGTTACCCTAGTGGTTCAGAGTGTTGTCTTGTCATATGTTTGTATCCTATAGCTCAATTAATGATGATAGATCTTTACCATAAAGTAACACCCTTGTTTAAATAGTTTACACTTCTTCCCCCCAACCATACCTACAAAATTGTGAGTTCTACATCAACCACGACGATAAGGTGAGAAACTAGTACTCTTTTTCCTTGTCCGTGGTTACGTACTTCTTTATGTACATAATATGTTTCTTGTGTCTGTGTAGCTTAAATGGAAGATTGGGTAATAAGTGATGAACTCGTAGATAGAATGTTTGATGAGTATGAACGGAACAAGGAGGAGGAAAAAGATGGTGGTTTCCTTCCAGATACACGAGCAGAAGAGGCGGAAGAAGCAGTTCAAAATGAAATTGTTCGTGGTACTCAACAAATAGTTGAAGTTCAAAAACCAAAAGGACGTCCACGCAAAAACATAACAAGGGTAGTGGTAAACCGTAATCGTCCCAACCAAAGCGATGCTTGCTCCAGTGGTACTACAACAGAACTCTCTTCTCACGACTTACTTATACTCATGAAATGCTATATTGAAGTTGATAAAAGAGAATTGCTGCTGTTGGAAAATGGAGGAGGGCTCACCCATGAAGAATTTTGGTCCATGGTAACAAGATTACATAACAATCATCGTAACTGCACCACTACACGAACTTCTGCTGAAATTCATATGGCTCGTCGGCGTTTCGTTAATACTTGTGAAAGATGCAAGAAGATTATACAAACAGTAGAAGATGAAAACATATTTAAAATGAATCGAGCTACTTATGATTCTCGTTACCTTGCAGAGTACGGGACTGATTTTGTTGGGTACGAAGCCTACAAACTACGTTATAGTTGGATAATCTGAAGACGGGGTTGAATAGGAAAATGATTTTGTTTATTGCTTGTATGTGCATCGTAATTTGTAGTACTTATTTCATTGTTATCTCTGGTAATCAATATTAAGATTCCTTAAATATTTCAAGCAGTGAGTAAAAAAAACCCGCGGACTCGTTTAACAAACATGTACGCATGATCACGCAGATTACATATAACGCACAAACAAGCAGATAACATAAAAAACACAATGGTTACACATAAGGACATACAAGCAGAGTACACTTACAGGCTAATACAAATACGAAATATACGGTTGAATAACCTACTACAAAGGGACAACACAATAAAACAAATATACAGGCAAATACAACATGAATGTCTACTAAATAAGATCCAGCTAATCATCATCTAGATCCGCAGGCACCATCTCCACATCCTCATCAGCAGTCCTCAGCTCGTTCATACGAGCAGTCAACTCATCATACATTACCTGACGCATACCTAGCGTCATCTGATAAAGATCCTGATAAGAAAAACAGCTGGATCTGGATACGCCATCACTTCTGGCCGTGGTATATCAATATATCTATCAGATCCGTACGTAGTTGGTATTGCAACAGTCCAACCGTAGTCTGGCACCTGGGAAGAGCGTGGAGGAGGTGGATTCTTTGGAGCATGGTAAACCTGCATGGACTGTGAAATATCAAGTACGAAAGGGGGATCAAGGCCAGTACGGAGTGTAGAAGGCCCAACCAAGTCAACGGATGCAGCATGCACAAAACTCCCGGTCTGAGGTGGGGAGTAATACTGACGCCAGAAAGAAATATAACCCCTACCGGTAAGAATGAAATCACTGGCAGGCCACCACTCGTCTGCGTGCTCCTGTAAAGTACTAGTAGTATAAACCCTGGGAGTAGTTGTATGTGGGTGGGGATCATCAGGAACAACATCCCCATCATATATATGTCTCCAACAACGTTCCCCTAAGTACCAAAAGCAACCTAAACTAGGGGGTGATACTAGTGGAAAGTGCCTCGACGATAGATAAAGAGCATGCACCGAGGGGGGGTCAGCAAGACCCCGTGAACCATCAAAGGGATGCCAGATAACTGCATCACGCGTCCTCCACAACTCAATCTGATTGCGAGCTATAGCAAATACATGTCGTGTTTGTCCTCCAGGCACCAGTCTACGGTTACCAACACTCCACGCTCGTACTCTAGGATAGAAAGTGGGTAATGATGGATCCACGGTGGGAAAAGACAAATTGTGGAAGTACTCAAAGTACCAGTACTGTAAAATCTCCCAAAAACCAGTAATCGAACCCACCCTGGTCCGAACGACACACTGAAGATCCAATGACTTATACAGGTAAGCTAAAATAGGTGTTCCCCAATTATACACAATCGGAATGCCATCAAATGAAAACGGTTCAACTACCGCCACATAACCACACGACACTGTGCTCGAAGGATTTGATAAAAATAAATTTTCCATCATATACAAAACAAATAATCGGGCAATCTCCAAATGATGAACTTTGTGGGGCTTACTCAATATTTTCTGTATTGCTAGTTTAATGCTAGAGCATGTAATATGGAAATTACTGGTGACGGCGTCATTTAAATCAAGATGTGGAAATAAATTACGGAGATTAACGTAGTTCTGGTACACCTCATCATACGGCAAGGCAGCGGCTTGGCTTATGGCAAGACCAGTAAGCAAAGAAAAGTCCAGTGGAGTGATTCCCATCTCCCCAAAACCAAAGTGGAATGTATGAGTTGTTTTCCACCAACAAGCAGCCAATGCACCATATAATTGAACATCATTATTTAAAAGACGTTCGATACCTATTTAACGAATAATTAGTAAGTTACAACGAATGTAATGAAAACGGAAATAGTAAGTACATACGACGAGAATACGTACTCAAAAAGTCGCCAAAACCAATACTACTCAGAAATGTATGAATAGTAGCATCTGTATCATACTCACGAATCTGACTATACAGACGAACAACGCCAGCCCAAGACCCACGCGTTCACTCGCGTCGAGCCTAATATTACAAATGAGAGTTACTTATTTTATGTCCGACATTACGAAGGTAATATATAATAAATAAAACGTACTGATGTCTCAACTAACGTACTGACGTGCTCTTCTTTATCCCCTAAATCACGAAAATCTGCCAATTGCTTATCCGGTCTTAAATTTGGGTCCCGGTGCGACTCCAAAACCGCCTGGTCATTTCTCCTAGCAACCCGTCTTCTTCTAACGGACGGTGATTCATGGTTACCCTCAGCCTGTATGTTCTCTTCTACCGGTACGTGCTCGTCACTCGGATCCACATTCCGGCTACCGCTACCGCTACCTCGAAGAGCCCTCATAACACGTTTCATAAAAAAAAAAATTGGGTATACAAAGGAATGGTGGGAGGTAAAGGAGAGGAGAGGAAGGAGATGGAGGGGGCGGCGAGGGTTTGGGGGAGATTTATCTCCCTTCTTATCCGGCTTTTATAAAGCCGGATAAGGGGTGTGGTGTGGATTGATTTCCACACCACGGATTGCAATGGGACGGTTGTCCGATTGCAATCCACGTAATACTTTATCCGGCTTTATAAAAGTCGGATAAAGTATTACAAGCAACTCACCCGTGGGGTGAGTTGCTTTGTGGATTGGATGGATTTGACCCATCCAATCCACCAGCGTTGGGGATGCTCTCATGGCCAAGTATTAGCTGTAGTAGGACCGCAATGATAGTATAGGTCTGTTTTGTGTTTTCAATGTCAGTATACTGTTTGAGTTTACATTTCGTTGTGTCATTACTTAAGTATGAAGGAAGCGCCAGAGAATACTAAATGTTTGCACTAACAAGTCATAGGCAGTTCTTGTTTAATTTACTTAGTAGTGAAGCTATAGGGTAGGCACACTTTACTCAGAATTTCCCTCGGCTAAAAGTAATAAAACGTGAATGTGAATGTACTCCTTTTTATTTAAATATAGCTTAGCATTTAAGTTTTCATTTTTATTTTAATATAATACGGTATCAATTTTACCCTTAATCATTATTTATTGGTAACCGCAAAATTCGTACCGTCACACACAACTCCAAAAACAATGTAAATGGACACGCCGCTATGTTTCAAAATTCAGGTCCCAATGAAATTAATTTCATTGAAAATCGACTCCGTTTGCACAACGACGTTATTTTAATTTATCGGCTCACCTTTAAATTGCAAGCACCGATAAAACAAATCCGATTGGCACCAAACTGGAAATCTCGTAATAATTTGCGATACGTATTCCAATAAAATTTGTTTCGTACCTTAGTTGGATCATTATCTCCAGTTACGCTCAAATTTCTTTTTAAATCGAATTAATTTATTAAATAAACGTTATCGTTTTATAACGATTTCCATAGCGACTATTTTAAAATTTGAATTGGACATAATTCACAATCTATAATATGAAATTTCCATTTTTCTCTTCCAATAGAAATTTATAATCAAACGGATTCAAACGGTTTTTGTTTCATGGAATTCCGACTTATATCGGATCCGGTATATTCAAATGAAGTTCAAATCGTAAATTACGAACTACCACGCCATTTCAGTTCATTTTATTTTTATAAATAAATTAAACGTTCTAACTTCGTTTTGTAATGAATTATATATATTTTGAATCCGTTTAAAATTCCAAATCAATATTTAAATATATAAAATATCTGACTACGGAAAATACGGGACATTACACTATCCATATAACACATTTCTTGGCATAAGACATTGCGTCCAGGTTCACATCGGGCCAAAAGTAGCCATATCGCAGAATTTTCTTGGCCAATGTTTGACCGCCTGTGTGACCTCCGCATTCTCCCTCATGTAATTCTGCCAAAATTGCTCTGGACTCCTCTTTGGTTACACATCGCAGCAGTGGCATGGATAATCCTCGCTTGTATAACCTTCCATCTTGGATAAGGTATAATGGAGCTTTGCGCAATATCTTCCTCCGCTTTTTCAGCTCTTCTGGAAGTGTTCCATTGAGGATATACTCCTTGATTGGAGTCATCCAGGACACAGGTTCTTCAATAATCTCCATAATCTAGTCAACATCTGCTTCTTCAATGGCGGGGGTTGAAAGGACTTCGACGGGAATCAAACCTAGCAAATGTGCATCTGAGGAACTGACATACTTGGCGAGAGAATCTGCCTCTGAATTTTCTTCTTTGGGAATATGAGATATAGTGTAGTAGTCAAGGTCGTTGAGAAGTTCCCAAGCTTTGGTAAGATAAGTAGGAAGGTTTCCGACTTTGGTTTGGAACTCTTTGCGGACCTGACACACTACCAGCTTGAGTCACTGAAAATTTGCAAGGTATTCAGATTCATCTCTTTTGCTAGCGTCAGCACAGTTATCAATGCTTCATACTCGTCCTTATTATTGGTTGATGGGAATTACAACCTCAATGCGTAGCATAGGGAATGGCCATCAGGAGTTTCCAGGACTATTCCAGCCCCTGAGCCGTAATCGTTTTTGGATCCATCGATGTACAACTTCCAAATAGCCACCGTCTATACTGGTTCCTCTGTTTCTTCTCCCCTATCCATGAACTCGACGACAAAATCTGCTAAAGCCTGTCCATTAATAGATCTTCGAGGATGATAAGTGATGTCATATTGACAAAGCTCTATTTTCCACTTCAATAACCTTCCCGAAGTTTCTAGGAAAAAGAGAACTTGTCATAGCGGTTGATCAGTGAGAACCTTTATAGGATGGGATTGGAAATATGGCCTTAGCTTTTTTGAGGTGATAAGCAGACAATATGCAAGTTTTTCTAACTTTGGATAGTTTAGTTCTGCCCCCAACAAGCCTTTTACTGATGTAATAAACATGCCATTGGACCTTGGCATCCTCCCGGACAAGCGCAGCGCTTAAGGCATGAGACGAGATAGCTAAATGTAGGAATAGTTCCTCTCCATCTTTGGGTTTAGAGAGCATCGGTAGTGACTCCATGTGCTTAATTAGCTCTTTGAATGCTGTTTGGCACTCAGGAGTCCATTAGGAATCTTTCTTTCCTTTCTTCAAAGCATCGAAGAGAGAAATGCACCGATCCGTTGCCTTAGAAATAATGGTTTAGTGCAGCTACTTTCCTATATTGGCTTTGAAGCTCTTTCTTTGTCCTTGGAGCATGCATCTCTCGTAAGGCTGTGACTTGAGAAAGATTCGCTTCAATGCCCCTGGCGTTGACTATGAACCCGAGAAATTTTCTTGATGAGACTCCAAATGAGCATTTGAGCGGATTTAGCTTCACCCATATTTTCTGACGATATGAAACATCTCAGCCAAATTCTCCATATGATCATTGGCTTTCTTCGATTTTACCAGCATATCATTTACATAGACTTCCATTGTGTTTTCGATATGGGATTTGAACATGGAATTCACAAGGCGTTGGTATGTTGCTCCTGCATTTTTCAGTCCGAACGGCATAACTTTATAGCAACACGACCCTCTATCTGTTATGAAACTCATGTTCTCTTCATCTGGCTTGTGCATCATGACTTTATTATACCTAGAGTATGCGTCCATAAAGGATAACAGTTCGTGCCCCGCCATCGCATCGACAAGTTGATCAATTTAGTTAATGGGAAACTCTTTTTGGGACACGCCTTGTTGAGGTCTGAATAGTCTATGCACACTCTCCATTTGCCGTTGGACTTTTTAACAAGGACCGGATTGGTAACCCAATCGGGATATGTAGATTCTCGTATAAAATTATTCTTGAACAACCTAACTACTTCTTTTAATGCTACAGATCATTTAGGTCCTTGAATTCGTCTCCTTTGTTTCACTGGAGTTAAAATTGGATTTATATTCAATTTATGCACAATTACATCTGGCGATATTCCACACATACCGGGATGTGTCCAAGCGAAAACATCTAAATTTGCTTTCAAAAACAAAGTTAACTCTTTCTGCAATTTCAGACCCAACTGAGAACCTATTTTCAAGACTCTATTAGGATCTTTGTCCTATACTAGAATAGAGATTGTGGCTTCAGCTGGTGCCGCTTTATTTTCCCCCACACTGGCTTTCCTTGGATCAATCTCCTTCTGAGCTCTGTAGTGCTCACCAGTGTGAGGGGCCCTCCCTAATTGCTATAAGGGGGACTCACGAATACGGAGCAGAGGCTCCACATCCTTCTTCCTAGCTTCAACAAGTTCCACCATATAACACTCCCTTCCTGCTTGTTGGTCGCCTTTAATCACACCAACTCCATTTTCGGTAGGAAATTTCATAGTCAGACACCATGGAGCCATTGTTATCCTAAATGCTACAAGGGTTGGCCTCCCGAGGAAGGCATTATATGCCGAAAGCTTATCGACCATGACAAATTCTTGCTTTATGGCAACCTTATGTTTTCTTCTCCAAGTTCGATGAGCAGGTTGAAGACACTAATTGGTTGAGT
Source organism: Allium sativum (assembly GCA_030737875.1). NCBI lineage: Eukaryota > Viridiplantae > Streptophyta > Magnoliopsida > Asparagales > Amaryllidaceae > Allium > Allium sativum. Next base: position 40,886,126 of record CM060924.1, read on the forward strand.
GGGCTTCCCTGTGAAACCATGGATCTTATTCTGGCAAGCTCTCACATCATCTATGGAAAGGTTCATCTTATTGAATGCATTAATGAAAAGGACATTAACGGATGCCCCACTGTCAACAAAGACTCTCCTAATAATGGTTGGACCCAAACCAATGGTAATCACCATTAGATCCACTGTTGGTGTTAGCAATCCGTCCAAGTCTCTTTTTTTGAACACAATATCATCCCATGGAGTCTTCAGAATCTTTGATGAAAAGGCTTGGTTCATGATCATGAGTTCTTATTCTCTCGGAAGGCTCTTCATCTCATTCGTGTACTTCACAATGTCCCCCCATCTTCTTCCGACTAGGTGAGGCCCACCTGAAATGGTGTTGATAATCAGTCTTGGAATGAGATCAACCGAAGCGCTCTCATTCTACTAGGCTGCCCTACAGACGTCCCTAGTCCTTGAGAGGTTTGAGTATTCTATGAGTTCTTTGTATACTGTTGGAGTCTGTTCATCCTTATTGATTCCTCAATACAGTTCTTCAGATGTCTACACTCATTTATATTATGGCCTGGTTGGTTGTAAAACCGACAGAACCTTCCTGATTTTATTGCAGCATCATTGACCTTTGCTTGCTTCGGTGTTGGATACTCCTCGGTATCATTAGTTGCCATGAAGATGTTATCTATGGTGTCATTCAAAGGAGTTAATTCTGAATTTTTAAAGAAGCAGAATTTCTTGTTGGCTCGATTTTCTTTTCCATCATTACCCTTTTTCTAACCACCAGGATTCTTCTGGTCGCCTTCTGCATCATTATTTTTCTTTTTGGGTTGTGCGCTGCTTTCAGGAACATCCATGGCACAGGCTGGTTCTTCATCCACACCTATATATTCCTCAGCTTTGCCGAACAGTTCCTCAAGCGTACTTGGCTTCTTCTTCTAAATTCATCGTCCATGCTTGGTCTTTTTACTTATGGCTCCCTTTAAAGTCATTAAAACCAAACGAGGCACATAATTCCCAACCTCGGCTGCGGCAGTGTTGAAGCGAGTGAGAAAAGCCCTGATGGTTTCTCCTTGCCTTTTCTCAAGCTCGTTCAACTCCATGACATCCCGTACCTCGTATCTTGGAGTCTGAACTATTCTCTGAATAGCTTGGCCAAAGTAGCGAAATCATCCATAGACTTGGGTGGTAACTTTGTGAACCAAAGTGAAGCCACCCCTTCGAGGTAAGTTGGAAAGTACAGGCATTTCAGCTCGTTTGTGGCGCATGCTCCATCCATATGTTGATCATATTTGAACAGGAACACGTTGGGATCACTAGTCCTATTATAGGCTTGCGCCGTCGGAGGTTTGAACTTATTTGGGTATGGAGCCATCTAGATCCTTTCCGTGAGTGGGATTTTGGTAGGAGCGAAACCCCAATCCTTCTCATCGTCTTGCTTTTTCAAGTTTTTCTCCATGATTTTGCGAACCATTTCCGATATGCGCTCCTCTTTGTTATGCTGGTCCACGGGGCGGACGTCATCATCCTTACCGGATATTTTCCTAAGAAAACAGTCATGGTTCGGATTCTGGGGCCTTGGGCCTCCCGCTTGGGGAGGTTCCCCTTTGGTGGTTCCAAGCGCTTGTCGAGAGACTGCTTTATTAGAGTAATTGCGTGTGGGCGGTTTAGCTTCCTTATGTTGAGGATCGTTAGGATTTGCAACCTCTTGGACAGAATTTCTTCGATTTGGACTTGAAGAGGAAGAACCCGCATTTTCTGTATGATCGATCTGAGCAGATTTAGCATGAGCGGCAGTCATGGTAACTTTTGCCATAGTGTCCTGCATGGCAAACATAGACTCAAGTTTCTTCAACATGGCATTGTTTGCAATGTCCATTTGACTTGTTAAGCCTGCAACAACTTCATCCAACTCTCTTCTCGTTACAGCTGTTACAGCCTTAGAAGTTTCTCCAACTTTGAACTGTTTGGTGAGCGGAGTAGTTTCATTGTTAGCTGCGTTGTCGATCTCTTCGACAGTTTTACTAGCAGTATTCCTCGATGGTTTACCCCTGATTTCGGACAAGGACTTGAATTTGAAAGAAAGTTCGTCGATTGGCTTAGATCGTAGATTTGTAGGATCTAGGGTTGAAGTAGGCTTAGAACTTCAACGCAAGGCCTTCAACCTTGTGAGAGAGTGTGAGAGAAGGAAGTATGAGTGCGACCCCACGGTGGGCGTCAAATGTTAAAACCTAACTTTGATTTTAACACCAAAGGTGTTATCCAAACACTTCACCTAACAATTAGAGCGAGATCGCAATCACAAAATAGAAAGAAAAATATGAAGAACATAGATTTTTATAGTGGTTTGATCATAGGAAAGATCTACGTCCACTTTGGCAATAATTTCCATTAGCAATTTAAGACTTACAAGTTTAGACTCACTCAAAAATACATTCATCTTCTCTCTTACACATAGACTTCACTCTAATCTATACAAATCAGTGAAGAATTAGATGGATTTCACTAAGTGCGAGGAAAATGGTGGAGGATCTTCAATCTCAGAGATGCGTGAGCACTTTTGGTGGATTCCATCATGAATTCGATGCTTGATCATTGCTTTGAGATGGTAGGTGGTGTTAGTATCACAATGAACAGGAGAGAAAGTAATTTGGCAGCCCTTCGGGGTAATGGAAATCCATCCCTAAAAGTATGGAAGCCATGGCCTATTTATAGGAGAAGTTGGAGTGAAGTGGTGAGCTGAGATTTGTACATGTAGGTTGTGGGTCGAACATGCCAGTAATTACAGAAATGCCACTGTTGGTTGTTGACAGCTGTAACCAGTTGTCTACCTGAATCAACGTTCGACCGACCCGGAGGAAGTATGTTCGACCGACCCTGTTGATACGAGCCATCCTGCTTTGAGCCTTCATGCTTGTTCGAGCCTATGTTGCTCGACACTTACAACGTTTAACCCTGGAGATGGTTCGACCCTATAGTTGCATGAGCCTTGTTGCATTTATCTGTTGCTTGTTCGACCCGTTTGTGATGTTTGACCCTTCTTCATTGACCCTCAATGCACGCGCCATGTACAATGTCCGACCCTTTTTGTGATGTTCAAGTGGCTTTATGGCTCGAAGCATGCTCGTGCTCGACCCATAGTTTTGACATATGTTCGACCCATTAATTGGTGCATGATTTTTAATAGATAAACAAATATATTTTCAAAAAGTATTTCCTTATTTCAAGAAAAAGTTCAAACTCTTAATGTTAAGTGTGAAAGAAAGATGATAACAAAAGAAATGATAATAAAATAAAAATAATTAAAAAAATTATAAGATTTTTTCAATTTAACGAAATGTTAAATAACATTTCCACTTGTTTAGAAATATAATGTAATTACTACTCATTATAATTTCTAAATCTACAAATAATTTCGGTAAGTTCCAAAACCGTTCAACCAAATAATAATTTAATTTATGAGTAAAAAATCAAACATACTTTTAAAATTGAAAATATTTGAAGACTAATTTTCTGTACGAGGGTTTTTGTAACAAAAATATGCAAGTTAAATCAGTTTCACAAATCAACCAGTTGAATGCAATGAGATGATATCTAACCCTATTTATACTTGGATTTCCTCTATGTTATACAATGATATGTGAAGTACTGATTTTTCTTTTAACTTACTGTGTAATTCTCATACTCACACAAAATTTGAAATCAATCCAATTCTATCAAGCAAGACAACCATAGTTATGTCAAATAAAAGTACAAAATATTATTTCAATCACAAGGTTATAGATGAGTATTGATTGATATTTTAAGACAGTTTTAAGGATTAGTTCATTTGAAAGCATTTCTCAAAAACTTAAATCTCAGAATTCAATTTGAGTCAAAACATCAAAATTCTCGATATTCAAACACGATAACAATTAATGACGATTTCAAATCAAACTTACAAGGTCAAATAGAAACTATACGAGATTATCGCAATTATTCACGAAAAAAGTGGTTTTTAAGTAGTATGTTAAAGTAAGGGCGGACTTTCCAAATAAATTTCCTTTTCTTGCTAATTTTTTCTTCCCATGCCTTTTTATTTCTGTCCCAATTTCATGATTTAGTTCGAAAATGTTTGCATTTTTCCGAATTTAGTTTTTCAAAATGATCATTTTTTCGAATTCACGATTTATCAGGATAATTTCAGTTTTTGCTATTTTTAAAAATCACGTTTTCATGTTCAACATTTTTGAAATTTTCTTTGATCTCATTTAATTCTCTTTTAAAAACCGTACCTTTGGAATTTTCGAACTTTTTGAAACTTTCCAACTGCTCTTGTAAATTTACGTTCTCAGAAATCAAAACAATTTCTTTTTTCTTCAAAACCGAAATTATTTTTCCGACATATGAAACTTTTCATGAAAAAAGGTAATTTCCTTTACGAATCCTAACATGCATAATTCTAAATCGATTTTGGGGTTTTTGCGCTCTTATTGAATTTTCTACCATGCAATGCTCCTGCACTGTTAAATAACGAAAGATATGGTTAAATTCATCATTATTAATAGGAGAATATAGAATATGCATAACAAGAGCATTAATCATAATGTTTTTATTATCTACCATATTACACCCATTTTGAGTAATATCCCAACATTTAAAATTAATAAATTTTATATAAAGTTCCATTTTAATTTTCAATTTATAAAATTAGTTCTGTGAGAAATTATCGGGGATCGACAACTAGGAAAAACACTATTTGAGATATTAAAGGCTTTAGAGTAATCCTAATAACCTACTCTTAGACCACTTATCGGATCGAAATTAACCCTGAGGAAGTGTGAACATGGTTTATTAAAATTTTCACTGATTTAATAATAATAAATCCGCCAACGTGGATATTAACAAAGTAATTGCTGAAAAGTAATTAACATATAAAAATTACTCACCTTCAGCAAAACCCTGTCTACTTTTGCTCCTAAGGTTTATTAGGAATTAAACAATGAGACACTTAAAGACACTGCAAACTTGCAACCCTTGCTCGATTGATTATTGTAACCTTACACTCCAAACTCTACCCTGATGTTTCCTTTAAAAGTTAAATAGTATGACGCCTACATACATAGCAGACTCGTGACCTATATATTGTTCACTTGACTATTCTAACTCTATGCTCAAAACTTTTCCACAACTCAACCACTAAGCCACCAATTCTCAAACCGTGCCTCGTATTTGCAGCCAAAAATAAATTATAGTTTTTGAAAAATAAAAATTCAACTAAAAATTTAACTGAAACAACCTACCAACTTAATGCTTAAATAAATAGAACGTATAATAAAATGCCCAACCAAAAATTATTAAATCTGGTCCTTTTTGCCTTATTATTCTGGCCGATTCTTATTCCTTTATTTCTTTATTACTTCTTTATTGCTTTAGAAAGAAACTAGGATTTCTTAATAATAACCGCTCCTCTTTAAATATGTTCCACTAGAAGGATGTTGAATTTGACTGGCTTCACGTTGATCGATCTATGTTGTCTGTCTTGATTGTAGTGCTCTGATTATTGAGATATATTGCATTAAATTGGTATGAACAATTTGCCCATTTTATGTCTTGAATTGGTCTACTTGACTAGATTAATGCCTATGATGAATTTGGTATAAATTGGATCATGAATTTTTTTTGACTTGGTTTGATTGAATGTAAACTTGGCTCTTTGTGAATTTAGTTCATATATATTGATTTTTCTTCATTTTTTGCCCTATCTTTCAATTACAGTAAATTGTTGATTCGTTTGACATTTATTTGAACTTAATTTCAAATTGTTTTACTGTAGGATGATGTGATTTTCCTCTGCGAAAACATTTTTTGTACTATTATGTGTCTTTATTATTTTCTTTTCCATTACACTGCCTTGATCGATCAAATACTATACGTGAATAGTTTGATATTGCTCATACAACCTTGTTTGCTATGATTGAATTTGATGCCTTGTGTCTACTTTGTGTTAGCTCGGTGTGAAGCTTTATTTGAACTGTATGATCTTCTTCATGATGTCATGTTATTCATTGTGCATTGAGATTGCACTTGGATTGTGTTTGCTGCTTCATTTGTGTACCATGTTTATCCACATGTCTCTGTAACATGCTTGTGGAATTTACAGCTATATATATATGTGAATATAGGCGTGCCTAAGTGGACTTGCATTAGGTGGGCTTGCATCTAATCATAGTATATATGCATTAATTCAATCATATGTGGACTATCTATAGTTAACCTACATGACGTGATACGAAAATTTTCAGATCAAGCTCCAATTTATTTCGAAGAAAACAACTTTTTTGTAACTACATGTAGGTTTCAAAACAATTTTTAAGTAGTTTTTGAGTGTAATAAATGTTGACTATTTCCAAGCACAAATTTAGTGGTTATGAAAGTTTCAAAAACTTAGAGGATATATTATTTTACATATTGTACAAATTATAAAATAAAATATATTTTAATGAAAAAGCAAGATATTTAATAGCCAAAACATCACTAATAGTACTATATATACAATAGGCTAATGAAAAAAAAAATGAAAATGGATGCAACACCTAATGAGTTAGTAATAAAATAATACAGTCAATTCACATATAAGAAAGAAACACAATGAACCATACTTATTAAATTACAAAGAGCTAAGCATTTTGCTTGGGATTCTATACCAGAAAATGAAACAGTTTTTGATTTCAAATCTAATTGGATTTCGAATCTGATCTGATTTAAATGTGGATTTAAATGGAGTTAGGAAGATAGTTAGCAAACAATATGCAATAAATCTGTAACACGCTGTAATTTTAAATATAAAAATTAAACAAATTTAAGAACACTTAATTTTTAGGATTCCACCTCCCAAGATTTGGTCAGATCTGAGGCAGATTTAGGATTTTGCACCTGGACTTGTTTTCTAGACAGATTCTTTGGCTCCTAACCTATTTAACGACCCCCAAACCTCACTTTCTCTCCCAACCAAAACCATTGTAACGCTATGCTGCCTCAATCCTAATTAAAATTAGTTAAAGACGTCCTTATGCTGCTGGAATAGTTCATCATCTTCTTAAAGCTTAGGAATTGCAAGTCAGGATTCTAATACAAACGACGAACGAATTATTCTCTTCTCTAATCCGTCTTTGTGAGTAAAATTTCTTTCACAAAATAATTAATAAATTAATTACGATGAGTTATAATTTGGGTTATATGATTGTGCATGTTGAATCATTGACCGTTATGATATTGTCTATTTTGTGAATATAAGCTAGTTGTTGTCTTATGTACATCAATTCATGATATTGGTTCATATACCAGTTTTTGGTTAAATTATGTTAGTGGATTCATTTCATATGTCCAATCACATATGTTTAACTTGATTCATTTTATGACATCAGTTTATATGCAAGTTTGGATGTAAATCATATGCTAGTTTTTATGTGAATTATATGCAAGTCTGTATGCGAATTATACACAAGTTTATATGTGAATCAAGTATATATATATATATATATATATGCGAGTTTATATGTAAAACATGTGATATTAGTTTACATGTCTAAATTCATATGCAAGTTAGTATGAAATTTGTATGCAAGTTTAGGTGGAAACCATATTCATATATGCAAGTTCACATTTACATGTTTAGATCTATATTTAGATCCATGGCAAGTACATAGTTTATGAAAATTTATTTTTTATATGTCTATTGCCTATGCAAGTTATTGGCTATGCAAATTTATGTCAATATGAATTATAATCATGCAAGTTCGTATGCTAGTCTATATTTTTATTTGCAAGTTAGATCTATTTTTACGTGTTATGCAAGTTGTGATGTTTTTGTGAGTTAGGCTATTTGTTAGCCTACGTATTATATGTATTACACGTACGAACGACGTGGGGACGTTGCGAAAAATATTAAATATTTATATTGTGAAAATTGGCATAAAATGGCTTAAAAGCATATAATAAATTTGAGGCATTAATATGCCTAATTTATATGCATAGAAATTATGGACATAATTTAGGTGATAATTATGGACATGGATTAAAATTAAAAGTTATTGACAATCTGAAATAGTGATATTAATTCAAATTGGGGTTGAATAATATATGTAATAATAAATGCCTAAGACAGGAGGTTAGACTCGTTTGTGGTATAAGACTGCCCGGACCCGCCCGGCAAATCCAACAACGACAAACGATAGTCAAATGTGAGAGGTCAAAGGTATAAATTAAATGCGTAATAAATGCCTAAGACACGAGGTTAGACTCGTTTGTGGTATAAGACTCCCCGGACCCGCCCAGCATATCCAGCAACCGCAAATGGTAGTCTAATGTGAGAGGTCGTAAGCATAATTAAAAGATGCTAAGACATGAGGTTAAGTCTGGCTTGTGGTGGATGTCTGCCCGGAACCGCCCAGCATATCCAGCGGCCACAAGCAATCGACTTAATGTGCGAGGTTTGTGCATTAATAATTAATTAATGCTAATCAAAGACGAATAAGAATGACAAATAGAAGTTTGGTTGAGTTGAGCAATTCTCTGAGTACCAATCTGATGTTGATTTAGGTCTTCGGGGTTGATACTTAGGGAGTTATTCTCCTAACCAATATATCTGTGAACTAAGATGTACTTAATCATAAATTAAGTAAAACATGTTATACGATATATATATATATATATATATATATATGATACATAAAACATGATAAGTAGATAGGGTTAAGACAAGCTTAACCAATAATCTGATAAGTAGGTAGGGTTAAGACCAGCTTAACCAATAATATATAAGTGGGTTGGGTTAAGACTAGCTTAACCAATAAAGTGATAAGTAGGTAGGGTTAAGACCAGCTTAACCAATAATATATATTAATTTGATAAGTGGGTCGGGATAAGACTAGCTTAACCAATAATATATTAATCTGATAAGTGGATAGGGTTAAGGCAAAATTAACCAATAATACATATTGATCTGATAAGTGGATAGGGTTAAGACCAACTTAGCAAATAATATATAAGTGGATAGGGTTAAGACCAACTTAACCGATAATATATAAGTGGATAGGGTTAAGACCAGCTTTACCAATAATATATATATTGATCTGATAAGCGGATAGGGTTAAGACTAGCTTAACCAATAACACATGTTGATTTGATAAGTGGGTGACATGTGAGATATAATTATAAACACTTAACCAAGTTGAAACATGTAAGAAGACATGAATAAGAGGCGGTTAAGTGGGAAATCCTAGTGGGGACCAAGCATAGGTGGAAAGCTTGTGTGAAGTGTGGGGACCCTTTTCAACCAGTAACCCATTTAGTATCTAAGTAAGCTCGATCTAGATCGAGGACGGGACACGCTTACTGGGTTTGATTGTAAGAGGTCACAACAGGTTAGCGGTGGCAACGCAAGTCCAACGGGGTCATGTGCGTGTGTGGGTCCGGGCTGGTAGGTAAGACGTTGTTGCATCGTGTAGGTATAAGTCGTGCATCTTTAGTGGTATTGGGTTGCCACTTTGGGGAGTGATACACCCCACCATGGGACCAGCACGGGTATCTACGAGTTAGGGAGCCGATCGAATAGGGAAGGTAGTGGGTACGACTAGCGGAGATAAGAGCAGGCGGCACCTATGAAGACAGCTAGGAATCCAACTACCATATTATGAATAAATGTTGTAATTAGAATGGGGTGGGTAGTGGGTTTGTGGGTACAACTAGTGGGGATAGGAGCAGGCGACACCTATGAAGACAGCTAGGAATCCAACAACCATATTATGAATAATTGTTGTAATTAGAATGGGGAGTGTAGTGGGTACAACTAGTGGAGATAGGAGCAGGTGGCACCTACGAAGGCAGCTAGGGGTACACGAAACTACCATTATTATTATTTTGTTCAGTAGGCGGGATCAACTTTTAGGGTGACTAGTATTGGTGTAGTATAGTAATTATCCTATAGCGTTGGAGGCGCAATTAACGTTATCTTATTCCTCTTGTTTGCTTTGTCATGCCTATTTGTTTCACAGTCATTCCTTATTTACCAGTTTATGCCTTATCCTAATTACTTTAATAATTATATTGTTAAAGTTATTGGACTCGCCAGACTTTATGTCTGACCCCCTTTGCTTTCGCCTCTTTTCTTCCTCCCCCCCCCCCCCAGTTCTAAGGGTGGGACTAGTGCTAGTGGAGCCTGATTCGGATCTCTTTCTCCCCCTTTTAGAAGTGCTTGGATTGCTGAAAGTAAAGTTTAGCTTATCTCTTTTATGTCTACTTACGTTGGGGTTGTGCTTTTTACTTTATGTACTCAGTAAACAATTTGTCAAGACGGATATTAAGTATACTTGATTTTATTGTTGGTTTTTGATGTTGTTGTAACAAAACTATTTCTCCGGTGCAATAAAAGTTGTTTTAAAATTTTCAAGTACCAATATATGTATCTGTCTTGTTATATTCCGTTCTATACACCAATAATACTCCATGAAAGTTAATGCATTCCCTTTGAGAGTGACATTAATGGACGTGGGGTGTTACTCGTGGTATCAGAGCTGAATATTACCAGAACAGATAAGAGATTTTGAAAGAGCCGCTTTCAAAAGCATTTTTATAAAGAAATACTTTCAAAAATATGTCTTAAGGAGAGTATTTTTAAGAGAAAAAATTATTTTGAAAAACATAACCCCCAAGAGCCATATATCTTTCCTTCGATTCTCTGTTTTAAATCTCTTTCCTTTTTGAATTTCTTCCTCAGCGTATAGATGCTTTTTCTAAGATATGTAAAAACTTCCGTACGATGGGCGGAAAACCGCTTCATAGGACTGGGACGTTTGTCAAAGCTTGAAGGAAGTGGAGGACTTCTTGGTACATTTAAGATAGACGATGGAAGGAAGGTTCAATTAGCTGCTTGGTTAATGAAGGACGAAGCCTCATTTTGGTAGGAAGTCACGAATGGAGAATGTGCATGAGAGACATGGATAGGACACACGACAAGAAAGTAAATCCAAAGAAAGGCGTTAAGGATAACAAGGGGCCAAGAGAAAAGGAAGGGCCACACTTGTGAAATACCTGACTACTTAAATAAAGACGTTAGAAAGAAGAAGAAGACTAGTTGTTATCGTTATGGAGAAATAGGACATCTTATTAGTATCGTCCAAAGAAGCAAAAGACAAAGGTAAGGAAAAAGTACAGGATCTTCTAGAGGGCAGACGCGTTCCCTTACGGCTGGCATACCTGATAGAGGTAGAAATATCTTGGTTGGAAGTTTGGTTTTTCTTTTTGATCATCCTGTTCGAACCTTGTTTGAATTCTAGCGCTTCACACTCGTTTGTATCTGCTTCGTTAGTTGAAACACTGCACCTAAATACTAGTCTGGTTACGGATCCCATAGTAATCTCAAATCCTATTGGTGGTTCGGCTTATCTTTCTATGATTTTCTCGGGATTTGGGAGTGTCTATCTTGGGCGTTGGGATTGAAAGCAACGCCTTCGTTCTTGGCTTCATGGGCTACGGCTTGATTCTAGGCATGGATTGGCTAGCCAGATATGGTGGTGCCATCCTAGACTGTGAAAGAAGAGTAGTTAGATTGTTGACTCGTTATGGAAAGACCCTTGATATTTCTTGTGATCCTAGAGGTCCGGTGATGCTTAGCTACCTAGAATCTCTTGACGCGTCCAACGATGATTTGGAATATGTTCGTGTGGTCCGTGAATATGGTGACGTCTTCGATGAAGTTCAGGGTTTACCCACGAGGCGCGAGATAGACTTTCGTGTATACCTAGTAGATAATGCAAAGCCAGTTGCATTACCAGTGCGCCACATGGCTCCGAGGGAGAGAAGGGAACTCATTAAGATGGTGAAAGAGTTACTTGAGAAGGGGTTCATAAGAAGAAGTATTTCGAAATGGGGTTCTCCAGTTGTTTTTGCTACGAAGGCTGACAATTCACTTAGATTGTGCATGGACTATAGAGAGATAAATGAGCTCACAAGGAAGAACAGACAGTCATTGCCGAGGATAGATGATTTATTCGATTAGTTGGTTGGTGCTTCGGTTTTCTCGCAGCTGGATTTAGCTATAGGATTTCATCAGCTAAGTGTGGCTGAAGACAGCATAAATAAGACTGCATTTAGAACTCTTGACGGTTTCTTCGAGTGGCTCGTAATGCCTTTTGGTTTAATGAATGCACCCGCATACTTCATTGACTTGTTGAGTAGGGTGTACAGGGAGTTTCTAAACAAGTTCAAGGTAGTCTTTGTGGATGATATCTTGATTTTCTCTAGAAGCAAGGAAGAATATGCCCTACATCTTAGGGAAATCTTAGAAACCCTTCGAGCACATCAACTCAAAGCTAAGTTCTCCAAATGTCATTTTTGGAAGAAGGAGGTAAGGTTCTTAGGATATATGGTCTCTAAGGAAGGAATAACAGTGGATCCTGCAAAGGTGGTTGCAATCCAAGATTGGAAGGTTCCTAGAAAAGCAACAGAAGTAGAAGTTTTCTAGGGTAGACGGGCTGTTATAGGAAGTTCATTAAGGACTTCGCGAAGATATCAGCCTCACTTACTCGGTTAACAAAGAAGAACTTGACTTTTGCTTGGGATGTTGACTATGACGATGCTTTCCAGCATTTGAAGAGGGCTTTGACGATAGCTCCAGTTTTAGTTTTGCCAGATGGAAATAAGCCATTCACATTGTATACCAGTGCTTGCGGGACAGGGCTTGGAGCAGTTTTCGATGCAAGAGGAAAAGGTGGTATGCAAAAGGCGGCAAGTACGAGTATCGCTTATCGTCCACAGACGGATGGACAGACAGGAAGGGGTGAATAGAATCCTCGAAGATCTTTTGAGGTTATGTATCCTAGATTTTGGAGGGACATGAGAAGAGGCAACTAGCTTAGTGATGTTCATGACATGTTTCACGTATCGCATTTGTGGAAGTGTTACAAAATACCGCAGAAGTAGTAGAGCCGGGCATGCTTAGAGAAGTGGAAGTAGAGTGAGATGCCATGATTAGACAAGCTCCTACATGCACCCTTGGGTCGGAGGTATTAAAGCTGCGCAACAGAGAGGCCAAGTTGGTCAAAGTGCAATGGGGATATGATCAAGGAGACGTGACTTGGGAAAAGGAAGACAAGATGCGTACGCTGTACCGTTTCCTTTTTGAGGGTATGTTTTAACTTCTCCTTTTTCTACCGCTTTGTTTATACTTGTCCTATCGTTTAGTATGTCTTCGTGATTATATCTTCGATCTTTAGTTAGGAAAAACCTTATGGTTGTAAACATGTATTTGAGACATGTTATGTTTGGTGGATGCAAGCGGATACAAGTGTCTGATAGTGGTTGCTCGTGGATGCATTTACACACACATTAGGCACTAGATTGGCTCAATCACTTTCATATTGCATATAAATATGTGTGCATATTTAAATTAATGGATGTATAATGGTTGTGTTATCATATGGATGCTGCATTTTGATGAATGGTTGTGCATACATGTAGAAATAATATGTATCATTAGGATTCTTTGGCATACATAATGGACGCATGGCACTATCATGATTTGCATTAAGGAGGTCAACTGAATCAGTAGACCACTTGATTTTGCATTGGATAAGGAACATATACACACGCTTTTTGCATATGTTCATACGGCGTTAGAAATCTTGTAAGGACAATGAATGCCTGTGTTTGATGGTTGAGTAGATGGATGATTGGATGTTAGGATATACATTCTCCTTAACTTAGAGATTTCGGGGGCGAAATCCTTTAAGGAGGGGAGAATGTAACACCCCGCAATTTTAAATATTAAAATTAACTAAAATTAAGAAAACTTAATTTTAGAGAATAATTAAGGGAAACGGGTTGCGCCATTGTGTTCGTCTCGGAATTCTACTTCGAATAGAGTCCAAGTTTTCGTAAATCGGACTTCGTATGAGGAAGTTATGGCCTTCAGAAGTTTCAGGGATTTAAATATATTAAAACAGCTCGAATTCAAATTCAAAATTCAAATGAAAACACAGAAGCGGGCTGGGCGGGATTTTTCCCGCCCCAGGCCAGGTCGACCAAGGGGTCGACCTACCTTATACAGGTCAACCTTGGGGTCGACCTCCCCTGATTTGGTCAGATCCAAGGCAGATTCGGGATTTTGCACCTGGACTTATTTTCTAGATAGATTCTTTGGCTCCTAACCGATTTAAACACCCCCAAACCTCATTTTCTCTCCACACCAAACCATTGTAACGCTATACTGCCTCAATCCTAATTAAAATTAGTTAAAGACGTCCTTATGCTGCTGGAATAGTTCATCATCTTCTTAAAGCTTAGGAATTGCAAGTCAGGATTCTAATACAAACGACGAACGAATTATTCTCTTCTCTAATTCGTCTTTGCGAGTACAATTTCTTTCCCAAAATAATTAATAAATTAATTATGATGAGTTATAATTTGGGTTATTTCCTGTTGAATCATTGACCGTTATGATATTGTCTATTTTGTGAATATATGCTAGTTGTTGTCTTATGTACATCAATTCATGATATTGGTTTATATACCAGTTTTTGGTTAAATTATGTTAGTGGATCCATTTCATATGTTCAATCACAGATGTTTAACTTGATTCATTTTATGACATCAGTTTATATGCAAGTTTGGATGTAAATCATATGCTAGTTTGTATGTGAATCATATGCAAGTCTGTATGCGAATTATACACAAGTTTATATGTAAATCAAGTATATATATATATATATATATATATGCAAGTTTATATGTAAAGCATGTGATATTAGTTTACATGTCTAAATTCATATGCAAGTTAGTATGAAATTTATATGCAAGTTTAGGTGGAAATAATATTCATATATGCAAGTCCACATTTACATGTTTAGATCTATATTTAGATCCATGGCAAGTACATAGTTTATGACAATTTATGTTTTATATATCTATTACCTATGTAAGTTATTGGCTACGCAAATTTATGTCAATATGAATTATAATCATGCAAGTTCGTATGCTAGTCTATATTTTTATTTGCAAGTTAGATCTATTTTTACGTGTTATGCAAGTTGTGATGTTTTTGTGAGTTAGGCTATTTGCTAGCCTACGTATTATATGTATTACACGTACGAACGACATGGGGACATTAGGAAAAAATATTAAATAATTATATTGTGAAAATTGGCATAAAATGGCTTAAAACATATAATAAATTTGAGACATTAATTGGCCTAATTTATATGCATAGAAATTATGGACATAATTTAGGTGACAATTATGGACATGGATTAAAATTGGAAGTTACTGACAATCTGAAATAGGGATATTAATTCAAATTGGGGTTAAATAATAATGTGTAATAATAAATGCCTAAGACAGGAGGTTAGACTCGTTTGTGGTATAAGACTGCCCAGACCCGCCCGACAAATCCAGCAACCACAAACGATAGTCTAATGTGAGAGGTCAAAGATATAAATTAAATGCGTAATAAATGTTGAAGACACGGGGTTAGACTCGTTTGTGGTATAAGACTGCCCGGACCCACCCGGCATCTCCAGCAACTACAGACGGCAGTCTAATGTGTGAGGTCGTAGGCATAATTAAAAGATTCTTAGACACGAGGTTAAGTCTGGCTTGTGGTGGAAGTCTGCCCGGAACCGCCCGGCATATCCAGCGGCCACAAGCAATCAACTTAATGTGAGATGTTTGTGCATTAATAATTAATTAATGCTGATCAAAGAAGAATAAGAATGACAAATAGAAGTTTGGTTGAGTTGTATAATTTTCTGAGTACCAATCTGATGCTGATTTAGGTCTTCGGGGTTGATACTTATGGAGTTATTCTCTTAACCAATGTATCTGTGAACTAAGATGTACTTAATCATAAATTAAGTAAAACATGTTATACGATATATATATATATATATATATATATATGATACATAAAACATGATAAGTGGATAGGGTTAAGACCAGCTTAACGAATAATCTGATAAATAGGTTGGGTTAAGACCAACTTAACCAATAATATATAAGTGGGTAGGGTTAAGACCAGCTTAACCAATAATTTGATAAGTAGGTAGGGTTAAGACCAGCTAAACCAATAATATATATTAATTTAATAAGTGGGTCGGGTTAAGACTAGCTTAACAAATAATATATATTAATCTGATAAGTGGATAGGGTTAAGACAAACTTAACCAATAATACATATTGATCTGATAAGTGGATAGGGTTAAGACCAACTTAGCCAATAATATATAAGTGGATAGGGCTAAGACCAACTTAACTGATAATATATAAGTGGATAGGGTTAAGACCAGCTTAACCAATAATATATATATATATATATATTAATCTGATAAGAGGATAGTGTTAAGACAAGCCTAACCAATAACACATGTTGATTTGATAAGTGAGTAACGTGGGTGACATGTGGGATATAAGTATAAACACTTAACCAAGTTGAAACATGTAAGAAGACATGAATAAGAGGGGGTTAAGTGGGAAATCCTAGTGGGGACCAAGCATAGGTGGAAAGCTTATGTCAAGTGTGGGGACCCTTTTCAACCAGTAACCCATTTAGTATCTAAGTAAGCTAGATCTAGATCGAGGATGGGACACGCTTACTGGGTTTGATTGTAAGAGGTCACAACGGGTTTGCGGTGGCAACACAAGTCCAAAGGGGTCATGTGCGTGCGTGGGCCCGGGCTGGTAGGTAAGACGTTGTTGCATCGTGTAGGTATAAGCCGTGCATCTTTAGTGGTATTGAGTTGCCACTTTGGGGAGTGATACACCCCACTGTGGGACCAGCACGGGTATCTACGAGTTTGGGAGCCGATCGAATGGGGAAGGTAGTGGGTATGACTAGCAAAGATAGGAGCAGGCGACACCTATGAAGACAGCTAGGAATCCAACTACCATATTATGAATAAATGTTGTAATTAGAATGGAGAGGTTAGTGGGTACAACTAGTGCAGATAGGAGCAGGCGGCACATATGAAGAAAGATAGGAATCCAACTACCATATTATGAATAAATGTTGTAATTAGAATGGAGAGGGTAGTGGGTACAACTAGTGGAGATAGAAGCAAGTGACACCTATGAAGGCAGCTAGGGGTACACAAAACTACCATTATTATTATTTTGTTCAGTAGGCAGGATCAACTTTTAGGGTGACTAGTATTGGTGCAGTATAGTAATTATCCTATAGCGTTGGAAGCGCAATTAATGTTATCTTATTCCTCTTGTTTGCTTTGTCATGCCCATTTGTTTCACAGTCATTCCTTATTTACCAGTTTATGCCTTATCCTAATTACTTTAATAATTATATTGTTAAAGTTATTGGACTCGCCAGATTTATGTCTGACCCCCTTTGTTTTCGCCTCTTTTCTTCCATCCCCCCTCCTCCTCAGGTTTTCAGGGTGGGACTAGTGCTAATGGAGCCTGATTCGGATCTCTTTCTCCCCCTTTTGGAAGTGCTTGGATTGCTGAAAGTAAAGTTCAGTCTCTTTAATGGCTACTTATGTTGGGGTTATGCTTTTTAATTTATGTACTCAGAAAACAATTTGTCAAGATGGATATTAAGTGTACTTGATTTTATTGTTGGCTTTTGATGTTGTTGTAACCAAACTATTTCTCCGCTGCAATAAAAGTTGTTTTAAAATTTTCAAGTACCAATATATGTATTTGTCTTGTTATATTCCGTTCTATACACCAATTATACTCCATGAAAGTTAATGCATTCCCTTTGAGAGTGATATCAATGGACATGGGGTGTTACAAAATCACTATTTTCTGATGTTACAACAGTCATTAGAGAAGAATGATTAGTGTTAAGAATTAGTAATGAATTATAAGATCATATTGACATTACCATGTGGATCAATGTGATGAAGAAGGTATTTATATTCATGCATTACCATGTTTAAATCAATCTTTATGATTCCTCTATACATTTACATTTCTGGGTAAGTAACATAGAAGTTTCAAAGCCTATGAAATATATATATTCAACTCTTTATTCATACTTTACGGATGGAGTTGCTTGTAAGTCAATTCTATTTTACCATAGAATATTTTAATGAGTGGATAAATGTGGAGTTGTCTAATGTTAAATTGTTTCATTATTGCCTATTATAGTTTATAACTACTGTTCATCATTTATTCGACCATTGAAATTCTCCTTTAACCAATCATTCATATTCAAGATGAACATTTATTTGTTTTTCGCACGTTCATTTATTTCATTTATATTCATTTTATTTCAACAGAGATTGTTTCAATTCCATTTAGTGTCCATTACTATATCAGTTACAATTGATCTTCATTTCCTACTTCAACTCAGGTGCAAATTCAAAAAAGTGTAATTGCTTTTAGCTCAAGATAGTAGTGTTTTAATACTTTTTTTGAACTCAAATAGTCAAAATTATGACTTATTTGCACTAAGGCATGGGACATGCAAGTCTCAAATAACGATAGAGATTGATGCATAGACAGAATCACAAAATCACTGTAAGTTGTAAATATATTAGGAAAAAAGTAATAGCAATGATGTCGCCTCATGACCATTAAAATCTGATGTCATGTCTTTTGCATTTCTAATATGAGCGATGTGAGACCATTGCCAAGCTTTTTAAGGTGAACATAAATTTATTCAACACAAACGATGAAGTGTTAAATTTAAGCTCAACAAAACAAGTCAATTTCCATAAAGATGTACCATTTCTTCCTACGTTGCGATGACATTAACAAAATTACAGTTTTGGAAAAGATAATGAAAAAAATAGAACATGGCCTTGAACTTGAAGTTGATTCACCAAGAAAGAAGCAACTATGTAAGCTGTCATACATGAATAAAAACGCATCTTCATATGAACCCTAAATGAGTGATTCAGGCTGGTCCATAAAGAATTATACAACAATCAATCTCCTTCTTTTACCCACTTTTCAAATCAATCATTCTAAGTAGATAAGTTAAAAATAACAAAACAAAAATATTTTTTATCAATACCCATACAGAGATCCAATCATCGAAGGTTGTATTTTATAATTTAACATGCACTTAAGAAGTGAATAAGAGCAGCTAAGCCCAGATTTCTTTATACTCTTGGATTAATTGCAAGAAAAGACCATATCGGTAGCTTTCTAAGTGTGCAAAGAAAGCTAATTAACGTAAAAGTAAACTAGGGGTGACAATTAGACCTGACCCGATGGACCCGGACCCGACTTCGCGGGTCTCGGTTTTAGGCGGATCGGGTTTTGTCGGGTCTAAACTGTACATTTCAAAAATCTGGACCTGACCCGAGCTTCGGTTCTGGTCGGGTCGGGTCGGTTCGGGTTCTTTTGAATAATAAGACTAAAAACACATATATTTCAATGCTTTTTGTTTGGGTCTTTTGGGTCAGGTCTATGCAGGTCGGGTTTAATCGAGCCTTGAGTGTATTTTTCATCACCTAGACTCGAACAGAGGCCCATCGGGTTCGGTTCCGGTTCGGGTCTTTACGGATCGGTTCGGTTCGGGTTTTCAGTTCTCGGTTTTAATTGCCATCCTTAATGTGAACTAACCTAAGCCATCAATGTATCCTATAATATAACTACTAACAAACATCCATTATGTTCACGTATTTGTTTTCTTGATTAGTATGACGCATGACAACCCCATGAATATAAACTTAAGTCATCAATATGTCTCATAATACTGTCAATAATCATGCTCCATAATCGTTCATGTATCTGTGAACTGAATTCTTAAATTATTAAATAGAATAACCTATTAAAAATAAGACTCTTTCTAAGTTCAGGCATGCTGTGGTGTATAAACTACGTTTATTTTGATTTATTCACGCTGTAATGGCATAAAAATTATTTGAACATGTAATTCATTAAACCGCAACATTGAAACCAAATAATACCGTTTGCTAATACTAAAGTTAAATAAGTATGAGCACCTCAATGCAATTCCGGTTTTAGTATAATGTTTGTATCACAACAGTACCAACTATAACACTGATGACTTTTAAAATAGCAGATTTTTTCTAACTTGATATTCGGTGCCCACTGTGTTGTAGAAAGAATGAAACTTATGAACAATTGTTTTTCCATTGTAACTACTAAAATACACCATCTCTTTTTGTCGATCGAAAATGAGAATTGTTTATCCAGTTATAGTAAATCTTTCGAAAGTCAAGAGCATAAATCAACTTTTAGAATGAAAACGCCATGCAAAATATTGCTTATGTCGCACTGAGAACTTCGATTTATCATATTTGTGCAGAGAGAAATACGAAAATCTTTAATAACGAAGAAAGCATGAGACTATAGTGTTACAATTATAAATTATTAGAATTACTTTGTTATTTTCTAACTATAGACGTTAATCACCTTGGAGAGCTATAGTGTTCATTCATAGGATGAAATATCCGAGTGCTCCATATCCGTAACTTAGTTAAGAGCCTATCGATCGAAATCTCATTCAGTTTCGAGGCAATATGAAGAAGTTACTGATGTTTTCACAAAAAATAGCGACTTTATATGTAGGCAGGGCTAAAAAATGCGAATATACCCTGTTATTTTTTAAGTACAACTGTTAGTCACCATAGAACCTAAAGTGTTCGTTCATAAAACGAAACATTCGAGTATTCCATATTGTCCATAATTTACGTGAGAGTCTACCGGTTGAAGTCTCGTCCGTTTTCGAGGTAGTATGAAGAAATCACTATATTTTTTTACAAAAAAATAACGATTTCGTATGTAGGTAGAGTTCAAATATGAGAATATAGCTTGTATTTTGTAAGTACAACAGGTAGTCACCTTGGAGAACTACTGTGTTTGATCATAGGGAAAAACAACCAAGTAATTCACATTGTTTGTAATTTAGGTGGTAATCTATCGGTCGAAGTCTCATCCAGTTCCGAGGCAGTATAAAGAAATTACTGCAGTTTTTACAAAAAAATAGCGACTTCGTATGTAAGCAGATTTCAAATATGGTTATATGGAGACGACGGAAGCGGGACTGTCCTTTATGGAAAATGGAGACAGCAGAAGGTATATCGAAATTTTTGGATGACTGGTGAATTAGTTTTTTATTTTCTAAGTATAAACATTAATTACCTTGGAGAGCTATAGTGTTCGTTCATAGGACGAAATACCCGAGTGTTCCATACTATCCATAATTTAGTTAAGAGCCTATCGGTGGAAGTCTCATTCAATTTTGAGGTAATATAAAGAAATTACAGCAAAAAATAGTGAGTTTGTATGTAGGTAAAGTTCAAATATGCGAATACAGCATGTTATTTTCTAAGTACAACTGTAAGTCACCTTGGAGACCTACAGTGTTCGCTTCACAGGGCGAAACATTCGAGTATTCCATATTATCTATAATTTAGGTGAGAGCCTACTGATTGAAGTCTCATTAGGTTTCGAGGCAGTACAAAGAAATTACTGTAGTTCTTACAAAAAATAGAGACTTCGTATGCAGTCAGAGTTCAAATATGGGAATATAGCCTGTTATTTTGTAAGTAGAACTGGTAGACACCTTAGAGAACTACAGTGTTTGATCACAAGGAGAAACATCCGAGTATTTCACACTGTTCGTTCTTTAGGTGGGAGTCTATCGGTCGAAGTCTCATCCAGTTCTGAGGAAGTATGAAGAAAGAAATTACTGCAATTTTTACAAAAAAATAGCGACTTTGCATGTAGGCAACTTTCAAATATGCGTATATAGTCTGTTATTTTCTAAGTACAATTTTTAATCACCTTAGAGACCTACAGTGTTCGTTCACTGGATGAAACATTTAGGTATTCCATACTGTCCATAATTTAGTAGAGAGTCTACCGGTTAAAGTCTAGTCCAGTTCCGAAGCAGTGTGAAGAAATTACTGCAGTTTTCACACAAAATAGCAACTTCGTATGTTGGCAGAGTTCAAATATGGGAATATAGTCTGCTATTTTCTAAGTAAATTGGTAGTCACCTTGGAGAACAACAGTTTTCAATCACAGGGCAAAACGTTCGAGTATTTAACACTGTCCGTAATTTAGGCGGGGATCTATTATCGAAGTTTCATCTGGTTGAGAGGCACTATGAAGAAATTACTGCAATTTTACAAAAAAATAGCGACTTTGTATGTAGGCAGAGTTCAAATATGCGAATATAGCCTATTACCTTCTAAGTACAACTGTTATTCACCTTGGAGACTTGTAGTGTCTGTTCATAGGACGAAACATTCGAGTATTCCATACTGTCTGTGATTTAGGTGAGAGTGTATTGGTTGAAGTCTCGTCTGATTCCGAGGCAATATGAAGAAATAACTGCAGTTTTTACAAAAAAAATAACGACTTCATATGTGGGTAGAGTTCAAATATGGGAATATTGCTTGTTATTCTTTAAGTACAACCGGTAGTTACCTTGGAGAACTACAGCGCTTGATCCCAAGACAAAACGTTCGAGTATTTCACACTTTCTGTATTTTAGGTGAGAATCTATCGATCGAAGTCTCGTCCGGTTTTGAGGAATTATGAAGAAATTATTGCAATTTTTACAAAAATAGCGACTTTGTATGTAGGTAGAGTTCAAATATGCGAATACAGCCTATTATTTTCAAAGTACAACTGTTAGTCACCTTGGAGACCTACAGTGTTCGTTTATAGGATGAAACATTCAAGTATTCTAATTTAGGTGAGAGTCTACTGGTTGAAGTCTCGTCCGGTTCCGAGGCAACATGATGAAATTACTATAGTTTTTATAAAAAAAAATAGCGACTTTGTATGCAAGTAAAGATCAAATGTGGGAATATAGTCTGTTATTTTCTATGTACAACTGGTAGTCTCCTTAGAGAACTACAGTGTTCGATCACTGGGAAAAACGTCCGATGTATTTTACACTGTCTGTAATTCAGGTGGGAATCTGTCAGTCGAAGTCTCATCCGGTTCTGAGGCAGTATGAAGAAATTACTTCAACTTTTACAAAAAATGTAGCTACTTCACAGGTAGGTAGATTTCAAATATGGGAATATAGAGACGGCTGAAGCGGAGTGGTCTTTTGTGTAAAATGGAGACATCGGAAGATAGATCGAATTTTTTGGGCGACTGGTGAATTGCCAGAAGGGTTAAGGGCATTTCGGAAGTTCAAAAGGACGTCTAGTAATTTAGTAGAAAAAGTTTTCATTATTAATAGTAAGATACACACACACGTACACATGTATGTTTTTATGTGCATCTGTGTTTGTGCATTTCCTTATATATGCTGTTGCGCCCTTGTATTTGTTGTGGCAGTTCCTTCATCATACTTTGAACTATGCTTGTACACCCTGTTTTGTTCTTCCTTCTTGTCTTGTGACATATGTCTTTCTGGCCTTGTTACTACATTGAACTAGTTCGAACCTTGTATTGTTTTTTTTGGACTTGACCCTGAACACTTGCATCTCTATTGCAATTTCACTACAATGTGTTTTTACAACTTTAAGTTGCGCGCTTGTCGAGCAAAATTGTTTTGTTCTCGTGTGCATTTGTAGTTTGTCAAGGTCGTTTTATCATGGTTTCTTGTACTTGGCTTTTTTTTTTGAATTTGAAAATTTTGCAAATATCACTTTAGTTGAATTAAGCTTAAGTTGAATTTGATCTTCTGCTCACTTGCACTGAGTCGAGCTGCTTGGCTCGACTTTTAGAGTTTGTCAATGATGGTGACACGTTCTTGGACCTTATAGCATTAACAGTGTATCAATATATATATATATATATATTATAGGTTGTTCAAGTATATGTATACATACATATATATATATATATATGTATATATATGCATATCTGTCCTGTCTAGAAAGATGAAGACAACAACCCAAATACTAAGACAAATAAAATTTTAAGTTAAATTTAAATTTGCAATTTAATTTGTTTCATTTTCAGTTTACTATGTAATCTTATTTGACAGGTATGACAAACAATAGGAAAAATTCTGGAGCATGCAAAATAAGAATTAAACTGAGTGTGAAAGTGAGTGTCATGTTGTATAAGAGTGTGTGAGTGTGTAGTGAGGATCTGAACGTCTAAACATGAGTATTTGTAAATCGATTGTAAAATATTGGAAATAGAAATGTGTACTGTTCAAGAATGGAATAAAATATTTGTTCGAATAAAATATTTGTTCAAAATTAAAAATTCTAAGTTAAATATTATATTCTTGCAGATACTTATTTATTATCTATGAAAAAATAGAATAATATATTAACAAACACATTTTTTATATACATATATTTATTATCATCCAAAAAAAACCATAACGATATACTCAACACCATTGTACTTAGAAGGTCTTCTTACATTCAGATCGTTTGTCGGCGCATCTCTTTTGAAGTTCATGTCAATTTGTCCCATTTTGGATCATCCACAATAAATATGGGCACATACTTAAAGAATTTTTTTTGTTTTATTTAGACCTTAAACCTAGCTATCCTGAAAACTCCATGTCAATGGTCCACATTTATTCTCTCAATCCGTTCACTTTTAGCCAACACTCTGAATATGAAAGTTGTCTATATTTTAGAAACGATCTCTTCAATAGTCGCTCAACATTCATCGGATTGTTGACATTGCCAACAAATACCATAAATCAAGGGAATATCAATTTCAGTTTTTCGCTCGTAAAGACTTCTTCGATGTGAATTATCAGGTGATAGTTGAGGAAAAGTGTAGAGGGGAGGGAGATGAAGCTATAATTGATGGTGTCGAATGGAGTTCGGTCGGCATCTAAATCGTGAAAAGAATGATTTATGTTCATTGGCGATTCCAGGGTGGGTTAATGGATGATGGGGGTAAAGCCAATGATCATTGAGGCAACGTGGAGTATCAAGAAAATGGAGGTGTCATAGTGTGGGCCAATGGGGCGGAGGAGGAGGCATCACGATTACGTAAAGGATCGAAAGATGATGGGTTCATGTGGATGGAATTCACATAGGAGAGAGGAAATGGGAGCGCTGATGTGGAGGATTTCCATTGTCCGGTGAGGCTTTCTAAATTAATCTGTTTCAATTTCAATTTCGAAACTTCTGACCAATGTAAATTTTGCATACAAGGTCCATACTGGATGTGGTTTCTTATATTAGGATCATACTGGAGAGCTCTACGCTTTGGAGCTTTTATGACTGGTTTTGCTCAGATGAGTGACATTGTTTATCATTGAACTATAATTTTTAATATAGTATAAAATTGACATTTCTAAGGGATTTCTAACTTTAAAATGGAATTCCTTCGATAGTTGAAATTAGTTACTAATAAATAAATAAAAATTGAAAAGAAAATTGATAAGTGTTGACCTCAATATCACATTTTACTAACTTATGCGCTATTTTTACTACACTATTAAAGTTTATCCTACCATTATTACCTTAGATAGGTTCTGCTTGTTTTATTGATGCTATTATGGTCATTTGTATGCTACTATTTTATGCAAACTATTTTATTTCGATTAATAAATCATAAGTATTTTATTTTTAACTATTTTATTCCAAATTTTATTAAATTTAATAATTTTAAATGGTTTAAAATTATAGGTTATTACAATCTCTACCACTCAGAACTTTTCGTATTTGAAAAGGAACAAGCTAAAGTATACTTTATTTTAGTATGTTCTACGAAAATAATCAATTTATAAACATTTTAGAGCATTGTATATATAATAATATATATTATTTTGATCAAAATGAACAATCATCAAAATTTGAATACTTTCACCAAATTTAGTTAAAAAAATCTTACTACTCGTATGGCAAATTTGATTTATAAATACCATTTAGATATTTTACATAGACATCCTTACAATTATATGTGAAATAATTACTTATATATAGAAAGATAGCTATTTAAATCATTAGATCCATTATTTGAAATTTAAAAAGATCCTTAAGAGAGGAAAAAACATAATGACCCGGATTCTTATCCCAAACAATCAACAAAGAACGCGTTAATTTCATTTTTATAGAATGTTATTTAAGTTTATATTTATACGAGAAGACCACATTCTTAATTAAAAACATTTCTAGCAAACTTCCTTTTATTTTTTAAACAATTTGTAAAGACATGGCTTAATTACTAAACCATTTCACTTTCTTAAGTTCATATATACTTATCTAGTTGGTATCCTCCTTTACCGCCCAAACTATTTAAAATACGTTTATAATAGTTCACAAACATTGTTTTTAACAATTTAACTTATATATATTCCTTTCTTGCAATACAGTTTCACTTTAATATATTACAAGACTTAAATTCATACTTGTATTATACTCCATTACGTCCTAGGAAAATACACAAAAATCTTATTTATTTTTTGAACACAGATATTAACAATCCAAGACATGTTTAACTTATATTGTCTTTCCTAATTTAAGGGAAAAATTCAAGTTTATGATTTTACAAAATTATGTAGTTCCAATTCTTATATCAATTTTAAAGTTTCCAACTATCCAGGAGTGCTAAAATATTCCATGTTATTTTAATAACTGAAACTATTGATAAAAAGATCAAACAATATGCGCAGCCAAATAATTCAAATTCGTAGGATGCATGTGTCCATATATCTTAACCAAAAATTGAGAACCACGTACTGGGTTTCATTTCAAATCATCTCAAAATACTATATTTATATATATATATATATATATATATATGTATGTATGTATGTATGTATGAATGTATGTATGTATAATCCTTGTATATCTTATTATACTTTTAAATTTTAGATCACAATTATTTTTACCAAAAGAATTTTGTAGCATAACTAGTATAGTATCATCCCTTGCTTTGAAGGTCAATAACAACCGCAGATAATGTTACAAACAATATCAGAATCATTTTCCAATGACAGAAGTGAGTTTAGTATTTTCTATCTCATGGTATGAAATATTTCATGAATATTACTAAATACAATGATATCAAATTCATAAATCAATTTCTCATTCTTACTTTTAATAATACAACATACTTTTCTTTCCAAAATCTTAAAGTCTAATTTCTAAAACAATGGAACTTAAGTTCTACAATTTTCAGTTTGAATTCTCTGTATTTATATATTATACTTATAAATCATGTTGACACAAGACACTTTCTTGTGTAAAACTATTACACTAGAGTTTATCTTAAGAATTCAAGATCAACAAACGATATTTGATGATCATAAACTGGCCAAGAAGCCCTAACCAAACCATAAATGATAACACTTGAATATTAATATTTATTAACAAAATGACACATCATAAATGACTACATTAATTTATGAATTTGTGTGTGTATATATATAATATAATCCTAGGTAAAATTATTTTATTTACCTATTTTAAAATCAATACTGTGTCGATTTTCCCTATTTAAGTATTTAGAAATCCTTACTCATACAATTGCATCCCATGTACCAATTAGGATTAATAAATACACAATATAACATATTAACACAATACAAAACATTTTAATAAAACCGACACATACACACTTCAGTACATACACGGACTTCACTCATAATATGGCCTTTTGTCACCCTATCTATTAATGTGTTAAACCAAACGGGAATTGATGTTCTCTTAACCAAGCATTTGATACCAATTGTAACATCCAACCATTTTAAATGATTAAAAACAAGAACAAACCACATATGTACAATCCATGTCATTTAAAATGGCGCATTGTCAATGAGGTTTAATATAAAACAAACGATGAGAAGGAAACAGAATCTCACATCGGATGGACAAAATATAATAATAATATAAACAATTCAAAATTTTATTTTATTGTGTACATTAAATTTCATTTAAACTAATATTAGTGTTTTATAATCAGTAGGCATACCAAACATTGTAGTGAAATAATAGTAGTAAATACGATATTCTAACCTTTGTAGTCATCTTTAAAAACATACCATCGAACAAACAAAGCAACTTTGGGTAACCAAAGTGTAAAATAAAGCAATACACTCGAGTCAGGACTAAAAAGGTTCTTATAAGTTAAATCAAACTCAAATGAAATATGAATGCAAATAACCTTAAGAGGTTTTATGGGATTTCCATCTCTAAAGTGTTGAATTTGTTGACTCAAATATTTTTTGAAGAGGAATGTAATCAATTAATTGATTTGATTGATTGATCAATTAATTGATTTGATTTGATTGATTGATTTTATAATAGAAGGAAAGAAATAAAAGATTATATTTTGGAGATATTTTGAAGGGGTAATTTGGATATTTGTCTAGGTCTTCTATTCTTCTATATATGAAGTCTTCTTGGTTAGATCAAAACATCAGAAACCATGTGAGAATATCTGGAGAGCTTGTGTGCCTCCAGGGCTTTCTCCCTTAAAATGTCAAAGATAAGGGCCATGGGCCTCTTGGGGTCTCTTGATTGGATATGGTCGACGGTTGCTGATTGGACTAGTGCATTAACATGAGAATATTTTTTCTCAGAATTTTAAAGGTGTGTCCTTTCAGTTCAAAATTCAAAAGGAATGTCTGTTCGCTAAATGAGTACAACCATTTGAATTCTCAACGTATGCATATTAATAACCGGGTGGTTAAAGGGTCGCAACCTTTCCTATTCTGACGGTTACTAATACATGCGAACAGGCACTCCGCCTTGCCTATATATACACTGCCCAAAACAAGACAGAATTCACTTTTTCTGCTTGCATTACTTCTTCTTCTTCAAAGTAATCCTCTGATATAGTTTCTGTAATCAACTTCAGTTCGTCAGAGCTCTGTTTGCTGGCACTACACAATAGGGTTGGTTCATTTTATCCTACGAAACAAATTGCAACTACGTCGATTGGTGCATACGATGGCAATATTGTTTCAAGGAAACAGAGAATTTCTGGACTCGGACACTACTGAAACATAATATTTTCCGTTTATCTTCAATCTTGTGCACAAATTGGTTACGCTTTCTGTGATTATTGTAAACACAGTTTGACATGACAATTGTGGCATAATTGATTAACGTTGATTGTTGTTGCTGTCTATTTGTAATACAATTGTGTAATTACAAAAGTTCTAACACGTGGAGCAACTGGAGTTTGATTGTGCGTGAAGTTTGTGACAGATGCGAGTTGTGGGTAGGAAGTTTAACGGTGATTTGATGTTGAATGGTTGGTGGCGAATGGTGTATGTAGGTAGGTTTTTTTGGATTGGAAGAAGCAGTGATTGCAGGATAGTAATTGCGTGGAACGATTGAGGTAGAAAGTGTTGTGTTAATGCGTGAGGTTTGGTTCGAAGTGGGTTTGATGATGGATGGAGTAAGTATGTTGTCGGTGGAAGTCTGTGATGGCAGGAGAATTTGGTGATCAGGAAGATGGTGTTGCGGCAGATGAAATTGTGCGTGAAGATGGAGTTGTTGTGTGCTACAGTAGTTTTGTTGTTGCTGGTGGTTCTGGAAGTTGGGAGATTTGTGAAGATGTGGATTTGTGATCTTAAGAATTGTGCAATGTGGTTCGATGTAGATGATGGAGATGTGGTTGGATGGAAATGATAGAGATGGAAAGATGGGTGTGATAGTGGTTTTGAAGTTTCAGTTCGAAAAGAATTTTCTTGATTGAAGAAGAGATGGGGTGTAATGCAGAAGAGAAAAATAAAATCAGAAAAAGAAAACTTGTAATTTTTTGTATATTTTTTCTTTTTGAGAGAGAAATCAAGGAAGATATAAATTGAAAAAAAAAATGTAAGAACGGAAAGAAATAAACAAAGAAAAGGAAAGGAAAATCAAGGAAAATTGGCAAGTTTTTTTTTCTTGTTTAGAAGATTACAGTATCAACAAATAATACCAAATCAACTAATCGAGATTTTTTTCTTCTATATATACAAGAAAACAAAAGGAAAAAAATTAAAATAAAAACTAACACGAATCGGAAATTAAATAAATAATTAAATTCAGTGTTTACCTCCCGGCAACGGCGCCAAAAAAAACTTGGTCGACGCTTTCTAAGAACAAGAAAAATGCGAATTTTGTAATAATAACTGCAAGCGCACAGATCGTGTAATATGCAGGTCGAACACAAGGAGGAATTTTAAATTTTATTATTTATATATTTCTTGGGCGAGTTAGACAAAACTTGGAGTTGGGTTGAAAAACAATAAAAAAATATAATGTAATTTGACTCAGAACAAATCTAATTGAATCGACATCAAATCATAATTTTCAATTAAAAAGCAAATAAAACTATGAATCAGATCTGAATCTAATCAAATCCAATTTAACCTAGGAAGACAAT
The DNA here is from genome assembly GCA_030737875.1 of Allium sativum. Taxonomy (NCBI): domain Eukaryota; kingdom Viridiplantae; phylum Streptophyta; class Magnoliopsida; order Asparagales; family Amaryllidaceae; genus Allium; species Allium sativum. The sequence continues at coordinate 40,916,345 of CM060924.1, forward strand.
TAAAAAAATAGAAATTAAAATTGCAGAAATTAAATAACAAACAGAAAATAAAATTAGGATTACCGCTGAATCTAATCAGACGGTTAATCACTAATGAAAAATAAATGAAAAAGACGAATAGTGCTCTACCAAATCTAACTGTGTAGACAACACTAATTGCTAAGAAAATAAAATTATAGAAAAAAAAAGAAAAGAAGACTTTCAATTCATGGATGATCTTTACAATGAGATTACAAGGGTACTTATAGGATAGGTAGCCAACCTAAACCCTAATACAATCACAACTGGGCCTTATTTAATTCTATCAAAATTGGGCCTTTCTTCTTTTATCCTTGCTTCCTTGGTAATTTTGCATTGATTTGTGATATGCATACCCTTTTTGTCAATTATTTTCTTATCCAAAAAATAGCTAGATGTGAGATCTTCGTCAGCAAGTCTTCATATGTAGATATACAGCAACTTGATCTCTATTTTTATATTTTCTGACCGCATGTGGCTAAGTTGACATATCTGTAAAAGTGACAAAATAATACCCAAGTAATATTTATTTATATACAAAAGATAATATATAAAAGCATAAAATAAACACATTTCTATGTTAATCAGCTACTTTTCAAACTAAATTATAAGCGCAACTCCAACGATGGTTGGATATTACATATTTGTAATATATACACTCAAATCTTACTCCAACAGTGTGTAGAAATCGTAATCAATCAGAAATTCAGCAAATTTAGTTACAAAAACGCAATAGGAAGAGGCGCTGGTTGAACAGGCGCTCAGGCTAGAGCGTCTGTTCAAACAACGGCTATATATTAAAAAAAAAAACTTCAGGCGCCTATTCAACAGGAGCCTGAAGTTTTTTTTCCTTGATCGGACCCCTAGAGCTCAGGCTCCTGTTGAACAATTGTTTGATCCATATTTTGTTGTGGAGATGGTGTGATTCATTTTGTAATTGCTAAATTTATAACCTTAGATCATAATTCTGTTGGAGATGCTCAAAGAGCAGAACTTTAAAAAATTGTATATAAAAAGAGAATTTGAAACTTCATCGTTGGATCAAAAGTTTCTGCAATATTAACGTCTCAATGTCTTGAATTATTCCAACAATATAAATGTTGGAAAAATGATTCATTTTTTAAAAGATGAATTATTTAAAAATTGGATAAGTGTGAGGTGACTCATATATGAATAGTCCCACATCATGAGACTATATGAAAGAAAAAAAACAGTTTTTTTTATTTGACTTGGTAAAAAAATTGAGATCCATTTTATTTAGATCTGAACCGACTTCCTCTACAAGTATTACCACGTTTATTTTTTGCTGAACTACTTAGAAAAAAACAACTTTTTTATTCTTATCTCTCTCTCTTCTTCTTCCTCCACCATTAAAAGTTCTTCAAAAACAAAATCAGAACGAACAGTTAAATTTAAATCGAAAGTGCAAATCTGAATTGGTTTGTTGTGCAAGCAAATTAATTATTTTTCTCAGAAGGCTGTTTTATCCCAGAGGCGGCGGCGACAAGTACGAACTGGTTTGCACCACCGACCAGATCGCTGAATCGTCTTCAAGAAAGCGACCTAGTCCGCGACTCAGCAATTGTTTCCCAACAATTTGAAGACGATTTCGAAACAATGGCTGCAACCTTAAACTACACGAAAACGTGGAGGTTAGGACAGCGAAAACGAGAAGAGGACAACAACAACAACAACAACAACAACAAAGCCATATATCCCAAACAAGTTGGGGTTGGCTAGATATGGAACCCAAAATTAAAATAAAATAAAATTAATAATGATGATAATAATATAAATATATATATAAAGGGTTTAAAATAACCAATCAAATAAAAAGTCGTCTGATAAAGGGTTTTTTTAAATAATAATAAGAAGAAGAAGAAGTAAAAATGTTCAATAAAAGTGAAATAAAATTTAAAATAGTAAATAAAAAGTAAAAATGTTCAGCAAACGTGAAATAAAGTCTTTAAAAAAAAAAAAAAAAAAAAAAAAAAAAAACCACTATGGTTCTGGTACATGGATTGCCAATTTCCATGCACTCCTGTCAACTGCCAGCTCTTCCGATAAACTCCAGTTACTTAAATCTCTCTTTATTATCTCCTCCCATGTCATTTTAGGTCGACCTCTACCTCTCTTTGGGCCTTCGGCGCGACCTAGAATTCCAGCACGTACAGGTGCATCGTATGGTCTACGTTGGATATGTCCAAACCATCTCAAGCGGTATTGGACTAACTTCTCTTCAATAGGTGCAACTCCAAGTTTTTCCCGAATATCCTCATTTCTAATCCGATCTCGTCTGGTATGCCCACAGCTCCAACGCAGCATTCGCATCTCTGCTATACTTATCTTCTGGACGTGTTGCCTCTTAGTAGGCCAACATTCTGCACCATATAACATTGCAGGTCTAATTGCTGTCCTATAGAACTTTCCTTTAAGCTTCTGAGGAATCTTCCGATCACAGAGAATGCCAGATGCTAGTCGCCATTTCACCCATCCTGCTTGAATTCTAAAACTAACATCCTTAACAATCTCTCCATCAAACTGCAACATAGATCCTAAGTATCGAAACGATTCCTTCTTGGGTACTACTCTATCGGCCAGGGTAACATCTCCGTCATCTGACCTGACACTGCTAAACTCACACTTCATATACTCTGTTTTAGTTCTGCTAAGCCTGAAACCCTTTGATTCCAAGGTCTCCCTCCACAACTCCAGTTGTAGATTAACCCCTATTCTACTTTCATCAATCAGCACAACATCATCGGCAAAGAGCATACACCAGGGAATCTCCCTTTGTATATCTTTTGTGATTTCATCCATCACTAATGCAAAAATATAGGGGCTCAAAGCCGAACCTTGATGTAACCCTATGTTAATTGGAAAGTCTCTGGTCTCACCATCGCATGCCCTAACACTAGTCACAACCCCCTCGTACATATCCTTAATAAGGGTAATATATTTTGATGGCACTCTCTTCCTTTCTAGCGCCCACCACATAACCCTCCTCGGTACTCTGTCATAAGCTTTCTCCAGGTCAATAAAAACCATGTGGAGATCTTTCTTTTGCTCCCTGTATCTCTCCATAAGTTGCCTAACCAAGAAAATCGCCTCAGTGGTTGACCTTCCCGGCATAAAACCAAATTGATTCCTAGAGACACTTGTCAACCTCCTCAAACGCTGCTCGCAAACTCTCTCCCAAAGCTTCATTGTGTGACTCATAAGCTTAATTCCTCTATAGTTTGTGCAACTTTGAATATCTCCTTTATTCTTGAAGATTGGAACTAAAATGCTTCTCCTCCACTCATCTGGCATTTTGTTTGATTACTGTGCTCTATTCGCATGGAAATGCGGCTGATCTTTGCCAGATGTACAATTTTTTGTTGAGCTCAGTCATCATATTCGTGTTAAGTTATTGGCCTTGTTTTTCTTTCATGGATCTGAGTTTGCTTTTGATAAGTAAGCAATATGTCGTAGCTATAGGTTTCGCTTTACAAGGAATACTACTGGGTTAGCTATCAAAATTTATGTTGTTGATCTTCTTCCAGTCTTGGATTCTGCAGAAACAGGTCAACTACGGGAAAGGATGGAGAAGGAGGTGGTTTGTTTTGCAGGATGAGGTCTTGTCGTATTATAAGATCATGGACCCGATAAGATTGATTTGAACCTGGAGATTGGTAATACATACTCTAATCTTACTAAGGCGAAGCCTTTTTTGGAGACGTTCATCTTAAGATCTCATCTATAAGAGAGACATGTGGCTAGAGTCATTAAGAGCAGTAAAATAGATGTTTCCAATGATGTCAAATGAAGAACTTATGGTGCCAACTGAATATTGGGTGGTATCTACAGTAAAAGTTAATTCTGAGAATACTTTAGTAGGTGAGAGCCAAAAGCTGTCAAAAGATCATGGATCTTCTTCTCGGTCAAGATTTGACAAATATTGTGAAGGAAGTGCAAGTGAAATGGAGGATGATAACATCCACTATATACCCGACTCTTATAATTGGATATCAAAAGACTGTTCATTGAACAACGCTTCATTACGAAAGCTTATTCAAGCATCACGTCCGTGAGCTGCATCGTCTATATTGGAAGAGAATGCATCTAGTGGTGAAGGTATGTTTATGACATTTACAGTATTTAATTGAAGTTTTAGTGCATGAACGTGTAGCGCATTTAGTCTAACGCAAGTATCACTCAGTCAGAACACGTAAATGAACATTGCATGACAAAACCTAGTGCAAAGAATGCTTATGCAGATTTGATTTACTGACTTAGGTTGAGAAGAGATTGAGTTATAAGTAACTATTAAAACTGATAAGTAAAAATGCAGAAAATAATATTTTCTGTGATTAACTTATGTTTGTCTCTGAATTGACATATATTTTTCATAAGAAAAATATAAATTTTCAAACATATTACCATCTTAACCTAGTAAGATTGCACAGTCGGTCAGTAGAAGATGACAGCAGCAACCAACCTAAAAGAATGATTCTGGACAGTTGCTTCTATATTACAACTGTGGAAAACCAGGTCATATGGCACGACAATGTTGGAACAGGCTAAGCCCTGCACCGCAGGAAAACCTGATTGAGAAGCCTTTAACGGCTACGACTACTGAGATTCGCTTTGATGGTGGATCGGAGGGTTGGTGGGTAGACACTGGTGTTTCTCGCCATGTCTGCTATGATCGTGATATATTCACAGTATACACGGCTACTGATGATCAGAAAGTGTTGTTGGTAGATCCTCACATCACTAAAACTGTAGAGATTGGTAATGTGAAAATAATGCTTACAATTAGAAAGACAGTGTTTCTTAAAGTTGTGATGCATTTAACATGTTTGAAACATTAAAAACTGAAATTGAGTAATAAAAAAATTAAGAGAATTCATAGTGATAGAGGAACAGAATATGAATCTAGTTTATTTTGATTTTTTTTATTATAAATTACATGGTATAGTACATGAGAGAACTGCACCATATTCACTTCAAATGAACGGTAAAGCTAAAAAAAATAGGACCTTTACCGAATTAGTAATTGCCATTTTATTAAATTTTGGTGCAACAAAACATTGGTGGGGGAATATTTTAATTGACTGCATGTTATGTTCTGAATAGAATCCCCTAATCTAAGAATAAAATTTCACCATATGAAATTTAAAAGAATTACAAATCCAATGTGTTATACTTTAGAACTTGGGGTTGTTTAGCATATGTTCGCACTCCAGACCCTAAGAGAATAAAATCGGCAAGTAGAGCATATGAATGTGTATTTATGGCTATGCTATTAATAGCAAAGCATACCGATTTTATGACCTAAATGCACATAATATAATTGAATCAAGTGATGCCGATTTTTATGAAACAAAATTTACTTTTAAATTAAGGAATAGTGGGGGAACATTAAGTATGCCTATCAGAATAGAACTTAATAAAAGTTCTGAAACTGAACCTAGAAGAAGTAAAAGGGCAAGAACTGCAAAAGATTTTGGTTCATATTTTTGTGCTTTTACTATAGAGGAGGATCCCTTAAACCTCCAAGAGGCCTTATCTTCTTTAGATGCCCATTTTTTGGCAAGAGGCTATAAGTGATGAGATGGATTCTCTGGAATCCAATAAGACTTGGCATTTGGTAGATTTATTCTCTGGTTGTAAATCTATAGGTTGTAAATGGGTGCTTAAAAAGAAATTAAAAACCTGACGGCACTATTGATAAATATAAAGCACAATTAGTAGCTAAAGGTTTTAAGCAAAGAGAAAATATAGATTTCTTCGACAATTTTTTTACCTGTAACTATAATTACATTCATTCGGGTATTAATCTCACTTGCTTCTATTTGTTATTTATTAATACATCAAATGGACGTTAAAACCACATTTTTTTTAAATCGTGAATTAGAAGAATAAATTTATATGGACCAGCCTGAAGGGTTTGTAGTACATGGTCAAGAACATAAAGTATGCAAATTAGATAAATCGTTATATGATTTAAAACAAGCACCTAAACAATGACATGAGAAAATTTTGATTACTTAAACATTTCTTATGGTTTTAAAGTTAATGAAAGTGACAAATGCATTTATTACAAATTTGAGAATGACATTTGCACTATTATATGTTTTTATGTAGATGACCTTCTCATCGTTGGGTCAGATATAATATTCATGCCATAAACTCAGTCAAATCCTTATTAAGTGCCATTTTTTATATAAAAGATCTAGGTAAGGCGAGTGTAATCCCAGATATTAAGATTACTAGGTAAAAAGTGGGATTTTCTTTGGATCAATCTCATTAAATTGAGAAGACTCTAAAGAAATATGATTACTTTGACTGTAAACTTGCATGTACACCATATGATCCCAGTGTAAAGTTATTTAAGAACACTGGTGAATGTATAAGATAGTCTGTTTAACCGAGCATCATTGGCAGCCTTCGGATGCCATTGATTGTACTAGACCCGACATTACCTATGTCGTGGGATTATTATGCATGTTTTTCAGTAGACCCAGTATAGAGCATTAACATGTTAATGAGAGGGTTATGAGATACCTATAATAAACTATGAACCTTGGATTACGTTATGAAAAGTTTTCAGTTGTACTTGAAGTATATTCTGATACAAGCTGAAATACTTTATCTGATGATTCTAAAGGACCAGTGGTTATATATTTAGCATCGCTGAAGAAAGCTGTCTCTTGGAAACCCAAGAAACAGACTATTTTGACTCAGTCTACTATAGAGATTGAGATAATAGCACTAGCCACAACTAGTTAAGAAGCAGAGAACTAAAGAAATCTGCTATTTGAGATCCCTATAAGGGAAAAACCGACACCAGTGGTGTAATCGATTGCGATAGTACCGCGGCTATTGGAAAAAGTATAGAACCGTTATTATAACGGTAAAAGACGACGTCGTAAGTACAATACTGTAAGAGAACATCACATACATAGTGATGAAAATTTGACGACTATTGAAAGAATGACAGAACCGATATTACAACGGTAAGAAATGACAGTCGTATGCACAGTATTGTTAGAGAACATCACATATGAAGTGATGACAATTTGGCAGATCCTTTGATGAAAGGACTGACTAGAAAGAAAGTCCTTAATGATTCTAAAAGAATGGGACTATTGCCCAGAGATTGTGGAATCACGCACAATGGTAACCCGACCTAAATGACTGGAGATCCCAAGAACTAGGTTCAATGGGTAAAAACAAGTTGTGTAGTGACAGTAGATGAACATGCTAAATTTTTGTATTAAGAAGCGTGTATTCCTAAAGTGATTGGAGGATGAGTTGATAGAAACTCTTAATGAGATCTATACTCTAATTGGAGTGAAGTACATTCCTTCAGGAGTACTCTTGATAGACTCACCTATGTGAATGTGGAAATGTGGTCGTTTCCTATGGAGTTTTGGGCAAGATTCCTAGAGCGTTCACTAAACTGGGATAGACGTGCATGACCATTAATGCACGGGCTTATTTGATTGCACTATAAAAAAGGTTGTGTGTGGTCTGATGTCATGAATAGAGTTCAAGACTACGTGTCACTCTAGTAAAAACTGAATCTTATTCACTATGCAAAGATTCAAGTCGAATGACACCTTTGTTTATGCACAATCTTATGATTTTAGAAACTGCTCTCAAGTGGGGGATTGTTGGAAAAATGATTCATTTTTTAAAAGATGAATTATTTTAAAATTGGATAAGTGTGAGGTGACTCATATATGAATAGTCCCACATCATGAGACTATATGAAAGAAAAAAAAACAGTTTTTTTTATTTGACTTGGTAAAAAAATTGAGATCCATTTTATTTAGATGTGAACCGACTTCCTCTACAAATATTACCACGTTTATTTTTTTCCGAACTACTCAGAAAAAAACAACTTTTTTTTCTTATCTCTCTCTCTCTTCTTCTTCCTCTACCATTAAAAGCTCTTCAAAAACAAAATCAGAACGAGCAGTTAAATTTAAATCGAACGTGCAAATCTGAATTGGTTTGTTGTGCTAACAAATCAATTATTTTTCTCAGAATGTTGTTTTATCCCAGAGGCGGCGGCGACAAGTACGAACTGGTTTGCACCACCGACCAGATCGCCAAATCGTCTTCAAGAAAGCGACCTAATCCACGACTCAGCCATTGTTTCCCAACAATAAATAGTAGAAGAGGATCAATTATTAAATGGAATCCTACCCGAGGAGGATTGAGAAGCAAAGTTAAACTCACCTTCTAAAAAAATCAAAGCTTATACTAATCAAACATTAGTCGTTATGTTTAATATATTCTATGCAAATTTCTCAAGAAAACACCTCCTCAAAACTTATCCTACCTGCATCCAAGTCAAGTTACCAGATGTATATATGATTTTTCTCTGTATAGTGACCCTTGTATTATTTTGTTTAATTTTTTTTAGCTCGCGTTCTAAGGGCAAAACTATTCTGCTTTATTGATAAAACAGTTCATATATCGAGGATCTCGACTGTTGAGGGTAAATATTGAATTTTTCATTTTTCTTTACGTCATTAATAATTTTTAAATTGATGGTTTCATTCTGAATAATTTGCTTTAGTTTTAGTTTTCTAGTTCCAACTAAAAAGTTCTTTGTAAATTTCCATATATGCTAATAAATATTTTATTTTATCCACTTTAAATATTCAAAATTTGGATAATTTTTTTATTTTATGTTATAATTCCGATGTAAGTTGATCTTCTACCCTTATCCATTTATATATTTTCCCTCTAAAATAGTTTTATTTTTTAGTTTTCGTATGTTTACTTCATTGTTTATTTTCTATGATCGATATTTAATTCTCATTTTCAAAACACATTGAGAAAAGTCTGAATGTCGATAGGATTATATTTTTGCTATGGCTGGAATCTAAATGAGATAAGCAGATTCGGCCGGAATTTAGAAACACCATGACTACCTCCTCTGTTTCTCTGCAATGAGATTTTTGAAGAAATAATTTTTGCAAGCTGTGCTTCCTCCTCTGTTTTTCTGCAATGTCATATATATCTTCCATTACAATTTCGAAATACGCCACTATAAAAACATTGACTGTTTATTTTTATGTTTTTTCTTAGAGGTTACCCGAACCTCATAACATGCATCAAGATGACGTTTAGGGATGTATTCACTCTGTACTTTGTTCATTTGTTATGAAACTCATAACCCACAACCACAAGGTTATATACTTATATTTTATCTTAAGATAACATATCATTTACTAATGATAATAACGGATACATTATAAGCACAAAGCAAGCAACAAAGCATGACGAGTCAAACGAAAGCAAAACATAAGTAAAGAAAAGAGGAAAGTAAAACGCTAGTGGTAAGCATGCTCTCCACATTATTCTTCTTCCATATCACCACAAACAGCAAGTAACCACTCTTAATGCACCCTGCAACAAGCAAATAACTCATTATATATAGTGAATAAAAGAAGCATGCATATACATATGTTATGTATATTGAAAAGGAAGAGATGACATACTTAGTGCAATCAGTGGAAGGGCTGATAGCATAAGGAATGCTAACGCCACACTTAGCAGGAACTCCAGCAGCAGCGCCATAGTTAATACCATTAATGCTGCCTGCAATCTTCTTCAGGCAGCCGCAAGCCGTCTGGCGGTCGGCGGGGGTGGTGGCGATGGCGTTCAGGCCCTTCACGCCGGCACAGCAGGCTGGGGTGAGCGGTCCCTTGCCAGTGATGTACGATATGCAGTTTGACAATTTCGATGTCACTGTTCCGCAGCTGACTGCGCCCTCCACACTGGGTGCGATGGTCATTGCTATGGTGAGGGCGGCGAGGGCGCAGATGATGGCAGAGGAGCGAGCCATATTTTATGTATATGTTAACTGTGTGTTTTCTCTGGGTATGGGAAATGGTTTGTGTGACGAAGGAGTGAGGGCACTACCAAAATTGAAAATACTAGAGGCAAATAAAACCGTCATTATTAATAAAATTAGAGGCATCAAATGATGTTAATATGCCCCTATGAACAGGAGAGGCAAATAAGCAATTGCCCCAACTTGTGAAGTCCCTAATAGTAAATCAGGGCAGATGCAACACTTAATTGGCCCCAACTATTTTGCATGCCACATCAGCAAGCAAATACAAAAAATGATAAGGACAGCTATAAACGCCTCAAATATATCCATTTAATTTATCAATTAGCATACATCAGAGGCATACGTTAGCATATAATAAAAAATTAATTTATTACTGAGCATTTTTGCTGATATACGATTATATGCATAAGCAGTCATGCTAAACTTCTGATGCTTATTTAAACATTCCAAAAGAAATGATAACTCATAATATTAAACATGTACATGAATACAGAGTTTGTAGAAATCAAATACATATTACATAAAACATTTTCAACAGCTAGACATAAGAATAGATTATGCCAAGTGCAGACAACGAAACCAGAAATTTGAACATCTCTCTTAATGGTATGACCCTCATATATTATTCAATACATTTCATTTTACTAAAAAACTTGCCTCATTCTATGTAGATTGTTCTTTCACATGTCCAACTGCAAGAAGATCTTGTCAGGAAAATGAGACTTATATATGCGTTACTCTCGACCACTCCCAAATTTTATAACAAACTTCTTTCCACCAACTACATATAACATCACCACATCCGCTAATCTTATACACAAAAACCTATGTAGAACCTGCCACAGAAAAAAAATACAAGTTCTTAAATGAAGCAAGACCAGTGGGATTACAAAGCTCAAAGTAAAATTACAGGTGAAACTTTAACTACCGTATGCGCAAACATAAATCTAATGCAACTGCTACAACGATAACCACACAGGGCACCTTGCCACACAACTATCTTGCTAATGATAGTCTACAGAATGCATGTAGCATAAAGTACATTTTTAAAGGAGGCAAGAAACAGATGAGAATGATGTCAGATTTAACATAGTTTGTAACTTTGTATGTCCTTTCCTGTGCACTTTCAGTAGCTTTATCAATGCAGGCAATGAAGAACGAAGCTACATTTAAACTTAAAAAAATATTATTCTATTTGTGTTTCAAATAAGAAATTGCGTAATTATTAAAGTTCTCTTTCTTGTGCGAATTTAAAATTGAACATTCTTGCCACCTAAGATTGCATTTACGTTTCCGATACTAGATGAGTAAACCATATAAACTAAAGACAAAATATAATTAGTCATATTTTTATTTGAGTTCTCTAGTTTTCATGCAAGTGCAATGCCAAAAAAATAAGCATGTGTTTCCATTAGTGTCAACGGGGAAAAAACATGCTTTAACATTAATTTCTACTAGCAGCAATGTTTTTAAAAACGCGCCTGAGGCGCGCCTTGAGCCGAGGCGGAGGCTAAAACGCCTTGAGGCGTGCTTCGAAAGGCATTTTGCTCCTGAGGCTTACGCCTCAATGATTTAAGGCATAGAAATCGCAAAAAACGCACACCTCGGAGCCTCAACTATCTGAGGCGTGCGTGTATATACATAAAAAAACTCTTCTTTAGAACTTACCTTCACTTTTACGTTGCTTGCTTTCACTTTTACTCCACACCGCAGACTGCGAAAGAGGTTTAAAAAGTTTGAATTTGCCATTCGAACAAGAGTCGAGTTCGATTCCATAACAGGAATCAAGTTCGATTCCATAACAGGAATCGAACTCGATTCCTGTGAAAGAATCGAACTCGATTCCTCACTGGAATCGATTTCGATTCCAGAGGAATCGATTTCTATTCCAGAGGAATCGAGTTCGATTCCTGTATACTGGAATCGAGTTCAATTCCAATAAACTGGAATTGAAACCAATTCCAGTGAGAATCGAAAGAGAGGGCTTTTTTCTATTTTTTTAACTGTTGTGTGTCTGGAGCTATTTTAATTATATGTTAATGTCCAGGCTAGTTAAACATGAGCAAACGGGATATTGCATGGAAGTGGGTTAAAGATATACCAAATTCTACCAATTCAAAATATATTTTTTGTGCACTTTGTGATCATGGATGCACTGGAGGGATTGCTCGTTTTAAAAAACATCTAGCATGTACTCATATTGGGATCATTCCGTGTCCAAAAGTCCCAAAAAATGTGAAAAATGAATGCATTGAGGTCTAAAGAAAATTAAACACGTTAAAAAATCAAAACTTGATATGTTTCGTAAAATTGGTAGTAGTGGAAGCATTGGAGATGATGATACTACTTTTGAACTTGAAAGTGGAAGTGGAAGGAGAAGTGGTAATGTTCCTAAGCCTAGAAGTGCGATGGATAAGTTTGTCAATTTAGAGGCAAAGCAAAGTACATTGACTTATCGTTATAAGAAGGATGAAAGAAAGGAAGCTTGCAGAAAAATTTGATTATGATTTTACACTAGTGCAATTCCATTCAATGCGGCAAACACTCCATGTTACCAAGTGGCAATGGATCATGTTTCAAAATATGGTCCCGCATTTAAGCCGCCTTCTAGTCATGAGTTAAGGACTTGGACCTTAAAGAAAGCGTTAGAGAAGTTGACAACATGATTAAAGCTTACAAAAAAGATAGGGAGAAATATGGTTGTACATTTATACACGATGGTTGGACGGATGGAAAGAGCAGGGCAATTATTAATTTTCTAATTAATAGCTCGAAAGGTACATGATTTTTGAAATCCATTGATGCATCAGATAAGATAAAGAATGTGGATTTGTTGATCGAATACTTCAACAATGTTATAGATGAAGTTGGAGAGGATAGTGTGGATGCAAGAAGGAATATGCCCGCTCCGATATATGAAGATACTTTACGTATTAGAGAACCACCAATTCAAGACCGAGAACCTACACCATCTAGAGATCCTACTCCTCCTCCCCCACCACCACCAAGAGAATCTAATCCTTCACCTCCTCCTATTATTGTATACGCAAAAAAGCGTAATAACAATGGTGGTGCAAGTAAGTATTAAAAGAATTAGAGCAAGCAAATTGTTAATTTTAAAATATAGAATTAACTTATATTGCTAACTTTATAGGCAATGATCCAAAAGGAAAGAGTGAGAATTGAAAACGATGATGTTGATGATTATGATTCTTTACTCGAATCACGGACACGAGATGCTTTTGATGTTAGTGATGATGATAGCTTGGATGGCAATATGCTTATGGATGAGGAGGAAGATATCATTTGATCTTTTGCATTTTATATTAAATGTGCAAGAATGATTGTATTTTGTTTGAATTGCTTCAAATGCTTTATGGTTTTTACATAGTACTTGACGCTTAATGTTATTTCATATTAAAATTAAGTATATGTTTTGCGCTTTTTTTTTTACCTGAAAGGCTTACGCGTCGAGGCTTACGCCTTGCGTCACGGACTCGAAAACGCCTCGCATGCGCCTTTTGCATTTTAAAACACTGACTAGCAGACATGAGACTAGTCGTAGTTGCATTCCTAATCATTTATATCTCGATTAACACTAATAGTGTATGTGATTAAATTGTGTTCCAATTTTCCAACCACACTGTAACAATAGTGAATGGTACTTGCATACTCAAAAGATGAAGGATTAAATGAAAATCTTATCCTGTTTTGGATCCCTTACAGTACTATAGTCTTTTTCCATGTATTTAAGGCTTTATTCATCCATGGATGAAATAGCAGTTGACAAAAATCTCCATTCGGCTTTTTATTTATGATTTTAGGTTTGTATCACCTAAAGAAGTGTGAATAATTAAGCTGACAAAAATGGAAAATAATGGCAATGAGGGAATTAAAAAGCCATTTACGCCTTTATGTTTGTTTTCTTTAAAAACAAAAGGGTGTCTATGGGTGACTGCAATCTAGTATTTAGCATCCTATCTATAAATTAAATTGAACAACTAGATGCGATTCCACGAAATAATGCAGAAACTATTCTGGGTAAGAAGACCAAAGCAAAATCAAGAAAAACAAGAAGAAGAGAAGGGAGAAGAAACATCAACATATTTAATAGTCTAATCATTTCTTATTAGCATATAATACATTTCTTATTTGTTCACTCTAATTTATTTATGTATTCATACGGATATTGTTTTGTGGTTTACGTAGATGATTTTGCACCGATCATTCCATGATAGTAAAACATACTTCTTACGACATATGCATCACATTATGAAAACATAAAAGTTTTGTCAACTTTATTTTGTTGAATATTTTCAAAATGAAGTTGCAGGCATGTAGAATCACTTTGTATTTCCAATGATAATATAGAATCAAGTAATCATCTAAAATATTCTATAATCATACAAGCTTGATAAGTATATAGCATAAAAAAAAGTTCTATGGTCCTTGAAATGAACATATCATACCTTAGACGTAGAGTGAATTAAAAAATTCAGCTGTCCACAAGAATGATCAAGTTTTGACTAAGAAATATATGATATTAATGATCCTCTTGCATGCTGAGAAGAACTCCTTCCTCATCTCCTAAACAATTATATAAGTTTCCATGATATGCTCCCATGATCTACAAAACATCAGCAACAACATTGATCACATAACTAATAATACTAAAAAATAACTATTATTTTGAAACTCGTAACATCAAAAGGTCGGCAAAAGGTGTTCACCAAGTTAGTTGAATAGAAAAAAAGATTTCCCGACAAAGTAATTATGAAGTGGAAATGAAAGAAAAAAAAAGAGACTATAAACAAAGATTTGAACTATTTATGAAGTTATATTAAAGGGATGTACAAATGCAAACATACGTACATAACAAAAATTTCTTTGATCGCAGTTTTTATATATTACTCAAATAAAAAAATACCAAAACATTTGTCTAATCAATTACGAGCCACAAACCTGATATATTGATGCAAGACAACGTACATAATTGTATAATCTTCGAGACTTCCTAATGGATCATATATGCTCGTGAAAGTTAGCATGCAATCAAATTTATAAATGTTTACGTAATAATCATACAAACTAATTAGGCGTAATGTGTAACCATATAACAATTATTGGACCGCAACACATACCTTTGTAAGGTTTGTCTTCTATGTGCTGTTCCCACATAACCATTTCAATTCAATAGCAACCAATCGTGCACATATCCATGTTGAACCAAGAAAAATCTTCTAAATATACTGTTATTCTTAACCGTAAATGGAAATCATATAAGCACTGAATATCAGTACTTAATATGTTTTGCACCAGTAGGCAAGCATAAATTTTTTATCTAGAATTATGTAATAATTGACAAGCTTAATATTCATACATGCATATATATAGTGCAAAATTACAATTTTCTTATAATTTAAAACTTACCATTGTGAAAACATTGCAAAAACTAGCCACTGCTACATGACTCGTAGGATTCAGTGTAATACTATTTACCATTGATCTTTTCTCACATAAGAAGAAATGGTGATCGATTTAATATTATGTTTCACAGAGAAAGGGAAAGATTAATGTTGGACCAAAAAATTTTGCACTATTTTTATGCTTCATGGAGAGTCGTATGTTATCTACAGTACCTTCATAAATCTATCATGGTAAGGCAGCTTCAGCAACAAGACTTTGTCAATAGCATACATGATTCTTAAAAAAATAAAAATAAAATTACAACTATTTACATCATGCTGTAGAAGAAAAGGAACAGTTCTAGTAAAAAAAACATTTAACTAAGACAATAAAAACATTGATGGCTATGAAAAAAACATCTGTATTAATGACGTTACAGTAGCATTCGTTGCGTCATAAGGAACAGATGACAAGAAGGGGACAAACCTGTTGAAACAATAATTTCCCTTCCTTTGACTTCACATATAAAACAAGGTATCCTTTCTGCTTGGTCTAAGATTCCGTGAATGTTTTCACTAGTTCACCCATTTCTTCTTAAAGCAGATCCCATAAATCCTCTATTTTTGCATTTGCATAGGCAACATTTCTTTTACATAGGAGGCTGATGATTTCTCTGGATATATATTGATGATCATTAATTGTTAAAAACAAAACTAGTGGCAAAAATAGCTAGCACGAAGGTTCAATATTCAATATGTTTTGTAATAATACATAGTTTTCTAAACGTAAGGGGATGAACCATGAGTTGAAGGGCCATTGAGGTCATGTTACACCACATGATGTTATAGTTCGTTGATGTAATTACAAGATAAGACTAAACTACTCACAGTTGTTGACTTGTTGTGCGGACAACAGAGGCAAGAGGAGAGGGGGCTGCGCTCCTTATTTCATAATAACTCAATTATTATCCGTTGTTCAAGAGAAATTCGGCACGATTAAGCTATCTACCCATTTGAATTATATTTTAGCATTTTGTTAAGTGCAGATTGCCTATTTTGTTTGGGAATGACTATTCATGCGATTCTGATATCAACAGACATGTAGTATTCCAATCTCCATTAATATTATAATAGATTTTACTATTGCTCCTTTCATATAAGGCCTAGTAGAAAATAAACTTGGGCAACAAACACAGAGTATGGGATTTAAAAAAAAAAAAAAAAAAAAAAACTGAATTTTGCATCCAGTATGAAATAAGGAATTAATTTTCTGCAAACAACTTCAACTGATAATAAATAGTTAACAATATGATCCAAAATAAATACGTAAATCGCCATACAATCTTAGTTTAACCCTAGATCTATGCACAAGAAATTAGTGAAAGAAATCTAATTAGAATAGATTAAAATGTAAATTAAGACAAGGAGAATCAATTACCTGGACTGAAAAACTAGCGGACATAAGAAGAGGGAAACAAAGTAAGCATGAGCTATTTTCATTCATTACTGTGGCAATTTGAAACAGGGAATTCAATGTAACAGCTGCGGATCATTTTGAGGGGGCGAGGAAGTCACCGCAAAATCAAAGAAGATAAGAATTTATGATTAGGGTTTTTATTTGAAAGAGAAATTCTGTTGATTAATTTGGGGACGGTGATGAGAAGTGAAAAGAAAATTGAGAGAGAAATGGAATTTGTTAAAAGGACGACACGTTTGTTCTGCATAATTACCAAATAGGGGCATTTACAGCTGTCGGTCTTCTTAATACTAAGGGCCAGAAATTAATTTGACTCTACCGTATGATTTTAGAGGCTCACTTCTTTTATTAGCCTCTAATTTTTTGCCTCCAATACTTACAAATCTGGTAGTGGGGGCGTGCGTATATATAGAGGGGATGGAGTGGTTGTCGGTTAAAGGTAGATAGTCAGTAGCGTGGTTTTGTGGCCGTGGCAGCTTTGATGGGTGCCGGCATTTATTGCTGCATTCCATTATTTCTGTTGGTTTCGTTAACGCAATTTGGTGATTTGATTTGGTGTGCTACGTGGACGCTTCCTATGTATTAAGGTGTTTTTTACTTCCTAAATTGTTATTGAGCATCTGGGATCATTGCAGACTTCCTTTGCCCATGAAATCTTCAGGAGAGAACTGACCATAATCCTAAAGGAAAAAAAAATTGTCTTTTATTAATTTTCATTAAACATTAAATGATAATTAAATTGAAAAATGACCACCAATATTACTTCAATGGCTAGCCCCTTGAACTTTGACATAGGAGAGCAGACTTCAAAATTTGTATAGTGCTTGAGATTTCTATTAATTAAAAAATAACCGAATTATATCGTTATAAAAACCGCAAAGACACGACATACAAACGTAGTGTGTGCGTAGAATGCTTGTTGATCCTCTGAGAAACGCTAATTTCAAATTTCATTTAAGCAAAATAAATCGAAGTGTATTGAGAATTTTGTTAATTAGAATAAAGTTACAAAGTTAAATTATAATGATTATGCATATCAACATAAAATGAAGTTATGATGTCTTTTTCAATCATGTAATTAATTGATATGCTTATATATAAGTATTACCTAGTTGTGTTATTAATTAACATAACTTGTAACGATCCACATTTTTAAATGTTAGATATTTAAATATTAATCGTTAATTATATTGAGGATTCTAAAATGTGATTTTTCACAAACGATTCAATCAGGACTCAAGACCACTTCTTTTGAGTTCGGATGATTTGCTATATGAAGGAAATGCATAAGAATTGCCATGTTTTAAGGTTGGATTTTTCGATGGTCAAAACAGTTTCTAAATGCCCGTAAATTATCTTTTCTTAACCTAGTTTAGAGAACGATAAACTTGTATTATTGGAACCGTACTGGTGAGGTGATGCACACAGAAGAGTTTCATGATGATCGGATGTACTGTTTAATCGTGTGAACTATAAACGCATTATATTGATTTCAGTTGTGGAACAAAATATCTGAAAATGGGTTGGTGCCCCATACGGTGGAATTCGGCCTAAAAACATATTTCATCTGCAGAATCGAAGTTAATCCTAGAAGGGGTGAACAAAGTTCATTATAATTTTCATAGAAAAATAATAATAATAAATATATCAACATAGATATTAACAGAGTAACTATGAAAAAATAAATCACACAGAAATTACTCGGCTTTGGCAAAATCCAACTTGCAGCTTCCTCCAAGGATTCTACTAGGAACTAAACAATCGAACACTTATATGTACCGTAAGCTCATGACCCTCGCTTGCTTGATTGTTTTAATACCAGACTCGAAATTTTAGCCAAAAGTTTCTACTAGAAGTCAAACAATACGACACTTGTATACACAATAAACTTGCGACCTATCACTCATAATGGGTTAATCGTAAATTCACTATTCAAGATAATTAATACAGTGTTTATAATGGGTTAATCGTAAATTAAACTTTATTTCGAGAGGATAACTCGTAATCCTTTAAGTTGAACAAGTCGAGGATTTTGGCGTCAAAAATGAGTAAATATATTGGATAGGGTTGAATTGAATCAAAGGAAACAATTCAATTCAAATACTAACCTCCTAATCAAAGTAAATAAATGTCGATTTAGAGGAAACAACTTATTTATTCATTGAGTAGATATGAGTTCTGGGTAATTAAGTTGGAATGAGGTTGAATTGAATTAAACAGAATAAATAAAAGGTTCAATTCAATGTTAATTTGCTAAACAAATTTAAATATGAAGAAAAATTAAGTTTTGAAAAACTTTTAATGAAAATTTGTGTTAAAATGTGTGTTAAAAGATTTTTATATGTTATATTGCAATAGTTTGCAAATTATTGTCAAATAATTAATTTTAATGCAATTTTTGTTTCTAAAATTTAATTGAGTTACAGGTGATAAAACAAAATGTAAAGTATTGATTAAAAATCAGTATTTAGGTGTTAAAACTTTTTTAATATGATTTGGGTAAAACAATGTGTTTTAGGTAAATTTAGTTGTCAAAGGTGTAAGTTTTGAACAAATGATATGTAAAATAAGTTTTCGAACAAAAAATATATATTTTAATATGTTTACGATATAATTAAAGTTTAAATTGTTTAAAACACTTTTATACATGTTTGTTACAATTTTGTAAAGTTGAAACAATGTTAAAATGTAAAATGGTTTAAAATAGTATAAACATGTGTTAATTGGTGTTAGTGAAAGCATAATGGCTTAATCAAATAAAATTCAGCAACACTTAGGAAATTAGGTCTTAACCCAACCCATTACCTGAATAGGTTACCAGAGTAAAGTCTAGAATAGGGAAAAAGAGGAACACATAAAAAACATTCATCTTCTTCTTCCTTCTACTATAAAATTTTCGAAACCCAAGACAAAATTCAAATTAAAACCTGGAGAAAGCTTGTAAATCTTAATCTCTACAGGTAGCTGAGATCCTCTTAATTAAAGCCAAGTCAAACCCAAAACTTTAACTTTTATACCAAAATTCGTTCTTATAGTCAAATGTGAGTTTTATTCGCACTTCGGGCTTTTAAACAGGTTGCATGTTAGTTTGTGGTAAGCTTCTAATGTAAATTCTAGTTACTGTAAACATAAAACTGAAATTTATGTTCATAGTAACTTAGTTGCTCTGGGTCTGTTTTTGTGGGCCTATTACTCTTTGATTATGTGTTGACTTCATGCTAAAAATTATCTCGGATAGTTGTCCCCTTGTTGCTCTTTCTTTATGCTTGATAACAAGCTCACATTCAAGTTATAATTGTATGAATCTTGTGCTTGAAAATCATGTATGACGAATGCAACAATGCCTGGTATCTTCTCGACCATTAGATCGACCTAAGATACATAAAGTTCCCAGTGGCCCTACAATCGAGGTTAAGCATACATAAAGTCGACCATATGCGTTTCTTTGGGTCGACCTGACCGAGTGCATTTGTGCTAGGTCAAACTACATTTTTCTGAAGTTTTGCTTGTTATTTCTTATGATTTCCAGTGATTTTCTAATGATTTTCTGCATTTCTTTGGATTATTTCTAGAGGCTTTATTCTAGAAAAGAAAAACCAAAATTATAGATGATCAGCATTTTGGAGTCACTACAAAATTATATTCAGTTAAAGACTCATGAGTAGAAACCGAAAATTTTCATCTCTTAATTACTAACTGTTTAATAACTACAAAAAGCAGTCTTTACATTTTACCCATTAAAGACTGAAAAACAGTATGTAATTAGTCGGTATAACTCAAGACTACTTAATTACTAGATTTCGGTTCTTATTTAGTAGTTCAATAACTGAATATTGAATAGCTTAGATTTGCTGATTACCTTAAATCCAACGGCCATTATTAACGATCCACGAGATAGGTTTTGAGTTTTCTGTAAAATTCACAAATTTATAAAAGAAAACGTGGCCACTTCATTTAAGTCCGCAAGCACCAGAATTCTCCAGCACATCAAAATTCACGTAGAGGAAACGTGGCCACTTGTCCACACGCATATGATTTATCTGGTACTTCTTCTTCCTTTTAACATATAAAGTTCCCAGTTCCCCATGTACTCAAATAAGTCTCGCTTCTTTCATTTTGTTTAACAATAATTCAGTTCAATTCTTCTTTCAAAAAAGCTATATCTGAGGCTAAATTCAATTCAGTTGCAGTCAACACGTTACAAACCGCTGATAAGAGGTACGACAATCTTGTGTAGAATTTTTTTTCTTAAGGACAAACTGACGGGATGAAAATGAAATTGTTTGTTAGAATTTGTGATACAATATTTCCATTTGCTGAAGATTGAAAGATGTTATTGATTATGGTGATAGAATATTTCCAATTAGAGAAGATTTGGGAAATATTGTTTATTTGGGAATATAATATTTCCAATTTGCAGAAGATTTGGAAGATATTAGAAATTTATTGCTCTTTTATTTGTAAAAGGGATAGGCAATAAATTACCTACATAAGTGGAAGGATTTGAAGAAGGTTTCTTTTTGGGATAGCGAAGTAAGGAATTAATTCCCTAATTGGTTGGTTAAACAAGGAATCCTATCAGGAGAATTAATTAGGCATTGATTTATATCATAAATCAATTACTTCAACCCCAAGCATTAATCCTTATATAAGGATACAGATTAGGTGAATGTATTATCATCTCAAAAATGTGAGGTGTATCATCTCTAAAAGTTTTTCTTCTTCTTTCCTACTATCAGTCTTGTAATTTTTCTTATTGAGAAAAGAAATAAAATCTCCTCTCCCCAAGTGGACGTACACTAACAAGACGTTAGTGGAACCACTATAAACCTCTTGTGTTATTTTTTTATTGCTAGATCTGTGATTGCTTTGCTGGTGACTATCTTTATTTGTTTTGCCTCACCATCAATATAATCCGTTCCTGTCCGGGTTTTATTCCCGCAACAATTGGTATCGGAGCTACGAGGTTGATTGAGAAAGGGTGTTAGGCATTATGGCAGGAGATAAGGAGAATTCAGCAATTATATCTAGGTCATATGTCAAAGGGACATATATGGCAGCAGGATCTTAGTTAGCAATAGAAAGATGGAATGGGGATAAAGACTTCGAGAAGTGGCAATGGAGGATGAAAGTTGTTCTGATGAGAAACAATATTCATCATGTGGTGTTTGCTCCTGAGGAGTTGACGGATGATATTTCAACCGTGGAAAGGAAGGAGATGGAAATATGAGCATTTACTACTTTACAATTAGCAATGAGAGAAAATGTCATTTCAGAGATTAGCGGTGAGACCACTGCTAAGGACATTTGGATCAAGCTGGAAAAACTCTATCTAAAGAAGTCACTAACCAACCGTCAGATTTTGCTGAAGACGTTTTTCACCATGCGAATGAGAGCGGGTACTTCAGTGAAGGCACATCTTGATGTGAAGACGGATCTTCTATCTGAGGACTTGAAGGATGAGATGAAGGGGTTGAGTGAAGGTAGAGGAGGAAGTAGTATGTAAGCCTTATTAGCTGGTATGGAGAGAGAGGAGAAGAAGAAGAAAATAAAGTCAAGAGATGGGAAGCACTGTGTACTTGGAGAGTCAAGGGCTGGAGCCTACAGTTCTCGTGGAAAGATGTCAAAGCTAGGCATACGAGAAGGGACTTTGAGTTTCTGCATAGGTAGAATATGATCAAAGGGGAAAGCTTCAACAAGGTGGGGTTTTGCCATGAGGATGTGCTTGATAAGCGGAAGAAGGGATCGTCTGAAGTTGGTCAGAGATCAAAGGAGGAAACAGTGGATATGCATAAGTCTTTGCAGACTGCTAAGTTCAGATGTTGCTCGAACTGGAATCGCTTATCAAAATGCTAGGTGCCACGTGGTGGCATGGTGTGGGGAGAGGGTTGAGATGGTTCATGGAGACGTTTGTTTTCTTGGTGAAGATTGATTGGTCTTACTTGAAGGGGTTACTTTGTACACTTTGTTGGCAGGCGGTGGCGTTGCCGGAGTTTGTTGACAAAGTGCAATGGGTGATGGTAATGCCGAAGCTCATTGAGGGAAGTAACCATGTTGTCTTGTCCGAGAAGATGCTTAAAGTAAGAGGATGTAGGTGAAGTTGGTATGCTTTCAAGAAAATATAGTATCAAGGTGGTTTTTTAGAATTTGTGATACAATATTTCCATTTGCTGAAGATTGGAAGATATTATTGATTATGGTGATAGAATATTTCCAATTAGATAAGATTCGGGAAATATTGTTAATTTGGAAATATAATATTTCCAATTTGTAGAAGATTTGGAAGATATCAGAAATTTATTCCTCTTTTATTTGTAAAAGGGATAGACAATAAATTACCTACATAAGTGGAAGGATTTGAAGAAGGTTTCTTTTTGGGATAGTGAAGTAAGGAATTAATTCCCTAATTGGTTGGTTAAACAAGGAATCCTATCAGGAAAATTGGAGAATTAATTACGCATTGATTTATATCATAAATCAATTACTTCAACCCCAAGCATTAATCCTTATACAAGGATAGGGATTATGTGAATGTATTATCATCTCAATAATGTGAGATGTATCATCTCTAAAAGTTTTTCTTCTTCCCTACTATCAGTCTTGTAATTTTTCTTATTGAGAAAAGTAATAAAATCTCCTCTCCCCAAGTGGACGTACATGAATAAGACGTTAGTGGAACCACTATAAACTTCTTGTGTTATTTTTTTTATTGCTAGATCTGTGATTGCTTTGCTGGTGACTATCTTTGTTTGTTTTGCCTCACCATCAATATAATCCGTTCCTATCCGGGTTTTTTTTCCGCAACATTGTGATAGTAGAATAAGGTGAAGGTTAGTTCTATGAATGGTAACAATGTTGTAGCGGATATGAATGACAGTAGTGGATGTGAATGATAACAAAAACTTATTCAGAACTATTGATAACATTATTTATTCAGCAAGCCTTAGAGATAGTTTATTTTCTTGGTTTTTGTTTAACATTATTTTCTTGTTTAACAATAATTCAATTTCAATTCAGTTGATAAACCGGTTTCTTTAAAGAAGGTTCTGGAAAGAGATACTTAACAATAATTTCAGTGCCGTCCTACTTGAAACCCCAGCATCAGCACCCTATACAACTTCATCGCACCTTTCACTCCATTCACAGATAGATGTGCAGATGGTCCCACTACAACAAAAAACACTTTTCGCAACAGGCGATATCTGTTGCAGTAGACTTATTGCAACAGGCCTGCGCCTCTTGGTATAGCCAAAGTTGCAAAAAGTCCGCAACATTTTCTGTCTGTTGCAATAAGATGTTGCGGTATACTTTTTTGCAACATGCTTTTACTGTTGCAACAGATCATTTTGCAACAGTGTGTGCCTGTTGCAATAGATTCATAAATCTGTAAAAAAAAAAAATACAGCTTATGGATATTACATATTAAATGTATTAGTTTTCATAATAGTGTATATCACAGAATGAAATAAACAAATAATTTTTTTATTTTAACAAGGTTTTACAGAACAAACAATTACAACAACAAAAGCCTAAGCAAATTAGCAATATTCATCACCTCAAAGACACTGCAAAAAATACAAACTCAATGCAAAAATCCCATCCCTTTAAGACCTAAGCGACTTAGCAATATTCCCATTGTCGCCCTTGGGTTAAAACCCACCCGGTGTCTTCGCAGTCCCTTCCCCATACACGATCTTCAGAATCTCTCCCGAAGTTCTATCATACGCTATAGAATATTCATTTCCTGCTATCACATTTCATGGGATCCTCCCTTCTGCTCCCTTACCTGGAGGCATAGTTACGAAGCAATTAGAAAGTTTAAACTGTTTTCATATGGATTGAACTGCGGCTCCAGTCTACGTCCTATAACATTATCAATCACGTTTGCAAAGTTGCTTGCTGTCAGATCCAGAAATGGCCTCGGAAACCCCTTCATTGTCTTCTTAATCGCCCTGCGTATTCATAACATATACATGGCTATAATTAACTGTATATTTAACTTAAATGCGATTAACAACATCAAATATAAAAGATAATGAATACTTGATATGTCCGACTTCCTGCAAGGCGAACTGAGCAATGATATCATAGACAAACAGGCAGAGTTTGGCCCATTTGACCTCTATGGGCATCGTTCCACTGTCCATCATGTCGGGGGCGGCTTTGTCATGCAGCAACTGTAAAAAATAATCTGAGAATTTGGGGATAAAGCAGTAGCAACTGTAAAACTACAAAAATAGTTTAACTACTCCAAATTAAAACTAAAAATAGTGATACCAACTGTAACAGCCCGCCATTTCCACTAAACCATAATAAATGAACATGATGTAGCTGTGTAAGTTGACCCATAAACAGGGAGGCAAAACAAAATGATTGGCAGCCGGGTTATTTCGCATTCAAAATCTATTATGGAGTTCACTGTAGCATCCACTTTCACCATTTATTTCTAAACGCTTATCCTATTCTTAGTGGACTTGTAACCCTGCCATTCTCATATTCATGCACCACTGGCATTCTCTAGTCTATTCGCTTTGCCAGCATCACTTGGCTTATCTTTTTCGTTGGACTTTCTAATGATATATTAGTATGCTAATAATGATATATAAGGTTTCACTATACCAAATGCAATCACTTGCACATAATTACCAGCATTCATGAACAGTACAAGTTTACTTTAAACCTATCCCTAACAGGAAACATACAGAAAACATATACCAAAAAGTATATTCAGTACGATCAATTTTTCTATGCATGTTTACTGGCTATCCATCATCCAACTTTTGTGTACAAATATATGCATTGCAACTACCAAAGGAAGAGGCAACACCCACATCAAAACCAAAATGAAAAGTAGAGACCCTTACCACGCTTGAGGCATAGGAAAGATGGGGCGCTACTTAAAGCATGTGAGCTCATCCGAGAAGAAGGTGAGGACCGAAGAAGGGTGGTTTTCAGCTGACCCTAAAACTGACGACTTCGGTTTGCTTGTTGGAACAGAGATGAACGCGGCGGACTAGTCATCCATGCGATGACGCAGAGATTGATTGGAAGAGAAGCGTCGGTTGGGGTTTGCCTGGCAATGGCAGCCACGTAGTGGCTGCTGGTGGTTCGATCAGCGGAGGAGCTCGTCGGCTCGTTCGCAGGTAATGGAGTGGCTTTGGTGAAGGCGCAAGCGTCGGTCGGACGACGCTCAGACAATGCTTCAACGAGGAGCTGTGGCGGAGACATTTTTCCCAATTTGGGGAAACCAGAATTTTTGGGGATAATTTTAGTTTTTTCCCCAAAAAATTCCCAGAGAAGGGATTAGTTTGCATGCTATTCACTTGCAGAATTTCAGTTGACCCGACACTTGGATCAAAATTATTTTCCTCTACAGGATAATTTAATAACACATACACGTGTACATAAAATAAAAAATAGAATTCTTTGGCCATTCAAGAACAAAGAAGCTGCTAGCTTTGAAACATCAGTGAAGTTCAATGCATATACAACCTTATAAACAAATGCTTGACATATTTCAGTTTTTCTTGTGATACTAATTCTTTTATGCCAGAGCCAAAACCATTGTCTATATCACATACAACTCTACATTTATCCACGACTGATTTACATGCAAGCTATAACTACTCAGTAGATATATGTTTTTCAAAGTGAGGTTTGTTAGAAAATTTCATAGCCATAAACTGACATAAAAGACTCGATATCTGAAAATATCGTAACTATGCAGCAGTTTCGACGACATGACATATCATACCTAAAGCAATCCCAAAATCTCTGAACATAACATCTTTGCTGGAAGAAATCCGGAAGATAACATATTTTTTCAATTCTGTTTTTCTCATATAAATTTTCTCAAACACTTCTAGGGCGTTCTGCAAAACAAGTCAAAGAACAATAAAATAAAAATACACACACATAATTAGATTGCTACACGTATAAATATCGTAAAGTATACAAAATCCAGAATATGTAGACATGAAAATACAAAAAGAATAAGCGAATAATTACTCTAGAAGCTGCTAACGAGGCTGAAGCCGTAGAATGTCAGGTCTTGGTAGGGAACACTGTCGTGGATGGAGATCTGGGAGAGGGTGACCTGAGGGGCATCGACGAGGTCGTAGAAGTAGATGCGTTAAGTAGAAGCTAGCCTAGGAAAAGAAGGAGATACGGGAGGAGCAGCTAGTGCGAGATCAGATGCGATTAGAAAAAGGGAAAGAGGGGTCGGGAAAGATTTATGGTTGAGGGTGGGGAGGTAGAAGTCGTCGTTCTCCTGGATGTGGTTATAGGAATTGAAATGGATGGCCTGACAGAGGGTGAACCGATAATTCTTCGCAAAGATCTTAGTATTTCATGAGAAGATGAGAGTGGCGTGACCATGGAAAGGAAGAATTTAAGTAATATAGTGTGAATTGAGACCGTGAGAATGATGTAAACATTGTGACTGAGTAATTGAAATAAAGCGGGAAGTGAAACACGATAGCGGGAAAATTGCGCGACAGCAGAAAATTTTGGAGTGAAATAAGCCGAAATGATTGGCGATGGATTAATTTGTGCATTTAATCCGGTGCGGTGGATTTAGGGGTAGAAAAATGGAGAGCGTAAACAGAAAAGTGAAAATTATCAGTTAAACTGTGGTAATACAAGGCAAATTAATGCCTTACCATTTTATCAGGAACATTATCATAAACTTTTTTCTTTGAATTTAAAAAAATTCCTAGTTTTTTGAATATGCTTATTGTAAAAAAATTAAAATTTAAAAAACAATAAAAATAAAGAAAATTAATAACCATAATTATTGAATACCAAATATTAAATAATAAAGGCGACTTTTTGATTAATATTATTTACTCATTGAATATCAAATAATAAATACTAAATTATTATTTACTTGTTTAGTTGTTATTTAATTATTATTTAATTACTAAATTAAAATTTTCATGTTGTATTAATCAAAATTTATAATTATTTAATATTATAAAATAGACTACTCTTGATTGTTATACAATTCCCAATAGTTAACTATATGATTTTAACTATTTAAAACTAACTATTAAAAGTTAGTCAACAAAAACTACTACTTACTTATTAACATTTAATTATAATTAGTTGTTAATACATATTTCAAATTAATTATTATCCATTAGTTTTTTATTACTAATTTACTATTATTTAATAATTATTTTACTATTTTTTAAATGTTAATGATTAATTATTATTATTTAATTATCAGTTATAAATATCACTTTTTAATACTTAAATTTTATTATTAATTAATAATTATTAAATATTAATCTTACTTATTATATAATTACTAGTAGTTAATCATATAATAGTAACTATTTAAAATTAATTATTAAAAGTTAATCATTAAAACATAATACTTATTTTTAATAGTATGTTTTTTGCAACTGGCTTTACCAGTTGTTAAAAAAATAGTTATTGCAAGTGGCGAAAACAGTTGCTAAAGATACTAATTCGCAACTGGCTTAGAAGCACAGTTGCAAATAATGTGTTTTTTTGCAACTGTTATGGAAGCACAGTTGCTAAAGGTGTGTTTTTGCAACAGGAAGGGAAACGCAGTTGCTAAAAATATGTTTTTCGCAACAGAAAGAAAATGTCTGTTGCTAAATTTCATCTATTGCAACTGTTCTGATATGTATGTTGCTAAATATCATTTACTGCAACTGTCATTTGTAGCCTGTTGCAAATAGCTAGTTGCAATAGGGTATTTTTCTTATAGTGTCCGAATTGCCATGGAGTAACCGCGCTATTGATTATTATGGTCTTGAATGTGAAAGCTTGTGTTTGGGTTTGAAAACTTCCAAAATAGTTTATTGTGGCGACAACTAACGTGGAAAAGCTTTTAGCGGGGAATCATACTACCAAGGTGTATGCGGAGGGCATGGACGACACAACAGGGCTTTCTTTCAAATGTCGAAGTATTTTTCAGGCCATCAAGATAAATATTTGTTGTATTTGAGTTTTTTTTATCAATTCAAATGTTTTAATTGTTTATGATTTGTCAATTTGGATGTAATGAATCTTAAACCATTTACTTGTACATTTCGTGTATGTATCTTGTCGGTATCACTTGAAAAGATGTATTGTGCATTAGGATATGCTATACTTAGCTGTAGATTTATATGGTTTGTCAGGAATATACAAGTATATATGCACACAAACTAACAATTTTGCTAATGTTTATCTAGCCCATTTATTCAAACTAATATCGTTGTTATATATGTAAATAACTAGTATATTTGGAATTTAAGACCGAGTAGTAACTATATTTCGGTATCTAAAATTCTGTCTTTAAACAAAACTAAGACTTAAATTTCGGTCTTTAGAACTTAAGACCGAACACACTCTCAAATCATTTTAGGACTTGGGAAATAGTAACTAAAACTATTGGCCATTGATCAGTCTTTAACATGTATTTAAAGACCGAACTATGCAAGTAAGGATTGAATTTTGCGGTCTCTAATTTAGCTTTTTTAGTAGTGAGTGACGAATTTTCATGTGATGCTTTGTGCTAATTTCATGATTTTTTCACGATTTTTTGCTTACATGGTGCATGTATTTTATTAAAAAAATTCAGAAGAATTTCTATACGAAAGCTATGCTTCAAGACAAATGTTTTACAAAGTTGTTTTATAAATATTAATTATTTCAAAGCTATTTTACATATAAATATTCTCTTGTATGAAGAGATTTTTAAAGAAATAATTTTTATATAGTTTTCATAAATTATTTTAAAAATCCATTTTCTCAAAATATATGTTTTTTATATAAAATCATTTGTTTTTGCTCTCTTCAAGAGAACTATGATGCAACTTGGAAGATATAGTGAACTGTGGTATGAGACATATTGGTTTATTATATTGGTTAATTCCAAATTTGCATGATTGAAGTTCTTTGTTCTAAACTTGCATGTTTACTTTATTGTTTTTTTTTTTTTTTTTTTTTTTCTATGATATTTAATTATCATTTTCAAAACAGAAGTCAGAATGTCTATAGGATTATATTCATGCTATGGCTGGAGTCTAAATGAGATAAACAGAGTTCGGCCGGAATTTTGAAACACCATGACCACCGAATCATCAGTTCTTTAAGTAATGTTGCCGTTGCAATACGTTCTGTCTAATTTTTGCAAGCTGTGCTTCCTCCTCTGTTTCTCTGCAATGTCATATTACTCATATCTTCCTTACAGTTTCAAACATAGGCCAGTATAAAAACATTGACTGTTTATTTTTATTTCTTGAAGTTTACCCGATTCTCATAACATGCATCAAGATGACGTTTAGGGATGTATTCACTCTGTGCTTTGTTCATTTGCTATATGAATCATTTTATCCTGTATTGTATGTATATGAAACTCATAACCCACAGCAACAAGATTATATTTATCTCAATATAACATATCATTTACTAATGGTAACTGATACATTATAAGCACAAAGCAAAGCAACACACCATGACGACTCAAACGAAAGCAAAACATAAGAAAAGAAAAGAGGAAAGTAAAATGCTAGTGGTAAGCATGCTCTCCACATTATTCTTCTTCCATATCACCACAAACAGCAAGTAACCACTCTTAATGCACTCTGCAACAAGCAATAACTCATCACATATAGTGAATAAAAGATACATGCATATATATGTTATGTATATTGAAAAGGAAGAGATGACATACTTAGTGCAGTCAGTGGAAGGGCTGATGACATAAGGAATGCTAACACCGCACTTGGAAGGAACTCCAGCAGCAGCGCCATAGTTAATACCATTAATGCTGCCTGCAACCTTCTTCAGGCAGCCGCAGGCCGTCTGGCGATCGGCTGGGGTGGTGGCGAGGGCGTTCAGGCCCTTCACGCCGGCACAGCAGGCTGGGGAGATTGGTCCCTTGCCAGTGATGTACGGTATGCAGCTTGACAATTTCGATGTCACCGTTCCGCAGCTGACGGCCCCCTCCACGCTGGCCGGTGCGATGGTCATTGCTATGGCGAGGGCAGCAGCGAGGGCACAGATGATGGCAAAGAAGCGAGCCATTTTTTAATATGTATGTTATTAAGAGTGTGTGTTTGGGGGTTTGGGAAATGGTTTTGAGTGAGGAAGGAGGAGTGAGGGATGTGTGTATATATAGGGGAATGGAGTGGTTGTTGGTTGAAGGTAGATATTCAGTCGTATGGGGAGGCGATTAATGAGCGTCTGTATTTTCTGGCCCTGGTTAGATTGATGGGGTGCCGCATTTATTGCTCCATGCCACCATTTCTGTTGGTTTCGTTAAATGTAAATGGGTGATTAGATTCGGGAGACATTTGGTACAACTCCCACGTTTCATATTTCTTCTTTTTTCCATTGATTTTCTGTTTCGGTTGAAATCAACGGAAGAAAAAAATAAAAAATAAAAAATAAAAAAATACTTACCGGCTAAGAGCATTCCCAACAGTGGGAATGCTCAGCAAAATGGGGACGATCCCCACTATTTTCATTGAACTCGCGCTCCAGCGGTATGAGCTGGAGCGTGAGTTCAAAGGAAAAGTGGGGGATCGTCCCCACTTAATTTTTAAAGTGGGAATCGATAAACGGTGAAATGAATCCCGTTTAACGGATAAACGGTTTTCATTTTGTCGTTTATCCCAAAAGAGATTTCATTTCACCGTTTACGAACCTTTTTTTTTTTTTTTTTTTCCCTTTATTTTGCAAACAAATCTCGGATTGTTTCTGTTTAGTTAATTCTTAAGTGGTTTAGGCGTTTTTGGTTAATTCTTAAGTAGTTTAGGTTTTTTTTTTTTTTTTTTTTTTTTTTTTTTTTTTTTTAATTTTTAAACATGTAAAGTATTAAAAAAATTAAAATCTTTCTATTCTAATGAATTAGGTTGAATGGTGTGGAAATTCAATATGGTAAACTCTATGGAAAACAAATATGCTAACTTCAATGTGGCTTGCTAGTCGTTACATTTTTATGGGAATTAAATACGTTATGTTTTAAGGAAATTAACTACATTAAATTATACGGGAATGAAATATGTTAGATTATACGGAGATTACTGATGTTAGGTTGTGTAGAAATTAAACATGTACGAGAATTAAATACTAGGATTTTGTTTGAAACTTGCGTAGTTGATCATTTAGGCATCCACACTTAATCTAAACTGCTGGAACAACACCGAGATTACCACTTTACTGCTGGAACAACACCGCGTTTCCACATTCAAATTCATCATCGAACACGCTCCAACTCACACGCTGCTGGCAATGCTCTAAGTACTTCCTAGAAGTTCAAAGCCTTAGGGATTCACACTTCCTCTGCCATTGGACGTCTTCACTGGATGAACTTTTTTTAACGATGTTTCTCCCTTTTTTTGGATAGAAACGACGGGGGTATACTGGAGTAAAATCCGCAATTAGCAATTAAACTGAGGTCAATAAAGAAATTCTATCTACTATCAGGTGCGGTCCATGTGTATGTGACAATGTGCTGCTCAAGGCAACTTGGAGCTGTAACGAGAAAGCTGGGTGAAAATGTTTCCCTCACAGGGAAATTTGGAAAAGAAAATTTGTGTCATGCCAGGAGTCGAACTCAAAAACCATATAGGCTGTAAACCATGCCTCCTCTACTTTGCCAGTAATTTATTTCAAGGAGTCCAGAAGGCCCGCAAATTATGCTAGGGAGTAGATTCAATTGGACAATGAGCTCCCTCTGAATTCAACCTTTTGCATTATAATTCTTACCATCTACTCCTATTGTTTAATTTTGGGTCGTGTACTAGCGTCTATTTTTTCTACCAAAATTAGCTTAAAGGGGTATTATAACTTAAGGACATGTTTGGATGAAAATTTATAACACGGGACGGCGAACTTTTATAATTAAAATAAGGACACCGTTAAACGAAAACAAACCCGCCCGTTATTCTCTACTTTACTCTTTCAATTAAAATCCCATTTTAATGGCGACTTCATTTTACAGCGAGCTAGGGTTTTAAGCTGCTTACTAACTTCATTTTACGGTTCAAGCTAGGGTTTTACTTACTCACCATCAGCTGCTTACTCTCCATCACTGGTTACTGTCGATCAAATTTCCTTCAACCTAGGGTTTTACTTATCGATGACAAAAACTCGATCAAGCAAACAACTGAACAAAAAGGTAATTTAAAGTTAACCGATATTCACATTCATACGGTTTTTCACCTATAGCTAATATGTCAACATTAAAATACAAAATAAAATAGTTTAAATTGAAAATCGAGTAGTTTTGAAACTGATTTTCCAGTTGTTTGGGAGGACTACAGCTTGTTAAGTAATTAAAAGCTAAATTCCATAGTTCGTGACTTGTAGATTTATCAATTTCAACTGCATGCAACAGTTTAACTGATTTTGAGTAGTAGATTTATCAATTTTCCATAGTCCAATAAATTTTGACTTGTACATTTATCAATTTCAACTGCATGCAATAGTTGAACAAATTATGACTTGTAGATTTACCATTTTCAACTTCTATTGTAATGTAATATAAAGCTAAATTCCATAATACAATTAATTTAGACTTGTACATTTATCAGTTTCAACTGCAAATTATTATAATAAAATGACAAGTTCAGGATTATATAGATTGATCCTTTCAACTGGTACTTATTATATAAAATAAAGATAAAATTGAGCATTCCACAAATCTATTTATATTGGCCTGCATATTTATCATTTTTGAACTGCTACTTTATAAAGAGCTAATTTCAGCGTTACTTAAATTTATACTTTCCAGCAGACACTTATTATATAGTATGAAGTTAAATTTCAATAGTTGTTCGATTTATCCCTTTTAAAATGCTATCTATCATCTAATTTAAAGCTAAATTCAACCATTCAATTTATTATGACCTATACATTCACAGTTTTATACAGCTAGTTACTATTAAATTAAAGATGAATTCAGTATATCTGTTATTTCAATATATAGATTTATCTTATTGTATAGGTAATTATTGCATACTTTAAAGCTAATTGCATGTCACTTTACATATTATAAAGCTAACTGATTGTCAATTTAAAGGTAATTATCACATACTTTAAAGCTAATTGTAGTAACTAGAAACACTACTTTTATCTTACAATTATAACTGTTAACACTATTTTTATTTTACCAGTTCAAATTGATGAAGATATAACAGATTTTGAATCATCAGAGATAAAAAAGAGAAACAAAAAAGGTGACAACTTAAAGAGCAAAAAGAAAAGCAAACTGAGCTGAATGATGAAAAGCAACATGAAGGGTTGAATACAAAGCAAGCTGAACAGTGCAATGCAAACCAACCTGAAGTGTAGAATGAAAACCAATCTGAAGCGAATGTTGAAAACCAACCTGAAGCAAAGACTTCAAAAAAACAGACAAAAATGAAGAAAAAAAAAAAAGAGGTAGAACCAATCCATTATCGTAATAAAATTTGACAATGTTGAAGATGTTAAAGTAGAAATCATCAACAATACTTATAGATGCAAGGTATTTTTAAGATGATCCAACTTATCTAAACAAAAAACTATTTTACAGAAAATCGGTTAGAGTTTCTACGGAAAACACCATTTAACAACTTTATTAGAATGTTCTATGAAGGCCATGTTAATACATTGGATTTTGGTAAATCTGCAAGGAATTTGTATACATTAATTACTTGCTATTCAATTGACAAAGAAATGTTTGAAATTGGAGGAGAATTTATGGAAGTGACAGTAGATGATATACGTTTGATTTTTGGAATGCCAAAATTTGGAAAAAGTTTATTCCCTTTAGGACCAATAGGCTTTACTAATTTAGACGAAAATGTACAACAATTGATTACAAGAAACTTTGAAGGATGTTGGTTTATATCAAGGGATATAATTGAAAAAAGAATCAAGCAACTATCGGAAATCAATGGCTGCAAAAACGAAAAAGATCTTCCGCTTCTCATAATAATGCATCTTCTGGTAACATTCTTTTTTTCTCAACAACCAAAGGATACTACGATGGGATATGTTCCATATATCCTTAATTTGAGAAAGATGAATTCCATCTCATGGCCATCATCATTGAAGGAAAGCATCACTAAAAGCTTAACTCACTTCAAAAAATCACTAAGGAACATTTCTGGCTGTGTAATGCTTACACTGGTATGTACAAGTAAATTTAATTTTAAACAAAATAACTACAAACTAACTTTGTTCTCCATTATAACAACATTGGTTATGTGAGCATATCAAAATTGTTATCCCCAAAAAAATTACCGTCTCCACATTACCAAGAGCGGCTAAATGGAATCTTAGCATATTGAGACATAGGATATCATATGATGGTCTGAAATACTTGCCAAAATCAAAGGTAGCACTATTCTTTAAACTATTCAGTTCTCTATTAATACTCCAAATTTTAAATACTGGCTCAAAATGATCACAAGCTTTACTATTTTTATTATTAAAAATGACATCTTTTTTGCATGCGATCTATATTAAAAATATCGTTATTTCCTATATCAAACTGTACTTTATCTATAACTTCTACTATTCTACATTCTTATACAAATTTTAGTGGTGCTGAATAATATTATGTGAATAGATATATTTTATCTCATAAATTGTTCGCTAACAAATTTTTGATCAGCCAGAATTTATTTTGTTAAATTCAAGCTACTTCCTCTTTTATAAAATGGAAATGACACAAAAATCAACCATATTTTATATGCCACTAAAATAGTAGTCACACTATATGCAATATATAATCCTGAATTTTATATACAGATCAACAGGCAACTGCTAAATGTCATTGATTATGAGAAAAGACTGCTTGAAAAAGTAGAAGACAGTGATGAAACAAGAAGTTCAGAAGACAACCAAGATTTGAAATTACAAACAAATAGTTTGGGACAACAAAATATGATGCAATATCAAATTCAACAACTGGAATCAAAGCTAAAGGATATGCAAAAACAATTATCTATTGAAATTGAATTGAGAAAGAAAAAAGACTTGGAGATTATGAAGCTGTTGAAAGAAAATCAAATTTTAGAAAAAAAACTTAATAATTCAGAAAGTGTCAACAGCAATGACAACACAAAACCAATACGGCTATACAGTGACAAACTCATGAATATGACACTACTGACATTCAAGTTGATTAGCACCCAAGAATACACCAAATTAGTGGAGTCAGAAACACCAATTCCAAGTAAAAAGGAAGACCAGAACCAACAAAATAAAGAAATCAACATTGCAAATGCAAAGAAAGTGATAGTGGAACAATCTTCAATGATTCAACGAATCAAAACAAAAGAAAAAAGAGCAAAAAAAAAAGATTTGGATTTTACTTATGAGTAACCGAAAAGAAAAAGGAAAAACAGTAAGACAAATGAAGATGGTAAAGACGTAGGGACATAAATTACTGACGTCGAAAAAATAGCTACACCAGATACTGAATCTACACTGCCAACTAGAAGCTTGGAAGGCTCTCATCTTCAACTTTTAGATTATTAAAAAATGTCTGTTATTCAATCTTTTTTTTACCGTGTAGGTGAATTAAAGTACGTATCACAACCCATTTAATTTAAATCAAAATAAATAAATGATAAACTAACTATTTGACTAACATTTTATTTGTTACTTTTACAGTGCAACATCTTGGGAAGGTGAAGTAGAAAAGGAACTTATAATTATCAACAGAAAAAAATTGAAGACCTTTTACTAGGATCTTTCATCAGTGG
This sequence comes from Allium sativum, assembly GCA_030737875.1. NCBI lineage: Eukaryota > Viridiplantae > Streptophyta > Magnoliopsida > Asparagales > Amaryllidaceae > Allium > Allium sativum. The sequence goes on from CM060924.1 coordinate 40,952,834, forward strand.
TTATGTAATTTTTTTCAACTACAAAATGAATGTATGTACCCAAAAAAAGACCTTTTACTAGGATATTTATTATGGGTACATGTATACTATGTATTATTATTGGCATAAGTATAAATAAAGTGTTAAGTACATGTATACTATGTTTTATTGTTAGAAAAAAAAACAGTAACTAGATAACTACATTTACTTCAAAAACTTGTAATCATAATCTTACGTCATCAAGGAATAAAGTAATATGATTGTGTATGATAACTAAATTACTAAGTAAAATATCCATACTCAAATACAACAGCTCTATATAATTTGAAAGTAATTGCTACAGTTATCATTATTAATTAGAAAATAATAGCTGCAAACTACAAAAGAAAGAAAAATATGTGACTACACAATTAATATAGACAATTCCACCAAGAATGCTTTGAAATAGCTAAAAGCCAAGATTCAACCAGCTTCCATTATAAATTTGATATAATTTTTGCATTCTAGACACATAATAGCACAACCTATATAGTGCCATCTTGGATATCATAATATGACATAAAAAGATATTTCTTTGCACTTTCATATTGCAATATATAGTCTAATAATCAAAATAAAGAAATTCTATATTTTATATTGCAGGTGATAGACTGGTTTCTGCAAAAGCTAAACAAACCCGAACACAAATACTATTTCACAACAACTATGACAGTAAGATTTCTTAATATCTTTAGTAGTATGTGTACATCTATTGATAAACTAATAAGCTAAAACAATCAAATTTTATTTCATTAGAAAGCATTGACAGAAAATTATGAAAACATTACAAAACATCTTGTCATCCCAAAGATCGAAGAAATTGTCGGTGATGAATTTGCAGAAACTATATTTTTTCCAATGCACTAAGGTATACACTGGACATTAGTAACTCTTGACTACACAACCATGGAATGGAAGCACTATGATTCTTTGAGACCTATGAGATCAACTACATATACAAATCCAAACTACAAGCTAGCACAATTAAGGGTAAGATATACATACTGCTACTCATTTATTTGTTCATAACATAATCATTAGTATCATTTTACTAATCAATGTAGAGAGAAAGAGTAGAAAAGTACATTCAGGAAGCATGGAACAAAAATCAAATCAAAAAGAAAATGACACCAAAAAAGAAAATCAATCAACCAAATTGTCCAAAACAACCATCTACACCATAACATCTTTCTGTTAGGGACTGCGGAATGAATCGTTCAGGCAAAGCAAACACTAGAGGGGGGTGAATAGTGTTTGTAAGAATTTAAACAAAACTTAAATCTAAAGAGAATTATGGAATGAATCAAACACCACAAACACAATCACAGACACAAATGCAAAATAAACAGAAATAAAAATGCAAAAAAGGAAATAACATACCGGATTTTATACTGGTTCGGATCACTCCTACGTCCAGTCCCGTACAACGCTGGATTGTGCAGAGTTTTATTACTATTTTCAACAGTCAAATACAACCTCCTTAATTTCACGGCTCAACTAGAAGACACCGACTCCTATCCCTTGATTTCACGGCTCAACAAGGCCACACCGACTCCGATTCCTTGATTTCATGGCTCAACAAAGACACACCGACTCCAATTCCTTGATTTCACGGCTACAAGGATACATCGATTCCTCTTTGACTTACAAACAGGGTTTATTCAACACAAGCGATTACAAAACAACCCTATAACTCTTCAGTAGCACTTGATTCAGAGAGTAGAGAGTGTAGAGAGAGAAGAAGTTTGATCAAAGTAGAATTGAATTCAGCAGAGTATAAGTGTAAGAATCATAAAAATGATTAAGAATAATGGTGGGATGAAAGAGTATGAAGATAGAGAAAGAAGATGTGTTAAAAAATTCGGTTTTAACCTCTTTTTATAGAGTATGAAGGGTTGCAACGGTTCTGAAGCATTTCAAATAGTGAAAAGACGCTTCCCTTCAAAATTAGAAAAAATAGTTGTTATATGTCGACATACACTTTTTGCTATGTCGACATACTCATGTGTAATTTTCATTTTCAAAACATTTTTCAAGTATTTTGATATAAAACTAATTCTAAAAATTCTTGAGTAAAATTCTAGTGTTGTAAATTAATATTATATGATAGAAAAACATATGAAAACATATTTCTAAACTATATAAATATATTTATAAAATTATAAGGTTTTAAACTATATATAAAGTATAAAAAATTTAAGTTTGAAAAACAAAGAAGAATAAAAATAGAAACAAATAAAAAAACAAAATAGAGAAGACTGAGGAAAAATAGAAAAACAAAATAGAGAGGATTGAGGATAGAATTGAAAATCAGAATTTGAATTTGAATTTGATTTTGAACCTGGAGTGCTATTTAGAGTCTTACAAAATCTAGACTTTATAAATATATTAATCTTGAACTCTTGAAATCTAGATTACTCATGAGTCTTGAAATTTCTCTGTTCTTTGAATCTCTATCATCTTTATAACTGTACAGTCTTCAGTAATATTTCATGTATATAATTCCTGCATATATATAGAATTCAGGGAGCCCACTAACCTTTTCTCATTTACACTATCATTTGGCCTTCTCACTAAATTCTAAACTTTCCATACTTTTCACCAAATTTTTTGTTAAGTTTGTCCTTCTCCCTATTTTCCACTATATATATATTATACAAAAAGTGTTAGCATATATTTTATAATCAATGATAATTGGAATAAGGTTGTTGTCATCAAAACTCCATTCTCCAACAATCTCCCCCTTTTTGATGATGACAACCTTAGTTTATAAAAATATCATACCTGTATATACCTGTTGATGTTGTTACTTCTAATACTCTCCCTGCCTGTAAGAATCCTATAAACTATCCCTATATTTTAAAATTTCTCCCCCTTTGACATTATCAAAAAGAAATTCTAAAAGTACTCCCCCTAAATCCTATAACTATCCAAATAATTCCTATACAAAAGTAAAGTACTCCCCCTGAGTCCTAAATCTGTAATCATAAAATACTCCCTCTAAAATTATAACTATACTAGTATAATAGAAGAATAATAAACAAGGCAATTCAAACAATCAATCCAAACAAGCAATTAATTCAAGCAAGCAATTCAAGCAATCTATTTAAGCAATTAATTCAAGAAATCAATGTAAGAAATCAACCAAATTAATTAAATTAAATAATATGTGTTAATAAAACACTTCTTGAACCTTTAATTAAACCTAGAAACTATAAAGCTCCCCCTTAATCTAATGCAAGACTAATCCTCCAATTGTTAGGGGTCATCATCAACCTGTGGCCTAGCCTATACTCTAGTTCCCTTAAAACTATAATAAGACCTTAATCTAGACTTAGAAATAACTCAGATAAGATGTCCTTAAAATTATGACATAAGTAAAGTAATTCAATCCAATCAATGAATCAATTTAAGTTTTGTTGCCACAAAACATCAACTCAAACATGAAACTAAACATTTCTTGTAACTTCTATATATCCTAAAACCTATAAAGCTTCTATCAACTATAAATTCATAAGTATATTTCTAACAAACCTATCAACCGCTAATGAAATTTAACAATGTCAAGTAAGTACATCAAGTTATTCAAGTCAAACAAAACGAACAAACAAATAAGTCAAACAATTTAATCAAATTAATCAAGACAAAGTAAATATGTTATGTATTTAATTAATAATCCTATATTTCTAATAAAAACTTTTCATAATATATACTTGTTATGTGTGGAGTTAAAGTTAACATGTAATGCAGTGTGTGAAGTATGTTGATTATAATGTAGTATGAAATGTATGTCATATGTAAAACAATATGAAATGCAACTTATGGTGTGAATAATCTTGATTTGAAATGCAATTGTAATTTATAATGATGATATGAAATAAGATGTAAAATAATAGTACGTAGAATGATTTGGTGATAATATCTACTTAGGTAAAATATATTCAAAGTACTATCTAACTATTATAAATTATTTGAATCAAATAAAGATAATGTTAATTTCTAGACTTAGGTTAATTATTTTAATGAAATTGATTAAAAAAATAATAAAGATAAGAGTTTAATTAAAAAATATTCATGGTAGGTAGTAAAATATTCAGAAAAATCATGAAGTTAAATAATATTAGTAGGGTAACTATTGTAAAATTGAAGATCTTTCTAAAGAGAATATAAAATTTGTATAATATAAAGTAAGCTATATAAACATATATTCATAAGTATATATAAAACTAATTTAAAAAGAACTTAAAATTTAATTTATGAGATGTACATTGATATTTTGATACAAATCAATTTTAAATTTAAACTTTAGAAATCAAAACATATTTATTTGCTAAAAAACCATTTATACTTTAGAAGGAAGCATTATAAAGTAATCTATAAAACTTCTTATATTTAAACTACTCAAAAAAATCCTGTACATATATTTCTTTATATTAAGTTAAATATACAAGTTTTATAAATCTTAATAGGAAGTCAAAATAAGTATTAAGCTACAAAAGTATTTGTGATAATGTAACCCAAAATTGTCATGAAATCATTAGAATAATATATAAGTTAAACTATGCATGTTTAAACTATATAAAAGATAAATAAATTTATATTTTATAACAATATCAAAAAAATTTATTAACTCTGTATATCATATTAACATGTTTATATAATTTTATTAAATTATGTATTTTAATATGTATGTTTTGAAAAGAGATATAAGAAAATAAGTATACAGATAAATTTAATAACTAGAATTTTAACAGGCGTTTTCTAATTGAAAAAGAAGTAGGGAAGCTTGAAAGTTTAAATCTTTTAGATAAAATTTTGAATTTCATTCTATATGCTGATATGTTAACATATAGATATATGTATGTTGACATATATGTATTATTTTAAAGAGAATATGGGTTTGTGACTTTAAAATATCGATTTATATTTCAGGTTTAACTATTTCCTGACATAATTCTAATCCTAAAAATCATCCAAAATTTATTTTATTATAATTATTTTTTAATTTCAAATTTCAAATTTTAATTTTAATTTTCAAAGTTGAATTTTAAAGTTTAAATTTCAAATTTAAAACAAAGCAAAGTAAGCAAAACATCCATTCAACCAAAAATTTAAAAATTAGTTTAGGCGTACCCTATTTTTAGATCCATTTCCTCGATATTCTCTGAATCTGAATTGTTCTTCCAGAGTTTGATGATGAGATCTGCTCTATTGCGACAAGCTCGTTTTTCTAGTCAGGATAGTACATTTATTTGTTGAATTTGAACACCATATGAGAAAGATATCGAAAATTTAGTAGTTCAACCAACTTGGCGCCAAAATTTGAATTGTAGTTTTGAATTTTGAATGAATGGACACTTCAACTACTATATAAAGGCCTAAAAGTCATGTCTCTTCAATACTACTTCTCTTCTTCTTCTTCTTCTTCTCGTTTTTCATTTTCAATCAAACTTTCAAGAGGCATAACTTGTTCGTTTCTTAAAAGAATTGGACGAAATCAGTGGCAAATTGAAGAGTAATCCAAGGACTACAATCTAGTAATGGTTTGGGGATGAATTTTGTTGGTATTGGGGTGCAGCAAGTCGAAACAGCAAGAGGTATGCATGAAATACTGTAACAGTTTTTCAGTTTTGCTTACCCAACTTCAAATGGTCATATCTCACTCAATTTTTATCGGAATTTAACGATCTATCCATCAAATCGACCGTGAGAACAAGAACTACAATTTGGAAAAGGATTTAGGAAAAAATAGTTTAACCTGTAGATGCAATTTGAAGATAACTGTCGATAGTTTTGGTTTCCTTCTCTATTTATTGACCAAAACCTCATTTGATCATTACTTGGTCAATTCTTGACAGAATCTCATGAAATTAGCGACATTACGAAGAAAATGAAGATAAGTACAGCTTAAAGATAAGTTGTAGATGAAAATCCAAAGTTGTAAATTGATCTGGTACTCATTTCTTTGCTGATTTACATTATATATATATATATCCATTTCTTCTATATGTCTCTTCACCAATCATCGTTACTCTTCTCCTCTTTCTGATTTCTTTTCAAAATTTGAATTTTCAATAGCCACCATTTTGGAATTTGAATCACCAATAGCCATGTAACCATCTTTTCAGAGTTTGAATATCCAATAGCCATCTAACACATCTTTTCCTGTAAAACAACACAACTTTTCAAATAATCAAGTAACTTTTCAAATAATTCAAATGACTTTTCAAATAATCAAAGGCCTTCTCATAATAACTAACTACACTAATGCTATGATGATTTTCCAATATAACCATATCTCAAAAATTTCAAAATTTTCAATTTTCAAAATTTTTAAATTTCAAGAATCAAATCATAGTAACTTGATTTTTCAATAAAATTGAATGCAGACTCATCTAACACTTATGCAATACATAAATTTAAAATAGTGTTCAAAATTTGCCATTTTACCAAATTTTCAAAAATCAAATAATGAACTTTTTGAGAGACCTTGCTCTGATACCAATTGTTAGGGACTGCGAAATGGATCGTTCAGGCAAAGCAAACACTAGAGGGGGGGGGGGTGAATAGTGTTTGTAAGAATTTAAACAAAACTTAAATCTAAAGAGAATTATGGAATGAATCAAACACCATAAACACAATCACAGACACAAATTAAAAATAAAAAAATAAAAATGCAGAAAAGGAAAGAACACACCGGATTTTATACTGGTTCGGATCACTCCTACGTCCAGTCCCGGACAACGTTGGATTGTGGGGAGTTTTATTACTATTTCCAATAGTCAAATACAACCTCCTTGATTTCATGGCTCAACAAGGAGACACCGACTCCTATCCCTTGATTTCACGGCTCAACAAGGGCACACCGACTCCTATTCCATGATTTCACGGCTCAACAAGGACATACCGACTTCTATTCCTTGATTTCACGACTACAAGGATACACCAATTCCTCTTTGACTTACAAACAGGGTTTATTCAACCCAAGCAATTACAAAACACCCCTATAACTCTTCAATAGCACTTGATTCAGAGAGTAGAGAGGTAGAGATTGAAGAGAGAAGAAGTTTGATCAAAATAGTATTGAATTCGGTAGAGTATAAGTGTAAGAGTCGTAAAAATGATTAAGAATAATGGTGGGATGAAAGAGTATGAAGTTAGAGAAGAAGATGTGTTAAAAAATTCGATTTTAACCTCTTTTGCAGAGTATGAAGAGTTGCAATGGTTCTGAAGCGTTTTAAATAGTGAAAAGACACTTCCCTTCAAAATTAGAAAAAATAGAAGTTATATGTCGACATACAATTTTTGCTATGTCAATACACTCATGTGTAATTTTCATTTTCAAAACATTTTTCAAGTATTTTGATATAAAACTAATTTTGGAAATCCTTATGTAAAATTCTAGTGTTGTAAACTAATATTATATGATAGAAAAACATATGAAAACATATTTTTAAACTATATAAATATATTTATAAAATTATATGGTTTTAAACTATATATAAAGTATAAATATAAAGTATAAAAAATTTAAGTTTGAAAAACAAAGAAGAATATAAATAGAAACAAATAGAAAAACAAAATAGAGAAGATTGAGGAAAAATAGAAAAACAAAATAGAGAGGATTGAGAATAGAATTGAAAATCAGATTTTGAATTTCAATTTGAACCTGGAGTGCTATTTACAAAATCTAGACTCTATAAATATATTAATCTTGAACTCTTGAAATCTGGATTACTCATGAGTCTTGAAATTTCTCTGATATTTGAATCTCTATCATCTTATAACTGTACAGTCTTTAGTAATATTTCATGTATATAATTCCTGCATATATATATATTCTATACAAAAAGTGTTAGCATATATTTTATAATCAATGATAATTGAAATCAGGTTGTTGTCATCAAAACTCCATTCTCCAACACTTTCCTTATATATATATATATATATATATATATATTTTGAAATGCATATACTAACCAAGCTACAAAAAAAAAAAAAATTTAATATCTACATTATTCCGTACATGTGAGATACACAAAAAAGCTTGCACATACACAGTAATATATCATTTCTTAATATGTTTCTATCCTTTTGTGTGCATGCGTATGTGTGTGTCCGCACATGTGTCTGATTATGTCACTTACATTGTCTTTTATTACATTGACCTGTGTTGCAACTAAACATGTTTTTATGCTTCTATGCAACACAACATGTATGATATCAATAAACATAACTACATTAATTAGCATTAAACATCAGTCAGCACTGTCCCTTCGGTTTACCTACATGCAACATGCCTTCTGCATTGAATGCTTATTAGCATTTACCACTAGTGGCAGCCTGTTTATACTTACATTATCATAAACAATGTTTAGCTAGGCACTTGTAATTGAAAAATATAAGAGCTTCGCGGATATCCTTGCCAAATTCCATATATTCCCTAAAAATATCAACTAACGGTATCATTTGTTTGCAAAAAAAATTCCAAGGAAGGGATACATACCTAATTCCATGTAATGTATTTCATGGGAAAACGCATCCTTGAAAATTCATAAAATATCGAGCTCCATTTTATTGAATAATAAGATTTCCTAAGACTATTTTCAAGAAGCACCAAGGTCTCAAAAATTTTGATATTGTAACCACTTAGAAGCTCCTATGACATTACAATATAGTCAATTATGCTGCATTGGCCAATGAAAGTGCTTTGATTATACGATATTAACTCCGTCATGACATGTTATATTCAAACGTCTATGATCTTCTGAATAATACTGAATTTCAGTACCACTTATTTACTTATTAATCATAATTTACTCATCATTTTTCATTCAATAGACTTGACTGTGCACTGTATGTCATGGAGATCATGAAACATTTGACATAAACGACACATTATTCATTGCCATTTTCTTATGTCGACGTAGCAACTGACATGTTCAGAGCAACATTAGTATACGAGTTGGTGATATATGTAAAAAGCCCGTGGATATACAAGTATTGTCTTCAAGGATCTATGCCTGAAACAACTAAAATGGTTACCTCTAGTTAGTGGAAAAAAGTATTACTGCATAGGTTTAGTGGAAAAAGTATTAGTGCATAGGTTTAGTGGAAAAAGGTATTAGTGCATAGGTTGAGTGGAAAAAAGTATTAGTGCATAGGTCTAGTGGAAAATGGTATGAAGGATACTGTGACTTGTTAGAAAATACACACTCTGTTTTGAACTTGTAACTTTCTGAAATCTATGACTTGTAAACATAATAGTTAACTCTAGTTAGTTCAGGTATGCTGCAAGTTATTGTTCAACTTTGACTTGTAATTGTGTTGCTGAATTTATAGTTATACAGTTAACTATGTGACTTGTAATTTTGTTGTTACGATGCTGATCAATTTGAAAATTAATTCTAATCAGAGTTTAACTACTATGACTTGTAATTTCTAGTTATATAGTCTAAGGATACCGCGACTTGTAATTTTGTTTGTCATATAATGATTTTGATCAATTTGCCTTATGTTAGTGTAGTTAAATTCTTTTGCAGCATAAGAAGTGGCTGAAATGCATTATCTTGTTATATGGCCGATTTAAACCAAAAAATAAAATCACATAGATAATGAATCTTTGAGATCTATAAGAATCAAGCTACTGCAATATGTTCGAAGCCTTTACTACTATATATACTGCATAATCATAAATATCATGTGAAATTCAATATTTTTCGAACATGTTTGCAATATTTTTGAATCCAACTGCTGCAATGTGTTTGAAGCCGATATAGTAATAGACTACATGATCATACAAACTACTGCAGTTTAACCAAAACAATTTCAGTAGCCTTTAGTATAATATAGACGACATAATCATCTAACTATTGAACCCGTATGACACACTACATTACTACCATAAATTTACTAGATAACACAATCATATATATATAATGTGAAAGATGAAAATACTGCTATATATCACACTACATTACAAGCAAAAATTACCGCAATATATAACACTGAAATCCATATGACACACAAAATGATTAAAATTTCATACAGACTGTAATGACCGGGGAATTTGCAACCTTGGATATCGGCATACAACACCATGTCGATCATCCAAGAATCAGAAACACTGGATAGTCCATGAAAGAAAATAGAGGGTGAGAATAGATAAGATAGAAACTTAGAATAGAAGAAAAAGAAGAAGAACATACAACATCAGAGTAACACGAATCTCACAGCGGAACGAAAAATATATATTAGATATATATCTTTGAAATAAAATCGGTATATGTATACATTAACATTATCAGAGTATAACACTTACAACACAGCGGAAATAACAATAGCTATATAATCCTGAAGCCTCCTGCTCCAAGCTCTCCAAGTATATCTGTAAAATCCTGACTACTTGACTGCCGGTACAAATTTGGGCACCCAAGAGTTTAGGGAAAATAAAACAAAATAAACTCTGGGTCAGTCATAGGACTGGTGTGAGTAAAACAATTTAAAATAGTTTGAGCGATTAAATGATATCTCATAAGACCACACAATATAACGGGACGGGTTTTTCCCTTATGAGAATCCAAATCAATTTGATTTAACTTTCAAATCATTTTGAAAGAAACAATGATCTTTTGTATCAAAACTCTTTTGATATTATAATAGTGTATATCAACCACAATATAATAATCATCTAGCAGAACACTTTCATCTCACGTTCCATATATATAGTATACAATCAAAACCGCGAGCACTTATTAGGTAATGGATTTCCAACTATGACAAGGTATGGAACCACCTTCCGATAGTGTACCTCTAGAGGGGAATACACTGGGTTCAACAAGAATATCTTGCAACCCGACCACACATGACCGACCACTCATTTCGCTTGAGTGCATCAAATGTATATCACCAACGGTTGGGATCAGCAACCGTTTCCCGAATGGGACAACATGTAATAGATTTAAGAATGAAATGAATATCTCTAGATAGGTGATAATACACCCTAATGGAAGCAACCCACATAGCCATGCTGCCTGCCCGATTTTTGTCATTTCCCGGTTGTGAGGCTAGAGGCCACGCTTATCTCTAACAGATCACACAATTATTCACTTTGAATGTCACATCGTCATACCCGCCAAATCACAAATTGATTTCTCCAAAAATACAACGGGTATACAGCTAAGAGAAACGAATTCCTCTACCACCAAACGTACATACGTTTAAAGAGATCAACTTACATGATCTATTAAATAAACTCTGTCAGACATTCTTCCATACAGGTCGTCCTGGGACTGAACAAACTGAAGGCACTATTCTGTAAACAGGATAGCCCTTGCATAACTCCTTTTTCAATTATCTTCATCATATTTGATCGCAACGCAAACGCCCATACAGAGTGGCTTTCAGATAACGAATCTGATCCCGGTCTCTGCGTATTGACGACGAAAAAATGGACAAAAACTTCAATAGTCGGTGAGTTAACTATCAAAGTAAAACACGTGTGCAAACAACGATATTATTTCCAGATGGAAATTCTATCGATCAATCATCATTTAACAATTATCTCTTTAGTTCATTAATTTATCCATTTTTCATCTCTTGTTTCCATATATTCAACATTTCTTATTTTCTTAAATTTAGAAAATATACATTATTAACATTGGAAAAAATTTCCATTTCTTATTTTTTATATTAGAAAACATTTCTGATTCTTATTTGGAAAACATTTCCAAAACTCCTACATTTGGATTTAAACAGATTTTAAAATAAAACATCGCTATGCCAACTAAAACCATTACCTTCATTAACTAAATTCACTTAACCATCCTTCATTGTCGAACCTTAACCATTCCTTAGTTAAAACTGGAGTCAATCAAGTTGGGGTATAACTACCTCTCAGATCTTAACTGAACAATATTTTTAACCTCGAAATAGACAAAGATCACCTTTTAAATCTTTAATAAACTTCCTTACGTAACTCTTGGATTCTATTTACGAATCCAATTCTTATTTGAAAACATTGATTATAACTATAGCGTTATACTCCCTACTTTTGAAATATCTAACTTCAAAATATAACTTTTATTCCTTAATTTAACTAAATAACTAAATAGACAATTTATCACTAAATAAATAAATCTTGATTAAAAATCAGAAAGTAAATAGTACTTTCTCGAAATCGATATAATCGAATTTCAACATATAACTCTCTTTCGAATAATCCCTATTCGATAACTCCTTCTCAAATAAACTATATTCGATTAACTCCTTTCTTCGAATAACTATATTCGATTAACTCCTTTCGAATAAACTATATTCGATTAACTCCTTTCTTCGAATAACTATATTCGATTAACTCCTTCCGAATAAACTATATTCGATAACTCCTTTCTCGAATAACTATATTCGATTAACTCCTTTCGATTAACTCAAATTGATTAACTCCTTTTTCAATTAACTCTAATCGATTAACTCTAATTCGATTTACTCTATTCGAATAACTAATATTCGACTAACTCTAATTCAATTAACTCTATTCGAATAACTAATATTCGACAAACTCTAATTCAATTAACTTTATTCGAATAACTCTAATTCAATTAACTTTATCTGATTAACTCCTTTTGATTAACTCAAATCGATTAACTCCTTTTTCGATTAACTCTAATCGATTAACTCTAATTCGATTAACTCTATTCGAATAACTAATATTCGACTAACTCTAATTCTATTAACTCTAATCGAATAACTAATATTCGACTAACTCTAATTCAATTAACTTTATTCGAATAACTAATATTCGACTAACTCTAATTCAATTAACTTTATCTGATTAACTCCTTTCGATTAACTCTAATCGATTAACTTCTTTTCGATTAACTCAAATCGATTAATTCCTTTTCGAATAAACTACATTCGATTAACCCCTTTTCTTATCTCATTCTATTTAAAATATCGGTGTCAAAACCGATTTCTGCTTCTCTATATAAGTTTAGACTTATACATTTAGTTTATCCCATGATAAATTATTTCACTTAATTTGTAAAACATTATTCATAAATTAATCTTCTCCATTTATCTGTTAAAACAGATTTCTTTTTACAATCTACTATTTTATAATTCTATATTTTTCCCAACTAATTCCTTTTATGATTTCCTATTTATTTCATATAAATATTTCATTTAAAATATCTTATTTATTTTCTAAATAAATATGTCTTTTAAAAAAAATCCTTTTTATAAAATTCTATTTCTTTTCCAATAAATTCCTTGTATAAAATTCTATTTATTTAACAAATAAATATTCCTTTTCAATTCTATTTATTTAACAAATAAATATTCCTTTTTAATTCTATTTATTTAACAAATAAATATTCCTTTTTATAAAATCTTTTGATTTTATAAATAATTATTTTTCAATATAACATTGAAAATTTCCTTTTAACATTCCAGTATTCCTTATGGTATTTAACGTACCATATAACAATGACCGGTATCATTCAAACATACAAAATCAGCAACAGATTTCATATCAGATCATATAACACAATATATGAAAAACAGTAAAATAAATGTCGAGGAATCCAGTTGGATCCCTCCAACATGTTTCCCTGCATCCACAGATGTTAAATAATATAATAACATCGATTTCATTTTGATATGAAATATTCTGATAAACATAATCAATATTTGATTTACGATTTATATATATATATATATATATATATATATATATCGTTATCTATAATTTCAACCAATACATAATCAATTCAACCAAACAATCATCACACAACAGTCAATCAACATTTATCATTACTAAATTATATTTATAAAAATACAAACTGATAGAGTTAGTGAGTTTTACACACATTGGACGATCATCATTAAATAACTATAATTGTCATTGATTCAGATGGACAATTTATATCGCCATAAATTGTAACGAGCTCCAATTGACTCCCAGTCAGTTCCATTGTGTAGTGCCCGCCCATACGATCCCAACGGATCTTGTTTCGTCTGATTTCGATATCATATGATAAAGTTGTTCAATTTCGAGGTTTGTACACATTTAAATTAAATAAATCATTAACTAAATTACCATTTGGGCCCAACCATTTCAAACTCAGCCCAATACCCGCGATCTCTACTGCTCCCTCTTCTTCTCTAACTCCAGATAATAACCGCGATACTCCATTCACCATTACCGTGATTTCAAGCACCTCTTCCCCTATCAAATTCGCCTCCGCTCAACAAACGAACCTCATATTTGAACCCCTCATTGATTTCTCCATCATCAAATACCACAAATGATCAACTCGATGCATCCATGCCCAGCGCGACTTCTGTAAGTTTTCTCACGCAACAGTAAAAAGGTACGATAGCCTTTATTATGAATTTAATCCAACCTTTGCCAATAAACACCATTCGATCTCCAAAACTCGAAAACAACTCTCGTTTTACTCATTTTCGCCTCTACCACTCGCGAATATCAAACCAGGTTTGCTACATCAGTTTTTCCGCGACTGACAGTAGTATCGATCTCCCCCAAACCCATACCAGAGTGAAGCGTATACTGATACAAACCCAAATATACTAGTTTCATGAATTTAGAGATTTTATTTTGATTTCTAAGAATTTACAAAGGAGGAAAATATCACGTTTATTTTCTTTGGAGGCGGATTGTAACCCATTGACCAGCCACTGAAGGAAATTTAGGGTTAGGAGAATAGTGGGATATTTATAGAGGAGAAATAATATTTTTATATTCATTATTTAATTTATTTTTATTGAACTGCTGCTTGTATTTATCATTAAAAATCCGTGTGATCACACACGATATCCAAAAATCCTGAAAATGGGCATGCAACTACAGTTTGACATTACGGACCCAACGAAACTTGTTTCGTCGAATTCCGACTTCGTTTGCTCACACAGCATATTTTTAAATTCAAATTATTGACTATTTTTCATATAAAAATCCCGCACGGCCACATACGGACTCCAAAAATCACGAAAATTGAAACTAACAATAATTTAATATTTCGAATCCAACAAAATTAGTCTCGTCGAAAACGGAGGTCGTTTGCAATACTAGCTATTTTTAAAGCTCTAAATAACCCATTTAAATATATAAATATATTTAAAAATAATTAAATTAAATATTTAAAAATAATTATTATCGTATATATTCACTTAGAATATCATACAGCTCCATATCGGGATTTATAACTCAATATTTCAAAATCAGATTAAATCGATATTCAATTTATATTGAAAACCATTTTATAATATAAAAAAAACGTTATAAATTATAAAGGAATTCCATGGTGACTATTCGAAAATTTGATTTGGACATAAATCAAAATCTACACGACGAAATCACGATTTTTCTCTTCTATTAGAAAAATACACTTCACCAGCTCCGAACGTTTATTGTTTCACAGAAATCCGGCTTAAAACAGATTATGTATATTCGTTTAAAGTTTAAATAGCCAAATTATGAACTGCCGCGCCATTTCGAGCTCGATTATAATTATAATATAATTTATACGTTCAACCAACGTTAATTAAATATATTTGTTATCGTAATTCAATTTTAAACTGAATTATATATTTTGAATTGCCCAATTCACACCATATTGCTATTTCAGCTAATTCTGATTATTTCAGAATTAAATATATTATTTAATTATTGTATTAATTAAATATTCAATATTATTTAATTAAACACCATTTAAATCTACAAATCACTATTTAAATAATTAAATAAATTAATTATTATATCGATAAAATACGGGACGTTACATTCTTCCCCCCTTAAAATAATCCCGTCCTCGAAATTGCTAAGGTAGAAAACAAACCCTATTAACTGGGTAAAAATTTATTTGTTTAATTTTCAACTTCAGATTCAACTGAACCAATTGATTTCAATTAAATTAATTCATTCTTTTCGAATAATTAAATTTTCAAAAATTCTGAAAATTTTCTAATGCCTTAAATTTTCGGAAAATTTCGCCAGCACCTACTTTGTATTGGTCAATCGGTACAACTACAACTCGCCTTTCTAGGCCTTCTCCAACCCAAAAGAAAATCAAATAGCCAAGCGGCTCATAAAAATCTCATACCATATGAAATATAAACTTGTATCTTTTTTTTGGGCATATCCCTATATTTCCCGCATTTGATTCCATTCAATATCTGCTCAACATATATTCAGTCATTCCAATTGATTTCCCGTCAATTTCAGTCAATCAAATCTCAACACAATTATTCACTTATATTCAAGCCAAATTTCATTCTCAACTCAAATGCCATTACCAATTTCAACTCTTGACTTATCAGTCCAATACAATTCCAGATTCCTATCTCACAATCCAATTTTACTTGATATCATTCTATTCCAATTCAGTTTCAATTACTACTTAACTGCTTTACTTTAATTCCAATTTTCTTTTACAAATTCTACTCTAATTTGTTTTTAATTCAACAGTCTCTTCTTGGAAATTTTGAATAGCTTTGCTTTTCTAAAACCAAATATCCCCTTTCGGATTTCAAACAACTTGTTTCTCAAAACAATTCAAAAATGTATCTTTGGTAGTAACCCATCACCTAGTACTCGAAAATGAACACTAATGATGTGGCCAGCATCATCAGAATTATTTCCCGGCTATCAAAGTGAGTTCAATACTATATAACTTTTCAAACCCATTTTCAAACACTTCCATTTTGAAATATATTTCAAAATATCATTCAAACCCTTGTTAAACAATTTAAAATCTCCCAGGATTTTAAAATTCTAATATATTAAATCTAAGTCGATTTACAACCACTTCTCCAACTTTTAAGGGTTGTAATTTCAATTCTGATTTAAATTCATCTGATTTCACGTATTTCACTTATATGAATTCTGATTGGCTATTTACATAACCATTTCACATTTTATAATCTTACTCGATTATAATAACAACCAATATATCCGATATATTATAATTCCAATATATATATATTCTCTATATCAAAATATACTTTGGGTAAAATTATTTTCATTTACCCTCTTTTCAAAACATATCGTGTCGACCCATCGTATTTGAGTGTTTAGAAACTCCTACCGATATAGTTGATCAAACTGATCGATCAGAACCCATAAACAACTCAACCAATAAATCTACACAATATAAAACCATTTTATATCAAATAACAAATACGCGCTCATATATATATACACTCAAAATCAATCTAGGGTATTACTAACCCCATCTCTACTGAGTCACGCCACAAAGCCAAGGTAATTACTCAATCTTCAGCTCTGATAACTTTGTAACGACCCGGGTAATTTGCGACCTTGGTTATTGGCATACAACACCATGTCAATCATCCAAGAATCGGAAACACCTGATAGTCCATGAAAGAAAATAGAGGGTGAGAATAGATAAGATAGAAACTTAGAATAGAAGAAGAAGAAGAACATACAACATCAGAGTAACACGAATCTCATAGCGGAACGAGCAATATATAATAGATACATATCTTCGAAATAAAATCAGTATATGTATACATTAACATTACCAGAGTAAAACACTTACAACACAGCGGAAATAACAATAGCTATATAATCCTGAAGCCTCCTACTCCAAGCTCTCCAAATAAATCTGTAAAATCCTCACTACTTGACTGCCCATCAAAATTTGGGCACTGAAGAGTAGGGAAAACAAAACAAAATAAACTCCGGGTTAGTCATGGGACTGGTGTGAGTAAAACAATTTAAAACAGTTTGAGCGATTAAACGATATCTCATAAGACCACGCCGTATAACGAAATGGGTTTTCCCCTTATGAGAATCCAAATCAATTTGATTTAACTTTCAAATCATTTTGAAAGAAACAATGATCTTTTATATCAAAACTCTTTTGAAATTATAATAGTGTCTATCAACCACAATATAATAATCGTCTAGTAGAACGCTTTCATCTCACGTTTCACATATATAGTATACAATCAAAACCGCGAGCACTTACTGGATAATGGATTTCCAACTATGACAAGGTACAGAACCACATTCCGATAGTGTACCTCTAGAGAGGAATACATAGGGTTCAACAAGAACGTCTTGCAACCCGGCCACACATGACCGACCACTCATTTCGCTTGAGTGTATCGAATGTATATCACCAACGGTTGGGATCAGCAACCGTTTCCTGAATGGGACAGCATCGAATAGATTTAAGAATGAAATGAATATCTCTAAATAGGTGATAATACACCCTAATGGAAGCAACCCACATAGCCATGCTGCCTGCACGATTTTTGTCATTTCCCGGTTGTGAGGCTAGAGGCCATGCTTATCTCTGGCAGATCACACAATTATTCACTTTGAATGTCACATCGTCATACCCGCCAAATCACAAATCGATTTCCCCAAAAATACAACAGGTATACAGCTAAGAGAAATGAATTCCTCCGCTACCAAAAGTACATACATTTGAAGAGATCAACTTACGTGATCTATTAAATATACTCTGTCAGACATTCTTCCATACAAGTCGTCCTGGGACTGAACAAACCGAAGGCACTATTATGTAAACAGGACAGCCCTTGCATAACTCCGTCTTCAATTATCTTCATCATATTTGATCGCAATTCTAACGCCCATACAGAGTGGTTTTCAGACAATGAATCTGATCCCGGTCTCTCTGTATTGACGACGAAAAAATGGTCAAAAACTTCGATAGGTGGTGAGTTAACTATCAAAGAAAAACATGTGCCCAAACAACGATATTATTTCCAGATGGAAATTCTATCGATCAATCATCATTTAACATTTATCTCTTTAGTTCATTAATTTATCCATTTTTCATCTCATGTTTCCATATATTCTAAATTTCTTATTTTCTAAATTTAGAAAATATACGTTATTAACATTGTAAAACATTTCCATTTCTTATTTTCTATATTAGAAAACATTTCTGATTCTTATTTGGGAAACATTTCCAAAACTCCTACATTTGGATTTAAACAGACGTTTAAATAAAACATCGATATGCCAACTAAAACCATTACCTTCATTAACTAAATTCACTTAACCATCCTTCACTGTCGAACCTTAACCATTCCTTAGTTAAAACTGGAGTCAATCAAGTTAGGGTATAACTACCTCTCAGACCTTAACTGAACAATATTTTACCTCGAAATAGACAAAGTTCACCTTTTAAATCTTTAATAAACTTCCTTACGTAATTCTTGGATTCTATTTACGAATCCAATTCTTATTTGAAAACATTGATTATAACTATAACGTTATAATCCCTACTTCTGAAATATCTAACTTCAAAATATAACTTTTATTCCTTAATTTCAACGTATAACTCTCTTTCGAATAATCCCTATTCGATAACTCCTTCTCGAATAAACTATATTCGATTAACTCCTTTCTTCGAATAACTATATTCGATTAACTCCTTTCGAATAAACTATATTCGATTAACTCCTTTCTTCGAATAACTATATTCGATTAACTCCTTTCGAATAAACTATATTCGATTAACTCCTTTCGAATAAACTATATTTTATTAACTCCTTTCGAATAAACTATATTAGATTAACTCCTTTCTTCGAATAACTATATTCGATTAACTCTTTTCGATTAACTCAAACCGGTTAACTCCTTTTTCGATTAACTCTAATCGAATAACTCTAGTTCGATTAACTCTATTCGAATAACTAATATTCTACTAACTCTAATTCAATTAACTCTATTCGAATAACTAATATTCGACTAACTCTAATTCAATTAACTTTATTCTAATAACTAATATTCGACTAATTCTAATTCAATTAACTTTATTCGATTAACTCCTTTCGATTAACTCAAATCGATCAACTCCTTTTTCGATTAACTCTAATCGATTAACTCTAATTCGATTAACTCTATTCGAATAACTAATATTCGACTAACTCTAATTCAATTAACTCTATTCGAATAACTAATATTCGACTAACTCTAATTCAATTAACTTTATTCGAATAACTAATATTCGACTAACTCTAATTCAATTAACTTTATTTGATTAACTCCTTTCGATTAACTCTAATCGATTAACTTCTTTTCGATTAACTCAAACCGATTAATTCCTTTTTGAATAAACTACATTCGATTAACTCCTTTTCTTATCTCATTCTATTTAAAATATCGATGTCAAAACCGATTTTTGCTTCTTTATATAAGTTTAGACTTATACATTCAATTTATTCCATGATAAATTATTTTACTTAATTTATAAAACAGTATTCTTAAATTAATCTTCTCCATTTATCTGTTAAAACAGATTTCTATTTACAATCTACTATTTTATAATTCTATTTATTTCCCAACTAATTCCTTTTATGATATCCTATTTATGTCATATAAATATTTCATTTAAAATATCTTATTTATTTTCTAAATAAATATGTCTTTTAAAGAAAATCCTTTTTATAAAATTCTATTTCTTTTCCAATAAATTCCTTGTATAAAATTCTATTTATTTAACAAATAAATATTCCTTCTCAATTCTATTTATTTAACAAATAAATATTCCTTTTCAATTCTATTTATTTAACAAATAAATATTCCTTTTTATAAAATCTTTTGATTTTATAAATATTTCTTTTCCAATATAACATTGAAAATTTCCTTTTAACATTCCAGTATTCCTTATGGTATTTAACATACCATATAACAATGATCGGTATCATTCAAACATAGAAAAATAAACAACAAATTTCATATCACATCATATAACACAATATATGAAATACAGTAAAATAAATGTTGAGGAATCCAATTGGATCCCTTCGATCTGTTTCCCTGCATCCACAGATGTTAAACAATATAATAACATCGATTTCATTTCGATATGAAATATTCTGATAAACAAAATCAATATTTGATTTACGATTTATATATATATTTATCGTTATCTATAATTTCAACCAATACATAAACAATTCAACCAAACAATCATCACACAACAGTCAATCAACATTTATCATTACTATATTATATTTATAAAATATAAATGGATAGAGTTAGTGAGTTTTACTCACATTGGACGATCATCGTTAAATAACGATAATTGTCGTTGTTTCAGACGGACAATTTATTTCGCTATAAATTGAAATGAGCTCCAATTGACTCCCAGTCAGTTCCATTGTGTAGTGCCCGCCTATACGATCCCAACGGATCTTGTTTCGTCTGATTTCGATATCTTATGATAAAGTTGTTCAATTTCGAAGTTTATACACATTTAAATTAAATAAATCATTAACTAAATTACCATTTGGGCCCAACCATTTCAAACTCAGCCCAATACCCTCGTTCTCTACTGCTCCCTCTTCTTCTCTAACTCCAGATAATAACCGTGATACTCCATTTACCATTATCGTGATTTCAAGCACCTCTTCCCCTATCAAATTCGCCTCCGATCAACAAACGAACCTCATATTTGAACCCCTCGTTGATTTCTCCATCATCAGATACCACAAATGCTCAACTCGATGCATCCATGCCCAGCACGACTTCCGTAAGTTTTGTCACACAACAGTAAAAAGGTGCGACAACCTTTGTTATGAATTCAATCCGAACTTTGCCAATAAGCACCATTCGATCTCCAGAACTCGAAAACAACTCTCGTTTTACTCATTTACGCTTCTACGAATCGCGAAGATCAAACCAGGTTTGCTGCATTAGTTTTTCCGCGACTGGCAGTAGTATCGATCTCCCCAAACCCATACCAGAGTGAAGCATATACTGATACAAACCCAAATATACCAGTTTCATGAATTTAGAGATTTTATTTTGATTTCCAAGAATTTACAAAGGAGGAAAATATCACGTTTATTTTCTCTGGAGGCGGATTGAAACGCATTGACCAGCCGCTGAAGGAAATTTAGGGTTAGGAGAATAGTGGGATATTAATAGAGGAGAAATTATATTTTTATATTCATTATTTAATTTATTTTTATAGAACTGCTGCTTGTATTTATCAATAAAAATCCGTGTAATCACAAACGATATCCAAAAATCTTGAAAATGGGCATGCAACTGTAGTTTGACATTACGGACCCAATGAATCTGGTTTCGTCGAATTCCGATTTCGTTTGCTCACACAGCGTATTTTTAAAGTCAAATTATTGACTATTTTTCATATAAAAGTCCCGCACAGCCACGTACGGACTCCAAAAATCATGAAAATTGAAATCTAACAATAATTTAATATTTCGGATCCAACAAAATTAGTCTCGTCAAAAACGAAGGTCGTTTGCATAACTGGCTATTTTTAAAGCTCTAAATATCCCATTTAAATATATAAATATATTTAAAAATAATTAAATTAAATATTTAAAAATAAATATTATCGTATATATTCACTTAGAATATCATACAACTCCATATCGAGATTTATAACTCGATATTTCAAATTCAGATTAAATCGATATTCAATTTATATTGAAAACCCTTTTATAATATAAATAAATCATTATAAAGGAATTACATAGCGACTATTTGAAAATTTGATTTGGACATAAATCAAAATCTACACAACGAAAACCCAATTTTTCTCTTTCATTAGAAAAATAGACTTCACCAGCTCCGAACGTTTCTTGTTTCACATAACTTCAGCTTAAAACGGATTCTGTATATTCGTTTAAAGTTCGAATCGCCAAATTACGAACTGCCGCGTCATTTCGTGCTCGATTATAATTATAATATAATTTATACGTTCAACCATCGTTAATTAAATATTTTTGTTATCGTGATTCAATTTTAAACTGAATTATATATTTTGAATTGCCCAATTCACACCATATTGCTATTTCAGCTATTTCATATTATTTCAGAATTAAATATATTATTTAATTATTATATTAATTAAATATTCAATATTATTTAATTAAACACCATTTAAATCTATAAATCACTTTTTAAATAATTAAATAAATTAATTATTATATCGATAAAATACGGGACGTTACACAGACTATGCTAATAACTTACAATGCTATATAATACAGTACAACTACACTGAAAGCCATATATTATACAGACAATACTAATAAACAACAAATACAAAGACAATATTAATCAAAATTACAGACAATACTAATAAACTATCAATACATTGCAAAACTACAAATACACAGATAATACTCAAACATTATTTCATTGATCAAACATTATGAGTTTCAAAGTAATATATCAAAGTATCAATAATCTGTAACTATACCATGTACTATTATTATCTATGTGGTAACTAAAAAGTATGATTACAAATTGACAAATAATATCCAACTCAAAACAACCTTTACAAGTATCAACTAACATATCAGCTACTATTGATTAACAACCTATAACCATCTAAAACCAAACACTAGCCAGTATCCCAATATATCATCAAGTAAAACAACACCATCTTCATTCCACATAGCTGCAGCAAATAATTTCTGTAATTATAAAAACAAATCAGTTAATTTAAAAGAATAAAGCTAAATGAATAAAAGAAATAAACTAAACATTATTATACAATTAAAAGGAAAAGAACATAATAAGACTTGAACCATCTAAAACTTAAAAAGCTAAACAACATAAAAATATGTATATATATAAAAAATACCTGAACCATCTAAAACTTAACACTATCTGAAATCAAACACTAGCCAACATCCCAATATATCACGTAAAATAACACCATATTCATTCCACATAGCTGCAGAAAATAATTTCTGCAATTATAAAAAAACACAGTTAGAATAAAAAGATAAAGCTAAATAAGTAAAAGAACTAAACTAAACATTTGTATACAATTAATAGGAAAAAACATAATAAAACCTGAAGCATCTAAAAATTAAAAACTAAACAGCATTAAAAAGAAATACCTGAACCATCTAAAACTTTAGCACATGCTTGCAATTTCTACGATTATGGCCATATTGACTACATCTTCCACATTTGTTTTCCTTGGTTTTAAAAACAGCCGGACCTCCCTTTCTTTTGAATGATGGCCTACCAGCTTGCCGAATGGATTTAGGATGTCTTACAATTTCACTATCTTCAAGGGAAGCTTTTGGTTTATCAAAATTAGGAGTTGGCATTATAGCATGAGAATGACTAGCACGATAAGCTTCAGTTGTATAATAATACTGCACAAGCACATAAACAGACAGTTTACACATATTCATACATTTTGAAACAACCCAAACTTCCCTTTTCGAGAAAGCCCGGATTGAGTTGAGAACCATACTCATCAGAACACAAACAATAGAACATTTCATTGTTATTACAACAATTACATCAAAGTACAAGAATATATTAGAGTATGAATAGATATTACACAGCTGAAATAAAATAATATCAGAGATTTAAATTACATAGCAGCGGAAAATAATACATAAGTACAATGCATAGCGGGAAATAACAACTGACACAACTGAAAGAGATACACGGATACAAAGCTTTCTGAATATAGCTCCAGCTATAATCTAGGATCCTGTGAAAAGAAATATCCGCGCAAACCAAAACTACTGGCTGCCCGTGTGGAAAATATGGGTACCCAGAGTTTAGGTAGAAACAATAAACTCCGAGTCAGTCATGGAGCTGGTGTGAGAACTAAAACAGTTATTAAATCGTCAATTTAGAAGTTGGAAAAAATCATGGGACCACGCCATATAACACGGAATGGGTTTACTCCCCATGAATCTTAGTTTAAAATAAAACAACGCAATGCTTTTTGGAAAAATGAAACTATTATAAGACTCAGGTCCCAACACACAATGCAACCCAAGTCGAAGGATAGAGTTTTCTTTTATAATAGCCAAACATGCTTGGTACGTTTAAAACAAATTATTTTGATATTATTATATGTGCATAGTGTCGAAACAATTTCAAATATAAATGTAGAAATCATATAAGATAGGGGTACCATATATCATGTCGCCATACTAGTTCTACAACTAAAACCGAAAAATGTCGTATTGGAAATTGGGTTTCCATCTATGAGTAGAAGCTAGGGATCGTCCTCTCCGAATTCGAGACACTCTAGCCCGCGCCTCAGGATACAGTCGTAACTGCACCTGGATCTTCAGGGTTGGTCCACACTTACTTTAGTGTATTGGTAATTCCTGAACAATAGGTTTCCTTGTCCTATGGGGAATAAAATCTGAGCCACTGGGGACTCAATATCCGAGGCGCCTTGCAATCCATCATCCACACAAGTAAAAATGTCTGGGCTCCATACCATGACACCACTTCTAGCTAGAAAGAAACGCATGCACTCCCTGCAGTCACTATCCGGATTTTGACTCATACTGGGGTGTGAGGCTCGCGAATTTAGGCTATACACAAAGTTATGCTAATTAAAGTTGTGCTTTGATCATCAACCACAAGACTCTGCTTTTCAACAAAAGCATTGATCATTTGCATCTTAGCATGCCACACTGACAATTCACGCCATGCAACTAATGTTTATTAATATATAACCTCTAAGCTCGTATGTCTCAGAGAAGGGTGTTTAGCAAAAGAATAAATTCTCCGCCACCAAGCAGATATATATTTAATAAAAAACAATTAGCATAGAATAAAATCCAATGTCAGACACACATCCATTTACAAGTCCGTTCTGGGTCTGAACGAAACTAGAGGCACCTTATTCCTCGTCCCATATGTCCAATACAGGAGATAGGTCATCGCATATCCGTCGATCTCCAAGTACGTCTGAACGATCACCACTTATTACCTTGTCTTGGGTGTACAACCCAATCAAGACATCAGTAATCATTCAAACGATGTGAAGAACTCCGGTCTGCAACCACCGTCTTCATCTTCGACTTTTAGTCGTCATAGTAATTATTCATAATGGATTAAACCTGGTCTTTCCGAATGACTCGCGTATTTTATAATCAATAATCAAGTGCTATAAAAACACGTCGTACGCCTCACTCCAATTCAGAATATTCTTCTATTAAAATATTCACATTATTTGGGAAAGGTTCCCATTAATTTTATCAAAGATAAATTCTTTTAAATTTATTCTTTAATCTTCCTTTGGATATCAATTTCAATAGATTTTATTTTATCCTATATCAATTCTAAACCAAATTAATGTTTATAAAACTAGTCGGGATTATTGAGCCGTACTGAGTAATCATTTATTTATTAATCCCAATCCCAACCTATTCATCCCATGGAGAAAAAATGGTAGTACTCCGTATCTAACCCTCACTGTGTTATCGGTAAAATTTTATTACCATTTCATACTCAAATCTAATTAAAGATTTAACTATCACATGGAGTAAAACTGGTGGTAGTTCATTCTCGATCCTTCCATGAATTTGATAAATTTAATTATTCCATTCTCATTTCAATCTAATTCAAGATTCTTTAACACTCTAGTTCAGTTTTAATCTCCAAAAATCATTATTTAATGATTATTCAAATTTAAGAAATTAATTTTATCTTTAACTAGGTTAAAGAACAAATGTTATTTAAAAATATTTTTCATGATAAACCCAAAATAATCTTCCATCAAAATGGAATCTACACGGAAATCATAACAGTATATAATCGATATAAATTCCCGTTTCAGGCTAATAATATAAATGGAATACCGGCAAGACCTTTTAAATTCCATATATAGTAACGATCTTCATCCACAGAAGTTCATCTCAGTTATTACCAAATCGAATTCCATTCAATTCCAATTTAATATATTAAATTGGAAAACTTTACTTTGGAAAAATTTCCATTTAAATCTTAATAAAAGATTTATAAATTCCAAGTTATATTTTCACTGTTAATTGGGTTAAAGAACAAATGTCGTTTAAAACACAGTTCACGATAAACCCACAATCAACTTTCATTTCAATCCCAATTAAATATTAATTAATTGGTAAATTTCTCTAAATCTTAATTAAAAGATTTATTCCTTCCTCAATTGGGTTTAAGAACAGTGTTATTTAAGACACCATTCACGACAAACACAAAAATCCAATTTCGCTTCAAATCATACATTGGAAAATTTGATTATATTAAATTTTGAAATCACTTCTTTTCAAAATTCATTATAAAATGAATAAAATCGATCGATAAACCCATTCGGGTTAAAAGGGGGTCTAACTATATAACTATTTTTATTGTTCAAACATTTTATTCAACACATGAATATTTTATAGAGTTTATACAAAAAATGATATTCATATTGTTCAAACATTTTACGCGACACATGAATATTTTATATGGTTTATACATTCAATAAAAATGATATTTTTATTGCTAAAACATTTTATGCGACACACGAATATTTTATATGGTTTATACATTCAATAAAAATGATATTTTTATTGTTCAAACATTTTATGCGACACATGAATATTTTATATGGTTTATACATTCAATAAAAATGATATTTTTATTGTTCAAACATTTTATGTGACACATGAATATTATATATGGTTTATACATTCAATAAAAATGATATTTTTATTGTTCAAACATTTGATACGACACATGAATATTATATATGGTTTATACATTCAATAAAAATGATATTTTTATTGTTCAAAAATTTAATACGACACATGAATATTATATATGGGTTATACATTCAATAAAAATGATATTTTTATTCTTCAAACATTTTATGCGACACATGAATATTATATATGGTTTATACATTCAACAAAAATGATATTTTTATTGCTCAAAATTTTTATGCAACACATGAATATTATATATGGTCTATACATTCAATAAAAATGATATTTTTATTATTCAAAAATTTTATTCAACACATGACTATTTAATTCACTTCATTAACATGTTAAAAATAATATTTTTATCTAACAAAAATATTTTAATATTTGATTCTTTTTCTTCTTCATTAACATGTTAAAGATGACATTTTTTTTATCTAACAAAAATATATTTTAACATATGATTTTTTTATTGGTTTATACAAAAAATGTGATTTTTATTGCTAAAACATTTTATTTTAAAATATTCTTTATTTTAAAAGATTCTTTAATTTAAAAATATTCTTTATTTCTGAATTGGAATGTGATTCAATCAATTACCATATAATTTTAGTTATATGGATTTCATACATCGCATGTATTCAACGATAATGATAAATAATCATTAAACGGTCCATTAACATCTGGAGTGAAATTTACAACTGTGTGAGCATTAAAATAAATAAATAACGCTCATCACAGCCTGTCAACCAAACGATTGACAAACAATTTAAATATTGAGATTAGTGTATGTCAAATATCATCTCAATACCCATGTGGGGTTTTCAAACAACAACAGTTTATTTAAATAAATCATTAGTTAATAAATTTAGCCAATTTTAATTCGTTTTTAATTATTTTCTGTTTAACCAATTTTAATTTGGTTTGAATTATTTTCTATTTAACCAATTTTAATTCCGTTTGAATTATTTTCTATTTAACCAATTTTCACTGTTTAAATTATAAATGGATATTTATAATTTAATTTCAACTACCACATTAATGTTAATATTATTTTTAATACGTTTAACATTTCAACAGTCAAATCAACACACAATACAACCAATTAAATCGTCCATTGTTTGTGGACGAGAAAGGTGAACTAACAGGCACCGTATACAATTTATAGTGATTAAAACTGATAGAAATCTACACTGCAATTTTATAATTTTTTTTATACATGAATATAATAACATGATAAAATAATTTTGAGTGAGAAGGAGTTCTCACCTTGGGTTTCCACTCCGTCATTTTTTTATGCAAAGGAATGTGACCTTTTCGGCTCCACAATCCACATACGACATCCAAATCACTCCAAATTAGTTCTATTATGAAGCTCTTGTCGATACAGTTACAACGCATCTTGTTTCGCTGAATTCCAAGTTCGTATGAAAAGGTTATGCTTTTTTTCAATTTTCATGTACATACATGTAATTAACATAATTAATTAATTAATTAATTAGCTTAATCCTTACTAATTACATCCTCTAATCTCTTTCTTCCTCCCCAAAACTAACGTATACACAGCAGCCCCATGTCCCTCTTCATGAAATCTTCCTTCACCTCTTTCTCTTTCGTTTCTCCATGAAATCACAAACCGTAAACACCGTCCTTCTTCTCTCCTTCTCCTCTACAATCTCAACACCATGAATCTCAAACACAAGCTTGTTTCCAAAAACGCATTTATTGTAATTACACGAACGCACGCCCCAGGTCCCAACACTTTTTGTCGTCGAATCGCCTCATATTTGGCCACAACGTGCTATTCTACCTTCTAACCACCAAAACAAACTCGAATTCATGCATCGTCACTTCTATGTGAAGAACCATCTGGCCCTAGCTCGCGTACATCCAAAAAAATGCACGTTGTAAATTTTTAAGCGTACAAAATCTTCACCAAACTCAACCAAATTGATATATGTGGAAGCTTACACTCATACGAGTTCAAAGATCTAATATTTGCAATTTGTAAAAATTTTCTTTGACTTGTTATGAATTTTTGAAGTTGCATTTAGGTTTAGAAAATGTGGAGAAAAGGGGCTATGGTGAATGAATGATTAGGATTATGTTTTAGAAGTGCTTAGGATGTTATATAGTAGGTGCAAATTATTTTTATATTAACTTTATTCTTTTTTATACTCAAGTTGTGCCTATTTTCATTGCTTAGAAATCCGTGTGACCACCTGCGGATCTCGTTTTCGCTGAAAATTGACATGCAACTACTCTCTGACATTACGGACCCAACGAAATGGGTTTGTCAAATTCCGAGTCTGTATGCACAAACAACGAATTTTAAAATCAAAAAATTGTCTTTTTTTCACTTTAAAAATCACGCCCCATCATATACTCATTTTAAAAATCATGAAATTTGGAATCTTACCATTATTCGATGCTACATATTCAATAAAAAAAGTTTCGTCGAATTCCGAGGTCGTCTCAATAATGTCCTTTGTAAAACTGCTCATATTAACTTCAAAAATGCGATTTTAGTATACCTTTTCTTCTTGTACACCCAAACGCTAACTCCAAAAGTTATGCCCTTTTGGAATTAACCATTATTTGACGATACGAATTCAAAAAAAAATGGAATCGAATTCCGTGATCGTCTCAACAATGTTCCTTTGTAAATTGGTTGCCTGTTTTAAAAAAAAAGGTTTTGCCTCTCACGGCCACATACTGACTCCGTTCGACGCACATTTTGGAACTCAACAACGATTTGTCATTATGAATCCTAAAAAAATTATCTCGTCGAATTCTGAGCTTCCTAGCAAATTTCACTTTTTAAGGGCTATGTGATAATTTTAAAAATCGAATTTTTAAAGTTTTCAAAACAAAGCTTATAAATCAATTTAATAATTTTACTGAGTTTGTTTTAAGTCAAATAAAATATAAAAACTAATTTCAAAATTATTCTCAATTTTATTTAGCAAAAATAACCAATTTATATTCATAAATTCCTTAAAATAGCTTAAATTAAAATTTTAAATTGGTTTTGAAAATGTGGGTTGTTACAATCTCCCCCACTTAAAATCTTTTCATCCTCAAAAAGGAACGGAGCTGAAAGTTGTTTAACTAACCAACTCAACTTTCATTCTGGCTTTCATTCTTCAACTTTTCAATTTCTAAGAATTTTCCGATTTCTCAAAAATTTGGCTAACACCCTAAATTTTCAAAAAAATTCGCCATAACCTCCTTTGTACGAGTTGATATTTAAAACCGCAACTTGCCTCACATGGCCCTCATCAATCCAAAAGAAAAAGAAAAAGCCAATCGGCTCATAAAATCATCAAAACCCAAGAAATTAGTAAACATGTACCTATTCGTCGGGCATACAATTTTATTTCTCTTCTTAGCTTCTATGCTATGACTTGTTCACGCATATATATGTACATGTAATGCATTTTCAATCAAATTTCAATTGAGTTCAATATTTTACTTGATTTGGCTTAATTTCGCATTCATTCACATATTGGTTAAATTAATTATCATTCCAATATTATTATTTGTTAAACTAATAATCAAACTTCACAACTAGCAATCAATTAGTTGATTAACTTTTTAAATATATATAACTTTTATATATTGTCAAAAATCATATTTTTAATGCAAATCACAGCAGTAAACTCTAACAAAGTTTTGGTTCTCATACCAGTCAATTGGAAATATATAGATATCCCACTTTAGAAACTCGAACATAAACTACTGATGCTGACATGTCAATCACCAGTATCATCAGAGTCATCTCCGGGTGAGTAGAGTGTGATTCTATATCTATCCGGTATATTTGAGACTTTGTATACACGTTGATCAGACGTATATGCAAAATCTTTATAAACACGATTGTCCAAAATTAAATAAAATAAAATACTCAAATACGTATAATAAAATTTTAATTTCCAAAACCAAATTTTGTTTTCATTTTTAATTTTAATAAATAATACTCTTTTAATTCATTCTGGGATACTACTGATCCCATCTCTAACGAGTCATTCTTATTGGATATTACTAATCCAATATCTAATGAATTCTTTCGTTTGGTTCTAATGTGTCTTGTCCTCGAGCTCTGTAAACCAAAGCTCTGATACCAAAATGAAAGAACCCAAACTTCCCCTTTCGAGAAAGCCCGGATTGAGTTGAGAACAACACTCATCAGAACACAAACAATAGAACATTTCATTGTTATTAACATGTTAAAAATAATATTTTTATCTAACAAAAATATTTTAATATATGATTCTTTTTCTTCTTCATTAACATGTTAAAGATGACATTTTTTTTATCTAACAAAAATATATTTTAACATATGATTTTTTTATTGGTTTATACAAAAAATGTGATTTTATTGTTAAAACATTTTATTTTAAAATATTCTTTATTTTAAAAGATTATTTATTTTAAAAATATTTTTTATTTCTGAATCGGAATGCGATTCAATCAAATACCATATAATTTCAGTTATATGGATTTCATACATCTTATGTATTCAACAATAATAATAAATAATCATTCAACGATCCATTCACATCCAGGGTGAAATTTACAACTGTGTGAGCATTAAAATAAATAAATAATGCTCATTACACCCTATCAACCAAACGATTGACATACAATTTAAATATTGGGATTAGTGTATGTCAAATATCATCCCAATACCCATTTGGGGTTTTCAAACAACAACAGTTTATTTAAATAAATCATTGGTTAATAAATTTAACCAATTTTAATTTGGTTTGAATTATTTTCTATTTCACCAATTTTAATTCGGTTTGAATTATTTTCTATTTAACCAATTTTAATTCGGTTAGAATTATTTTCTATTTAACCAATTTTCACTGTTTAATTTATAAATGGATATTTATAATTTAATTTCAACTACCACATTAATGTTAACATTATTTTTAATACATTAAATATTTCAACAGTCAAATCAACACACAATACAGCCAATTAAATCGTCTATGGTTGGTGGACGAGAGAGGTGAACTAACAGACACCGTATAAAATTTATAATAATTAAAACTAATAGAAATCTACACTGGCAATTTTATATTTTTTTTATACATGAATATAATAACATGATAAAATAATTTTGAGTGAGGAGTTCTCACCTTGGGTTTCCACTTCGTCATTTTTTTTATACAAAGGAATGTGACCTTTTCGACTTCACAATCCATGTACGACATCCAAATCTCTACAAATTAGATTTATTGCGAAGCTCTCATCTATGCGGTTCCAACACATCTTGTTTCGCTGAATTCCGAGTTCGTATGAAAAAGTTATGCTTATTTTTAGTTTTCATGTACATATATGTAATTAACATAATTAATTAATTAATTACCTTAATCCTTACTAATTACATCCTCTAATCCCCTTCTTCCTCCCCAAAACTAACGTATATATAGGAGCTCCATGTCCCTCTTCATGCAATCTTCCTTCACCTCTTTCTCCTTCGTTTCTCCATGAAATCACAAACCGTAAACACCGTTCTCCTTCTCTTCTTCTCCTCTACAATCTCAACACCATGAATCTCAAACACAAGCTTGCTTCCAAAAATGCGTTTATTATCATCCCATGAACGCATGCTCCAGGTCCCGACACTTTTTATCGTCGAATTGCCTCAAATTTGGCTACAACGTGCTATTGTACCTTATAAACACCAAAACAAACTCGAATTCATGCATCGTCGCTTCTATGTGAAGAAGCATCCAACCCTAGCTCGCGTACATCCAAAATACGCATGCTATAAATTTTTAAGCGTACAATATCTTCACCAAACTCAACCAAATTGATATATGTGGAATCTTACACTCATACGAGTTCAAAGATCTAAGCTTTGCAATTTGTAGAATTTTCTTTGATTTGTTATGGATTTTAGAAGTTGCATTTAGGTTTAGGAAATATGGAGAAAAGGGGATACGATGAATGAATGATTAGGATTAGGTTTTAGAAGTGTTTAGGATGTTATATAGTAGGTGCAAATTATTTTTATATTAACTTTATTCTTTTTCATACTCAAATTATGCTTAATTTCATTGTTTAAAAATCTGTGTGACGACCTACGGATTCTGTTTTCGTTGAAAATTGACATGCAACTACTCTCTGACATTATGGACCCAATGAAACTGGTTTCATCGAATTCCGAGTTCGCATTCACAAACAGCGAATTTTTAAAGTCAAAATATTGTCTGTTTTTCATTTTAAAAATCACGCCCGGTCACATACTAATTTTAAAAATCATGAAATTTGGAATCTTACCATTATTCGATGCTATTGATTCAATAAAAAATGTTTCGTTGAATTCCGAGGTTGTCTCAATAATGTTCCTTTGTAAAACTACTCAAATTAGCTTCAAAAATGCGATTTTAGCGTACCTTTTCTTCTTGTACGCCCAAACTCTAACTCCAAAAATTATGTCCTTTTGGATTTAACCATTATTTGATGATTCGAATACATAAAATAAGTGGAATCCAATTCCGAGATCGTCTCAACAATGTTCCTTTGTAAACTTATCCCTTGTTTTTGAACAAATGGTTTAGCCTCTCACGGCCACATACGAACTCCGTTCGACGCGCATTTTGGAACTCAACATTAATTTATCATTATGAATCCTATAAAATTTATCTCGTTGAATTCTGAACTTCCTAGAATTTTTTTACTTTTTAAGGGCTATGCAATGACTTTGAAAATTGAATTTTAAAAGTTTTAAAACAAAGCTTAAAAATCAGTTTAATAATTTTACTGAGTTTATTTTAAGTCAAATAAAATATAAAAACTAATTTCAAAATTATTCTCAATTTTTTTAGCAAAAATAACCAATTTATAGTCATAAATTCCTTAAAATGGCTTAAATTAAAATTTTAAATTGGTTCTGAAAATACGAGTTGTTACACATTTTATGGCATGAGCACAAGGGAAACAAGTAATTTTCCATTTATTGCAATTGCACGTTTTCAAATTTGGGGGCAAAAATCAACCCAATGATCATATGGTTTATCATTTAAAAAATCTAATGCAGCAAAACCACCAATCTCAACAAATTTGTTCATAGATCTTTCGAACTCAAAAAGCGTGGCAGACGTAGTAACTTTTTCAAATAAATCTTTAATACAGTAATTTTTGTTCTTCACCTTCATAGAACTTAGAAGGTTACTTCGCATATGAAACAATCAAAATGAATGGCAAGAATATGGAAAGAATTTCGGAACACTTAAAAGCGAATCCCAATGCCTATCAGACATGAAAACCAATGGTCGATCTTCATCAAGCATATTTTAAAATGTTCACAAAACCAACTCCAGTTACATTCATTTTCTTTAGAGACAATAGCCATAGCCAAAGGAAAAAAATCCTTGATTTCCATACTTGGTAGATGTAGCCAACAAAACACCAGGCCTACCTTTCAAAAATGTAGCATCCAAAAAAATCAAAGGCCTATAGTGTTTAAAACCAACTTTACATGCATGAAAACCAATAAAATACCTCTTAAACTTATTTGTTTTAGAATTCACTTCCATTTCAACGTAGCTCCCTGGATTTGACTTGTTTACAACATCTATATACCACCGTAAATCATTGTAAGATAAAGCATCATCACCAAAAATTTCTTTCATAGCCATTTGTTTCCCAGAATAAGTATAGTAATAATTCATATTAAAATTACATTCTCTTCTAAATTGATTAATAATATCTTTTGGTTTCTTCAAAGGCTCATCTCTAATTTGATCAATAATCATATACTTAAGAATTTACTAGAAACAGGAGGATGATTGATATCACGTAACCCAGCACCTTAAGAATGCTCATGTGTCAAGCTTCTAATATAAAAACTATTAACATTTACAAAATCACAACTATCATGAATTTTGAACTTGCAACCCTCATCAAACCAAGAACAAATGGAAGTAACTCTTTCTCTGCAATTCCTAATATTCTTCTGTTATGATTTGTGATATTTATCACATGGATATTGAAGATAGAGATATTTTAGGATTTTTTTTGTGTGCAAATTTTAAGGAGAGAAAGATATATTTTGTGCAAGTTTTGAGGAGGATATTTCAGGATATTTTCAGATCTGGAGGATATTTAGGATCTAGAGGATATTTCATGAATTTCCATATACTTTCTATTTGCCTATATAAGCATGTCATTAGGGGTAGATTTATTTGTACTTTTGAGGGATAAAAACTTATTTTTGTTTTTAGGGATTGAGATATTTTCTCAATTTTAGGTCTTTCTTTGTAATTAATTGGTGGAATAATAAAGGTTTGTTTGGTGGAATTTTCTTGTTATTGTTATCTTCTTCCCTTTTTCAAAATCTAATTGTGTAGTTATCTTGTGGAAACCCTAACAATTGGTATCAGAGCCTTCTACACAAATTTTTGGAGAGGGTTTGAATATGGATAAAATAATTATTGGAAAGCTTAATTGAAGAAATTTGGGATTATGGAAGGCAAAGATGGAAGATTTTCTTTATCTTAATGATCTTCATCAGCCACTGGAGAATAATGGGGAAAAACCTAGCAATCTATCCAAAGCAAAATGGGAGACTTTGAATAGGAAAGCCGCTGCATCTATTCGATGTTTTTTGGATAATTCAGTGTTTCATATTGTTGCTAATGAAACATCTGCTTATGCAATATGGAAGAAATTGGAAGGGGTTTATGCAAAGAACTCCGCAACAAATATGGCTCTTCGTATGAGAAGATTGGTGAATTTAAAACTTAAGGAAGGTTTATCAATTGGAGAGCATCTTAATGATTTTCAGGAAATTGTGAATCAATTGGCTGCCGTGAATTTCAAGGTGGATGATGAAACACAAGCCTTAATGATGATGAGTTCGTTGCCAGAAAGTTGGGAAACACTTGTGGTTGCATTGAATAA
The DNA here is from genome assembly GCA_030737875.1 of Allium sativum. Classification (NCBI taxonomy): domain Eukaryota; kingdom Viridiplantae; phylum Streptophyta; class Magnoliopsida; order Asparagales; family Amaryllidaceae; genus Allium; species Allium sativum. Next base: position 40,989,272 of record CM060924.1, read on the forward strand.
CTCAAATTCCGATGGAGTTGTTTCAATGGAGTCTGTGGTTAGTAGCTTGCTTAATGAGGAGATGCGGAGGATGAGTCTTATGGAAGGAAAAGATAAGGAGGCAACAGAAATTGAAACTCTAATTGAAAAAGCTTTTATTGCAAGGAGGGTTTGTCAACGAAATATGGAAAGGCAATCGAATAGATTGAATACATTTGTTTTTACTGTGGCAAACCCGGTCATCAATTGAGATTTTTTCACAAGTTTAAAAGAGATAAGGAGAAGATGAAGGCATTGGAAGAAAAGATTGATGAACAAAATAACAATGGTAATGAGGTGAATTTTGGCGAGGAGATTGAAGGAAATGTTTTATGTGTTAATAAAAGCGAAAGCAAAGATTGGATACTTGATTCAGGAGCTTATTTCCACGTGTGCCATCAAAAGGAAGCATTTATTGATTATGAAGAATAGAGTAGTAAAGTGGAATCCGCCGACGGTCGAAATTTGCATGTTAAAGGCATATGTTTAGTTCGATTGAAGATGAATGATGGAAAGGTGGTGAAGCTAACAAAAGTTAGGTACATCCCAAAAATTAAGAAGAATATTGCTTCAATTGGACAGTTGGAACAAAAAGGTTGCAATTTATTGAGTAGAGGTGGAGTTACAAGAGTTTGGAGGGGTAACAAGGAGCTTCTGCGCGCAAAACGAGAAAATAATAACATATATAAATTGCATGGAAAAACGGTGGAGAATGTTATCAGTTCTCAAATTGGATTAGGAGAGGCGAGTTCATCTGAATCAAGGTGGAGCCGTCAACGTAAAGCCACAAAGTCTACTGGAGGCCATTGTGGTATTACAAGCAATTTTGAGATCTTTTATGTGGTGTATCTCATTAGGGAGATGTATCATTTGTCGATGGTTTTTTGGTTTGTTGATTTGTTGGAGTGATTTCATATCAAGGTGGAGTGTTATGATTTGTGATATTTATCACATGGATATTGAAGATCGAGATATTTTAGGATTATTTATTTTGTGCAAATTTTAAGGAGAGAAAGATATATTTTGTGCAAATTTGTAGGAGGATATTTCAGGATATTTTCAGATCTGGAGGATATTTAGGATCTAGAGGAAATTTCGTGAATTTCCATATACTTTCTATTTGCCTATATAAGCATGTCATTAGGGGTAGATTTATTTGTACTTTTGAGGGATAAAAACTTATTTTTGTTTTTAGGGATTGAGATATTTTCTCAATTTTAGGTCTTTCTTTGTAATTAATTGGTGGAATAATAAAGGTTTGTTTGGTGGAATTTTCTTGTTATTGTTATCTTCTTCCCTTTTTCAATATCTAATTGTGTAGTGATCTTGTGGAAACCCTAACATCTTCAACTTATAACCATTTTTAATTTGATAGGCTATTAAAAAAATTCTAAATTCCAAAGCTCCATCAAACCGATATCCAACAAAATCCAAAACTGAAATATTATTTTCCTTCTTCAAAATTTCCTTAAAATCAAACCAAATATTTGTACTAGAAGAATCAGATATCAAAGAGTTTCTAGTAGCAGACTCACTAACATTAACACTCTCATATTCAACCAAAACAAATTTCAAACTTACCCTAAATACCACATATTCATTCTTTTTAGACAATGAAAAACATAAGATACTCTGTAAATCTGAATCAGTATCAACAACTCTACAATTTCCTTCAAGAATGTACGATAATTCAATACTACACCGAGTGTTTGACAGCCAATATTCACATAACTCATTCTTAAGAAGAAGAAGAGAAGCATTCAAACCAACATGGCAACTAACATGAAAACAGCTAAAATCGAACTTGTGCCACTATTTAAAAAAAAACAACAGAAAAATTTCAAAATAAAGCAACCAACAAAAATAAATTTAATGTTATGATTGCAACAGATAAAAAAACAAAATAACAAATTGTATAAAATAAAATCTAACTCAACATAGCAAAAATAAAATTAACATGCAGAATTAAAATAACAGACATAATTAAAATAAGAAATCGAAGATATTGAATTACCAGTCAGAAGAAATCGAATTACAAGCACTCATGTCCTCCATTAAAACATAAGCCTACAAAGATTAAATTAAAAAATTAAAATAATTACACAATCGAACAAGAAAATAAAAAAACATATAGAAAAGAGAATTTACAAAATCGATATTGATGAATCGATATTGTTTAATCGAGATTCAGAAGTTGAAATTATGAATATTCTTTAGTTGACATTATTTGAAATGATAGACCTAAATCAAGAATAGAAAAAAACATAGAGATGATAATTTACCACAAATCGATATTGCTGAATCGATATTGTTTAATCGAAATCCATAAGATGAATTTATGAATCTTATTGAATATTGTTTGATATATAATATTTGAAAAGGTAAACCTGAATCAAAAAGAGAAGAAGAAAGTGGAACAGTGTAAATGTCCTTAAAACGTAATTTTTGGCCCAAAACTAAACAATGAAAATAATATGTCCTCCTGGCCCATTACGAAAGTGGCCTGTCCTTTGTTCTAAAAATTTAAAAAAACGTGTCCTTTTAACCATTTTCCACTAGTTTAAAGGACAAATATTTAATAAACTTTTAAAATTAGGCTGCAACTGTAAAAAATTGGGTGGAAGGACAGCTGCCATCTTCTTTCATTTTTTTCCTATGCTCTATTATCATCAGCCTCCATGTATCGTCAACTGCTTCCCCTAGTGTAACACCCCACATCCGTTAGTGTCACTCACAAAGGGAATGCACTAAGTTCTGTGGAGCATTTAGGGTAAAAGATGCAGATAAATTACAAGACAGACAGAAATTAAACAGCGGAAAATAAAACTTTGCTTTATTGATAAAATAATTTGTACAATGGTTTCTTTACAATATCAGAGTATCATCTGTCTTACAAAATAAAGAAGCATAAAAACAACATTTATATTCCCCGATTTTAGTAAGAGCCAGCCATAGCATCTGAAAAGAGAATCCAAGCAAACTTCGACAAATCTTCAAGCTGGGAAAGAGTGGAAGTCCAACTTAACCTGAGCTAAACTATTCCCTCCTTTACTACCTGGGGGGGAGGGGGGGGACGGAAGAAAAGAAGACGAAAGAAAAACAGAGTCAGACAAAAAGCCTGAGTAAGATTATTAACTTCTAGCATGTGAACATGGAAAACAAAACGACATGAATTAACTGAATACAAGATTACACCATGACGATAGGGTCAACAAGATTAGACAAGGTAATCACAAGATATGCTAAGATAAGATAAACTGGATACGTTTTAATACTTTCGCCGCTTCGCTATTTCCTTGTTATACTGGTTTCTATATCTCTGCACCACCTAACTAGTGTCCCAACTAGTGATGTTAATCGTGATCCCATTCCCTGTATTTTCCATCGCCTTCAGGCACACATTTATTATTTATTACCTAGATCTAACCTAGGGTTTCTTATCAAGTGCTTTCTAGCTTCTACTAGAGTTTTACGCTATCTGCTGAATGCTTCTCGGATTCGGGTTTGATGCCACCTAGGTCTAACTAGGAATTATGCATCCGATTGAACGATGCCCTTTAGTCTAGGACACACTACCTAGAGTGGTATATGTTCCTAGACTTTCCCCACGCATGTATCGCGAATCGCTATCACTTGTCTAGATGCACATGTCCTGTAATGTGCAACCAGAGTTCCGTTGTCCGAGCTATTCTAGAAATATGGAACTCGGTCGGGAGCTTTCAATATCTGCTGATGCAGATGCTAAGGTCTGTTTTTCCAGTGGCTATGGTCCCACTCGACCCCTCCCTCAACTAACGGAAGGCACCCTTGTAAAATGAGAACTGTACGAAGGCCCCTATCTGCCCCACTAATCTATGGCCAACAACACCCCGCAACCACAACTAGATAGCAAGTATGTGGTCCGTATGAGTTCTCCGCCTCCCCGCTTCACGTGTCTCGCTTGATTGAAGATGGTAGGTAGACGACGAGTTGCTATCATAGGGCTTCCGTCTTCTCGCCGAATCACGTTGGACCATCCTAGTCTTTTGGTTGCCATATATTGCAACCAAGGCATACCCTTGGCTCTTCTACCGCATACCTTAACCTCTGTGCGCCCAGGCGGATCATCTGCAGCCTCACAGAGGGATACCAAGAGTACCCTCACATCCCCTCGAAGCCTCGGGCTTTGTATCCCAATTCGTTGGAGTCTTATTTAAAATCAGATGGACGTCCGCTCCTTCGTGTTATACTAAGAATTACTACTTAGTTCAACTAACTAAGATTTACCACTTAGTTTCCAAATTCTTGTTTTCTTAACTAAGTTTTTCTACTTAGTCCCCTTTTCAACTGAGGTTTACTACTTAGTTTTCTTTCTCGCCAGATTGGATTGGTAAAGTGTCTTTAGTCGATTCAAGCTATCTTAACCCCCTTCCCTTATCCTGTTAAACTGGTTGAGTGTTATCCCTTTATGCTTTTTACTTAACCCTATTCATTTATCATATTCTGATGGTTAAGCGTTCAAGTTTACTTAACCCTATGGTCTAGTCCAGCTAACATATTAAATTTGCTAGGTGTATTACTTAACCCCAACCTCTAGTCTAATTAACATGTTAAATTGGCTAAGTGTATTAATTTTACTTAACCCCACCTTCTAGTCTAGTCAACATGTTAATTTTCCTAAGCATTCCCATGGACTTAACCCTCCCATTCTAGCTTTAACTGTGCTAAGTTGGTTAAGTGTTCCTTAACCTTCCCATTCTAGCTTAACAGTGTTAAGTTGGTTAAGTGTTCCTATGGACTTAACCTTCCCATTCTAGCTTAACTGTGTTAAGTTGGTTAAGTGTTTCTATGGACTTAACCCACCCATTCTTGCTTAACTGTGTTAAATTGGTTAAGTGTTTCTATGGACTTAACTCTCCCATTCTTGTTCTAGCTTTAATTAATAAATTAAAGCCGCAACCTCTCACATTAGACAGATATTGCTGCGGTTACTGGATGTGCCGGTCGGTTCCGGGCAGGTTTACACCGCAACTCAGTCTAACCTCGGGTTAGGCATATTCATGTTTTCTAAGTTCAAAGGGTTTTTTGATTAATTTCCAAATCTGGTTTTGAAAACAACCATCCCGTCCTTCGGATCAGTTAGGGATAGCCAGGGAGGGCAGGAAACTTGTATTTTCCAAACCCAAGCCTAGACACTATCCTCTCTGTCACCCTAGAACCTTCTGGTCTATGTGTTATAAAAAGGGATGTTATCAAAATACCTTTCTTTTGTTTATAAATTGTTAACAATTTATTTCAAAAGCCCATTTCCCCTTTTTAAACAAACTTGGCCTATACCATTTTCATTTGTCATGCCTAGTAGTATACTTATATTCCAGGCCCAAGTCCTAACGCAACTTGCAGTTTAGGCCATTTCCTATTTCATTGCCAAAACTAGATTAAATATCCTAGTTTATAATTTATGGCCAAAATTTTACCTACATGCAAGTTACATATTTTGTGGTAAATGAACAATTTATCATTTATGACAAATTCTATAAGTAAATTTACTCCTAATTTACTTATTTCATTATTACACTTTTAATGTACATTGTCACATTTATTATTATGGCTCGTTCCCTCTTATTTATCATATTTATACTTTTTGGTCTGTAAATTATACCAAATTAAGTGTCACTAACCATAATTTATTCTAAACATGACAATTTCTCACTATTTTGGCTAAATTCAAAATTGTGCTAATATACTTATTCCAAATCTTTAATTAACACAATTTTGATTTAACATTCCTAATTCACAATTTATGGTAAGACTAGAATTATTATTCTAGTTTACATTTCATGCCTAAAATTTAGCTTACTTGCTAATACTAAATTTAATATGTCAAACTTATCCAATTTGCATTCCTATGAACATGCCATAATACATATTCCCAATTTATGCCAATTTCCAAGCTTATAACTACATTTATGTTCATTTTCATATTTTCCCCAAATTGCATTCCCAACGTTCGTATAATCGTGATTTAACCTAGATTGTAAATAAATCTAGATTCGTAGAAAATAGGGAATGAACCAAAGAAGCTATGAAAAGGGATAATAATTGGCATAAAAGGTTTGGATAACGACATAGGTTCAAGAATATGGGTAGACCTAACTTAATAGGTAAATTCCCACGGTCTAAAACCAATAGATAGAATAGGTTCAAGAACATGGGTAGACCTAACTGAACAGGTAAATTCCCACAGTCTAAAACCAAAGAAAAACAAGGAACAGATAAAATAGATAATCGGGTTTAGACCCAATTTCATAGCCACAAAACGTAAGCAACAATTTTCCTAATTATGAATCATAGGCAAAGTTCATAGTTATAGGCAACGTTCATAGTCCAAAAGGGAAAATAATTCCCATAGTCATAAGTCATTGTCATAGGCAATGTCATAGTCATATGTTGTATGTCCCAAATCTAGGTTCATGTTCATAATTCAAAGGCAATAGGTTCATGGTCATAGTTCTCATAATCATGATCATAGGCATATCCTCTTTGTTCAATAGTCATAGGCCGTCAATCAAAGTCATAGTATGTTCTGGGCCATAGTCAAGAATTAGATCCAAAAACTTAAATAAACACAGATCCAAGTGAAGAGATTAGGCATTTTTCTTATATCCTTTTAATTTCATGTCACAAATAAAAATAAAACGTTCAAGTCTAGAAATAACCAACTTACAGAAATTAGATCTAGAATAGAAGAACGGCGATGATAAGATTCGTATATCGTTGCTCGAGGTTTGTTGATTTAGCCTTTGAATTCTTCACTTTGATTTGAATCTTCTCTTGAACAGATTTGAGCAGCATCTCCATGTCTTGAATTTATATTTTGTTTTAATTATTTAAGAAAATTTAGAGGGGAAGAAGCCATGAATCTTAGCAGCATAAGGATATAAGAGAATTGGTGCAAAGAGAATGAAGACTAGGGCTGTTTATATAGCTGCTCAAGACCTTATCGTACACGCAGCGCTGAGTCAGCATTGAACCCAGTTAAGAAAATAGTCCAGGTACGTAGATGAATCTAGTCAAACCTTATCATACACGCAGTGCTGAGTCAGCATTGGGTCCCACAAGCTATTTTGGCGTAGAAATTTGAATTTCGAATGAATTGTTTTGGCGTAGAAGTTTGATTTTCGAACTTTTGAATTTCTGTAATTTATTTAACTGTTTTATTCACATAAAATATTCTTATATGAATACAATTCCTCTAATGACCATTTTACGCGTATATATATACGCACAACTTTCATTTTATTTTCAAAATTCAAATGATGTTGCCATATTTCATTGACTGTAGCCTTATCTTGAATTTTATCTTTCGTATACATATACTTTTGCATATATATATATATATATATATTTATATTCTCATATGTATATATATATTTTCTTTATTTCCTTATATGTACGTTCTTATCCTTTCAAATTTTGAATTTGTTTACGTACATATATTTGCATGTTCAGTTGGCCTTCTCTAAAACAAAGATAAAAAATTATGCCGCCGCCAGGGTTTGAACCCCCGACCTCCATGCTACAAATCCAATGCCTTAACCAACTGAGCTACAGAGGCTTTTGTTAATAAGTCTTAGAACAATAATAATTATTGTTCTCTCCTTACTTCTCTTTTTCATGTTAGTTACAATACTTAAATTAAACAACTGCATGGATCTTTTTCTTTTAATTTTTCTTTTAAAAATTAATTATACTTTAATTTGAGAATCTTAATGTCACATAATTACGGGGTGTTACATTCTCCCCCACTTAAAAGGATTTCATCCCCGAAATCTTCAAGTTAGGAAGAATGTGTCCTACCATCCAATCACCCATCTACTCAACCATTCAATCACAGGCATTCATTGTCCTTAAAAGATTTCTAATGCTTTCATGTTCATATGCATAGTGTGTGTATATGTCTCTATCTAATGTAAAATCAGGCGGTCTACTGATTCAGTTGACCTCCTTAATGCAAATCATGTTAGTGCCATGCGTCCAATCATGCATGCAAACATCCCTAGTCATGTAAATACTACATGCGTGCATAGCCATTCATCCATATGCAACGTCCATATGATATCATATCAAGTTCAACTTATAAACAAATGCATATATGTAAATGCAATATGAGAGCGTCCGAACTTGATCTTGTGCCTAATACGTATGCATATCCATTCAAAAGCAACCATTAGCAACCACTTGCAACCATCAACCATAACATGTTTCAAATACATGTTTACATCCATTGGCTTCTACTTAAGGATCGAAGATACGAACTAGGTGATATACTTTGGAAAGGGAGAAACAATTATGCGTAAAGCTCCTAAAACAAAGAAATCAAGGATGCACCCTCAAGGAAAAGGGTATGATGCTAGTATCTAGCTTTCTTGAGCTTTATTCCACTGTATCTTAACTAATTTAACTTCACGATTGTGAAGTTCCGGATCTCTATTTCCAAAATAAACAGATTTCAATCACGGTACCAGGTATACGTACTAAGATGATTAGAGGTTTCCCTCTTATCCGCCATGCCATAACCATAAGAGTCGAAAGGTCACTACGTGCTCTTTGGAGTGCCTGCCACAACTATTCATCTCTCACGCAAACCATCCAAACCGAACTCGACATTCCTCAAGTACAAGCCCCAAAGGCCTAAACCAATATCAGACAAGCACCCAAGGAATATCTCCTCCGAATTTAGACGATCTACGTGAGATGATATAAGCAAACTCGATAGCTATTCTCAAATCCCTACTAACCAAAAATAAACTGGTCGGACCACCAATTGGATTTGAGACTCTAGTGGGATCTTTCTACTGTACAGGTACTATGGTGCAGAGACCCAACTATAGAAGTGGATACGAACAAATGAGAAGCGCTAGAACCTAAGGAAATAGTACGAACAGAAAACTAGACTCTTCCAATCGGACTACCTTTCTCCTAGGTACGCTTGGTGGCGAAAGCATGTACTTGTCCTTCTGAAAATCTTGTTCCTCGTTCTTGCCCTTGTCCTTAAGTATATGCCCTATCATACCCTAGTAAAGATACTTCCTCTTGTCTTAGGTTTTATAATTTCTTCCTCCTTCGTGTACTAAGTTTACATCCATGAATTCCTCATCCTAGGGTTATGCTCCTTAGCCAAACTCCTCATCCCCTTCCGTGTGTAGCCATGTTGACAAATCTCTCGAAAACTGCCTCCATCGTCCGGAAAACCTTATAAGCTTTGAAAGAAAACTGCCCGTAGATGAAACAACTACGGCTATGGATGGAAGCCGGACTTTGCCCTTCGATGAGGTTACCTCCCAGAAAGCCAGGAGCCCCAGAGACTCAAGAAAGAAGGAGACAAGAATTTAAACAGAGGAAGAGAAGATAGTGCATATGGCTTTCGGGAATATGCCTTTAAAACAAACCTCTTCTTTTGAAAATGCTTCTTTTAAAACCGTTTGAAAATAATTTTTCAAATCCTTTATCTGATCTGGTAACCTTCAGCTCTGATACCACGTGTAACACCCCACATCCGTTTGTGTCACTCACAAAGGGAATGCACTAAGTTCTGTGGAGCATTTCGGGTAAAAGATGCAGATAAATTACAAGACAGACAGAAATTAAACAGCGGAAAATAAAACTTTGCTTTATTGATAAAATAGTTTGTACAATGGTTTCTTACAATATCAGAGTATCATCTGTCTTACAAAATAAAGAAGCATAAAAACAACATTTATATTCCCCGATTTTAGTAAGAGCCAGCGATAGCATCTGAAAAGAGAATCCAAGCAAACTTCGACAAATCTTCAAGCTGGGAAAGAGTGGCAGTCCAATTTAACCTGAGCTAAACTATTCCCTCCTTTACTACCTGGGGGGGGGGGGGGAACGGAAGAAAAGAAGACGAAAGAAAAACAGAGTCAGACATAAAGCTTGAGTAAGTTCAGTAACTTCTAGCATGTGAACATGGAAAACAAAACGACATGAATTAACTGAATACAAGATTACACCATGACGATAGGGTCAACAAGATTAGACAAGGTAATCACAAGATATGCTAAGATAAGATAAACTGGATACGCTTTAATACTTTTGCCGCTTCGCTATTTCCTTGTTATACTGGTTTCTATATCTCTGCACCACCTAACTAGTGTCCTAACTAGTGATGTTAATCGTGATCCCATTCCCTGTATTTTCCATCGCCTTCAGGCACACATTTATTATTTATTACCTAGATCTAATCTAGGGTTTTTTATCAAATGCTTTCTAGCTTCTACTAGAGTTTTACGCTATCTGCTGAATGCTTCTCGGATTCGAGTTTGATGCCACCTAGGTCTAACTAGGAATTATGCATCCGAACGAACGATGCCCTTTAGTCTAGGACACACTACCTAGAGTGGTATATGTTCCTAGACTTTCCCCACGCATGTATCGCGAATCGCTATCGCTTGTCTAGATGCACATGTCCTGTAATGTGCTACCCGAGTTCCGTTGTCCGGGCTATTCTAGAAATAAGGAACTCGGTCGGGAGCTTTCAATATCTGCTGATGCAGATGCTAAGGTCTGTTTTTCCAGTGGCTATGGTCCCACTCGACCCCTCCCTCAACTAATGGAAGGCACCCTTGTAAAATGAGAACTGTACGAAGGCCCCTATCTGCCCCACTAATCTATGGCCAACAACACCCCGCAACCACAACTAGATAGCAAGTATGTGGTCCGTATGAGTTCTCCGCCTCCCCGCTTCACGTGTCTCGCTTGACTGAAGATGGTAGGTAGACGACAAGTTGCTATCACAGGGCTTCCGTCTTCTCGCCGAATCACGCTGGTCCATCCTAGTCTTTTGGTTGCCATATATTGCAACCAAGGCATACCCTTGGCTCTTCTACCGCAAACCTTAACCTCTGTGCGCCCAGGCGGATCATCTGCAGCCTCACAGAGGGATACCAAGAGTACCCTCACGTCCCCTCGAAGCCTCGGGCTTCGTATCCCAATTCATTGGAGTCTTCTTTAAAATCAGATGGACGTCCGCTCCTTCGTGTTATACTAAGAATTACTACTTAGTTCAACTAACTAAGATTTACCACTTAGTTTCAAAATTCTTGTTTTCTTAACTAAGTTTTTCTACTTAGTCCCCTTTTCAACTGAGGTTTACTACTTAGTTTTCTTTCTCGCCAGATTGGATTGGTTAAGTGTCTTTAGTCGATTCAAGCTATCTTAACCCCCTTTCCTTATCCTTTTAAACTGGTTAAGTGTTATCCCTTTATGCTTTTTACTTAACCCTATTAATTTATCATATTCTGATGGTTAAGCGTTCAAGTTTACTTAACCCTATGGTCTAGTCCAGCTAACATGTTAAATTGGCTAAGTGTATTACTTAACCCCAACCTCTAGTCTAATTAACATGCTAAATCGGCTAAGTGTATTAACTTTACTTAACCCCACCTTCTAGTCTAGTCAACATGTTAATTTGGCTAAGTATTCCCATAGACTTAACCCTCCCATTCTAGCTTTAACTGTGCTAAGTTGGTTAAGTGTTCCTTAACCTTCCCATTCTAGCTTAACTGTGTTAAGTTGGTTAAGTGTTCCTATGGACTTAACCTTCCCATTCTAGCTTAACTGTGTTAAGTTGGTTAAGTGTTTCTATGGACTTAACCCACCCATTCTTGCTTAACTGTGTTAAATTGGTTAAGTGTTTCTATGGACTTAACTCTCCCATTCTTGTTCTAGCTTTAATTAATAAATTAAAGCCGCAACCTCTCACATTAGACAGATATTGCTGCGGTTACTGGATGTGCCGGTCGGTTCCGGGCAGGTTTACACCGCAACTCAGTCTAACCTCGGGTTAGGCATATTCATGTTTTCTAAGTTCAAAGGGTTTTTTGATTAATTTCCAAATCTGGTTTTGAAAACAACCATCCCGTCCTTCGGATCAGTTAGGGATAGCCAGGGAGGGCAGAAAACTTGTATTTTCCAAACCCAAGCCTAGACACTATCCTCTCTATCACCCTAGAACCTTCTGGTCTATGTGTTATAAAAAGGGATGTTATCAAAATACCTTTCTTTTGTTTATAAATTGTTAACAATTTATTTCAAAAGCCCATTTCCCCTTTTTAAACAAACTTGGCCTATACCATTTTCATTTGTCATGCCTACTAGTATACTTATATTCCAGGCCCAAGTCCTAACGCAACTTGCAGTTTAGGCCATTTCCTATTTCATTGCCAAAACTAGATTAAATATCCTAGTTTATAATTTATGGCCAAAATTTTACCTACATGCAAGTTACATATTTTGTGGTAAATGAACAATTTATCATTTATGACAAATTCTATAAGTAAATTTACTCCTAATTTACTTATTTCATTATTACACTTTTAATGTACATTGTCACATTTATTATTATGGCCCGTTCCCTCTTATTTATCATATTTATACTTTTTGGTATGTAAATTATACCAAATTAAGTGTCACTAACCATAATTTATTCTAAACATGACAATTTCTGACAATTATGGCTAAATTCAAAATTGTGCTAATATACTTATTCCAAATCTATAATTAACACAATTTTGATTTAACATTCCTAATTCACAGTTTATGGTAAGACTAGAATTATTATTCTAGTTTACATTTCATGCCTAAAATTTAGCTTACTTGCTAATACTAAATTTAATATGTCAAACTTTTCCAATTTGCATTCCTATGAACATGCCATAATACATATTCCCAATTTATGCCAATTTCCAAGCTTATAACTACATTTATGTTCATTTTCATATTTTCCCCAAATTGCATTCCCAACGTTCGTATAATCGTGATTTAACCTAGATTGTAAATAAATCTAGATTCGCAGAAAATAGGGAATGAACCAAAGATGCTATGAAAAGGGATAATAACTGGCATAAAAGGTTTGGATAACGACGTAGGTTCAAGAATATGGGTAGACCTAACTTAATAGGTAATTTCCCATGGTCTAAAACCAATAGATAGAATAGGTTCAAGAACATGGGTAGACCTAACTGAACAGGTAAATTTCCACAGTCTAAAACCAAAGAAAAACAAGGAACAGATAAAATAGATAATCGGGTTTAGACCCAATTTCATAGCCACAAAACTTAAGCAACAATTTTCCTAATTATGAATCATAGGCAAAGTTTATAGTTATAGGCAATATTCATAGTCCAAAAGGGAAAATAATTCGCATAGTCACAAGTCATTGTCACAGGCAATGTCATAGTCATATGTTGTATGTCCCAAATCAAGGTTCATGTTCATAATTCAAAGGCAATAGGTTCATGGTCATAGTTCTCATAATCATGATCATAGGCATAGGAATATCCTCTTTGTTCAATAGTCATAGGCCGTCAATCAAAGTCATAGTATGTTCTGGGCCATAGTCAAGAATTAGATCCAAAAACTTAAATAAACACAGATCCAAGTGAAGAGATTAGGCATTTTTCTTATATCCTTTTAATTTCATGTCACAAATAAAAATAAAACGTTCAAGTCTAGAAATAACCAACTTACAGAAATTAGATCTAGAATAGAAGAACGGCAATGATAAGACTCGTATATCGTTGCTCGAGGATTGTTGATTTAGCCTTTGAATTCTTCACTTTGATTTGAATCTTCTCTTGAACAGATTTGAGCAGCATCTCCATGTCTTGAATTTATATTTTATTTTAATTATTTAAGAAAATTTAGAGGGGAAGAAGCCATGAATCTTAGCAGCATAAGGATAGAAGAGAATTGGTGCAAAGAGAATGAAGACTAGGGCTGTTTATATAGCTGCTCAAGACCTTATCGTACACGCAGCGCTGAGTCAGCATTGAACCCAGTTAAGAAAATAGTCCAGGTACGTAGATGAATCTAGCCAAACTTTATCATACACGCAGTGCTGAGTCAGTATTGGGTCCCACAAGCTATTTTGGCGTAGAAATTTGAATTTCGAATGAATTGTTTTGGCCTAGAAGTTTGATTTTCGAACTTTCGAATTTCTGGAATTTATTTAACTATTTTATTCACATGAAATATTCTTATATGTATACAATTCCTCTAATGACCATTTTACGCGTATATATATACGCACAACTTTCATTTTATTTTCAAAATTCAAATGATGTTGCCATATTTCATTGACTGTAGCCTTATCTTGAATTTTATCTTTCGTATACATATATTTTTGCATATATATATATATATATATATTCTCATATGTATATATATATTTTCTTTATTTCCTTATATGTACGTTCTTATCCTTTCAAATTTTGAATTTGTATACGTACATATATTTGCATGTTCAGTTGGCCCTCTCTAAAACAAAGATAAAAAATTATGCCGCCGCCGGGGTTCGAACCCCCGACCTCCATGCTACAAATCCAATGCCTTAACCAACTGAGCTACATAGGCTTTTGTTAATAAGTCTTAGAACAATAATAATTATTGTTCTCTCCTTACTTCTCTTTTTCATGTTAGTTACAATACTTAAATTAAACAACTGCATGGATCTTTTTCTTTTAATTTTTCTTTTAAAAATTAATTATACTTTAATTTGAGAATCTTAATGTCACAGAATTACTGGGTGTTACACCTAGCCATCGCCTTTAACTAAGCTGGAGGCTCTAACCAAGTCGTTACCGCCGATAGCATCACCATCGCCGTTAACTTTCAACATCTTCATCGTCATTGTCGATATCATCAGCATCACCTTCATCGTTTTTTCATAATCGTCGATTTCCCTCCCCTAAAATTTCTTTGAGAATCATCATCCTATCTCAATCATATTGTACCATGTCTGTGTCCCAATTATCCGCCATCTGCACCCTCATCATTGTTTATCTAAATTAAAAAATAAAATCATACTGTAGCACGTCCTCTTCTCAATCATCATTGATCTGAATTAAAAAAAGACATCAGTAATACTAAAAGTGCTAAATTAACTTAGCATTAAATTATAATAATGTCATATTAGTTTTTCTATAGTTCAAAAATAGTAAATTGTATTATCGTTTTGCATACAGTTACAATGCTATGTCAGTCTATCATTTCATATATCATGAATATTTTACTAGACTCTACAATAAAAATGCTACTAAACTATCACTTTGCAATTCTGAAATCATATATGCAATATTTTAAGATAATATTAGAGTTAGTGCACTTTAATAACAAAGTCCATTAGCATATTTAAAGTAGGTAAAATGCTAGTCTAGCATAGCACATGAGTTACAAAATCTGCTATCATCTTTATAAAATGCAAAATGATAGTTCAATATAGCATTTAGTTATAATTCACATGATTGTGATTGAGTTGTGTTTATTTTACCATTTTTTATGTATACAAATTGATAGTTTAACATAGCATTTAAATTACAAAGTCCACTAGTTTAAAATATTCAAAGTGAAAGTTTAATATAACATTTAAGTTATGAAGTTCGATAACAAGATAGCAATGTGAGAAATAAAAATTAATATGTCATTGTAAGCACAAAGTCCAATTAGCATATTTTTATAGTTGAATATGATAGGTAAATATAGCATTGAAAAAAGTGATAGGCAAACGTAAGTTGACATAATTGTATTTGAATATGTCAGTTTATTTTTCTATGTGTATATTATGGTGAATGATAAATTATAGAACATAGCATTCAGTGTTTGCAAGATGATAGACAAAAATTACATAAATAGCTATAGAATGATAAGTAAATAGAGCATTGAAAAAAATGATAAGCAAATATAGCATGACGTTGAATATGTCAATTTGTTTTGTTGTGTGTATTATGGTGAATGATATATGATAGAGGAGCATAACATTTAGTGTTTGTAATAAGATAAACAAAAGTTAGATGAATAGTTGTAGAATGATAAATAAATATAGCACTGAAATAAATGATAGACAAACATGGCATGACATAATTATAGTTGAATTTGTCATTTTGTTTGATGTGTGTTATAATGCAATGATAAATGATAAAGGAACATAGCATTCATTTTTTTGAATAATATTGACAAAAGTATTGTATGTGTGTGTGTATGTGTGTGTGTGTGTGTGTGTGAATGATAGACATACATAACGATGAAAAAAATGATACACAAACATAGCATGATGTATTTACATTTGAATATGTTACTTTGTTCGCTTAAAGTATTATGTTGCAATGATAGAGAAAAATAGCATTCGGTAATTGATTGGTGATAAGCAAAAACAAGATGAATAACTATAGACTAATAGACAAATATAGCATTGAGAAAAAATGATAAACAAACATAACATGAAAAATTATAATAGCCATAACATGATAATATAGCAAGGACATGGGATCGATCAAGTGCTCGGTCAAGAGCCTTATCATGGGCTCGGTCAAGTGCCCGTTCATAGGCTCAGTGTAGTTCCCGGCCATGGGCTCGGTCAATAGCCCGACCATGGGCTCGGTCAAGTGCTTGGTCATAGGATTGGTCAAATGCTCAGTCAAGGGCTTGGTCATGGCCTTAGTCATGGGCTCGGTCATGAGCTCGGTCAAGGGCATGGTCATAAGCTCAGTCATGGGCTTGGTCAAGGACTCGGTTATGAGCTCGATCATGGGCTCGGTCAAGGTCTCGGTCATGGGCTCGGTTATGAACTCGATCATGGGCTCGATCAATTGCTTGGTCATAGGCAACTAATAAGATGATATATTGGTTTATCATTTTTTTTCATTGATATATTTACTTATTATTCTACGGCTATCCATCTAATATTTCTATATGATCCATGCAACTAATAAGATCATATATTGAACTATCATTTTAAGATTATTTTTTATTTAAAAAATATCATGACTAAAATGGTATATTAAGTATGCCGACATGGCTTTGCGTGTATAACATTTTGTTTTGAGAAGTATTGACAAAGGTAAGATGTGTATTTATAGAATGATAGACATATATATCACTGAAAAATGATAGAAAAACATAGCATGATATAATTACAGTTGGATATGTTACTTTGTTTGCTTATTGTGTTATGTTGTAATGATACATAATAGAGAAAAATAACAATATTCGGTATTTGACAGATGATAGACAAAAGCAAGATGAATAGCTATAGAATGATAGAAAAATATAGCATTAAGAAAAAGTGATAGATAAACATAGCGTGTAGAATAGATCTGCACCGAAAACATATTGTTTAACCGTAAAACTAAAAGAAATGCAAAAGACGTACAAACTCAAACTTAAGCGGGTACTCATGGGATGCAAATGACGTTCGGACTCATGCTTAAGCTGGTACTTATGTGATGCAAAGGACGACAGGACTCTAACCTAAGCGGGTACTTACGAGACGTGAAGGACGACCAGACTCAAGCCTAATCATGTACCTTTGAAAACCAATCTATACCCAAACATACTTTTAACCGAACAAACGGAAAGAATGCATACTACGGTCAAACTCAAACCTAAGCGGGTACTTATGAGTCATAAAGGACGGCCAGACTCAAGCCTAATTGGGTACCTTTTGAAAATTAATCTATACCTAAAACATATTGTTTAACTGAGCAAACTAAAAGAATACAAAGTATGGCCAGGCTCAAACCTAAGCGGGTACTTACGAGACGTAAAGGATGGTCGGACTCAAGCCTAATCGGGTACCTTTATAAACCAATCTATACCCAAAACATATTGTTTAACCGAACAAACTAAAAGAATGCAAAGGACGGCCAGACTCAAACCTAAGCGGGTACTTACGATATGCAAAGGACGACCAGACTCAAGCCTAAACAGGTACCTTTGAAAATAAATCTACACCCAATACGAGTTGTTTAACTAAACAGGTAACTACGATACATAAAAGATATCCGGACTCAAGGCCTAATCGGTTACCTATGACACATAAAATACATCCGGACTCAAGGCCTAATCGGGTACTTCAGCAACGAATCTGCACCCAGTAGGGATGGTTTGACCAAGCATCTAACTATGACACGTAAAAGACATCCAGATGCAACAACTAATCAGGTACCCATGACATGTAAAATACATCCGCACGCAAAGCCTAATCGGGTACTTCAGTAATGAATCTGCACCCAGTAGGGATCGTTTAACCGAGCAGGTAACTATGACATGTAAAATTTATCTGGGCGCAAGGCCTAGTCGGGTACCTATGACATGTAAAAGACATCCGAACGCAAGTCCTAATCGGATAATCTACACCCAGTAGGGATTGATTAATGGAAAGGGTACCTATGACACGTAAAAGACATCCAAACGCAAGGCCTAATCGGGTACTCATCACACGTAAAATACATCTGCATGCAAGGACTAATTGGGAACGTCAGCAACCAATCTGCACCTAGTAGGGATTGATTAACCAAGCGGGTACCTATGACACACAAAAGAGATTCATACACAATCCCTTATCGGGTACCTATGACACGTAAAATACATCTGCATACAATGCCTAATCCGGTACTTCAGCAAGGAATCTGCACCCAGTAGGGAGTGATTAACCGAGCGGGTACCTATGACACGTAAAAGACATTTGGACATAAGGCCTAATCGGGTACCTATGGAGCGTAAAATACATCCGCACGCAAGGACTAATCTGGTACTTCAACAACGAATTTGCACCTAGTAGGGATTGATTAAACGAGCAGGTATCTATAACATGTAAAAGACATCCGGATGCAAAGCCTAATCGTGTATCTATGACACGTAACATATATCCGCACATAAGGCCTAATCGGGTACTTTAGAACGAAAATGCACCCAGTAGGGATTGGTTAACTGAACGGGTAACTATGACACGTAAAAGACTACCGGACGCAAGGCCTAATTGGGTACCTATGACACGTAAAATACATCTGCATGTAAGGCCTAATCTGGATTTTCTGCAACTAATCTGCACCCAGTAGGGATAGATTAACCAAGTGGGTACCTATGACACGTAAAAGACATCCGGACGCAAGGCCTACTTGGGTACCTATGACATGTAAAATACATCTGCATGCAATGCCTAATCGAGTACTTCAGCAATGAATATGAACCCAGTAGGGATTGTTTAACCAAGCAGGTAACCATGACATGTAAAAGATATTCGGACGTAAGGCCTAATCGGGTACATATGACGTGTAAAAGACATCCAGACGCAAGGTATAATCGGGTACTTCCGCAACGAATCTGCACCAAGTAGGATTGATTAACCGAGCGGGTACCTATGACATGTAAAAGACTTCCGGACGCAAGACCTAATCAGATACTTATAACATGTAAAAGACATATGGACGAAAGACCTAATCAGGTACCTATGATACGTAAAAGGCATACGGACGTAAAGCTTAATCGGGTACTTTAGCAATGAATCTGCAACCAGTAGGGATTGTTTAACCGAGTAGGTGACTATGACACATAAAAGACATCCGTAAGTAAGGCCTAATCAGGTACCTACGACACGTAGAAGACATCCGGACGCAAGGCCTAATCTTGTATTTTAGCAACGAATTTGCACCCAGTAGGGATTGATTAACTGAGCAGGTACCTATGACACGTAAAAGATTTCCGGATGCAAGGCCTAATCGGGTACCTATGACATGAAAAATACATCTGCACACAAGGTGTAATCGGGTAATTAAGCAGTGAATATGCACCTAGTAGAGATTGATTAACCGTGGGTACGTATAACTGTTAAATGACACCCGGACGCAAGGGATAATCGGATACCTAGGACACGTAAAATACATCCGTACGCAGGGCCTAATCGAGTACTTCAACAACAAATCTTCACCCTGTAGGGATTGTTTAACAGAGCAGATAACTATGATACATAAAAGACATCCGGACGCAAGACCTAATTGGGTACCTATGACACGTAAAATGTATCCACACGCAAGGCCTAATCGGGTACTTCAACGACGAAACTGCACTCTATATGTATTGATTAGCCGAGCGGGTACCTATGATACGTAAAATACATCTAGATGCAAGGTCTAATCGGGTACCTATGATACGTAGAAAAAAATCCGCGCGCAAGGCCTAATCGATACTTCAGCAACCCAGTAGGGATTGATTAACCGAGCAGGTATGTATGATACGTAAAAGATATCTGAATGCAAAGCCTAATCGGGTACCTTTGAAAACCAATCTATACCGGAAACATATTGTTTAACCGAACAAATTAAAAGAATGCAAAGGAACGAATGGAATTTAATGAATGATAGTAAAAAATATCACATTTATACTTATCGAATGTACCATACAATAATCAATCTGTCATTTGTAGTATTAATTAGTGCATTATGAAGTATCAGATTGTATGGAATGTGTTGAATGATAGTCTAAAATATCATTTGTAGTTTTAAAGTGCATTACAGTACATCAAATGTGCCGAATGATAAGTAAAAATTTCATTTCTATTTTCAAAGTGCATTAGAACATATTGAATGTGGCGAATGATAATTGAAATAGTTTAATGTAGTGTTTTACTTATGAAGTTCACTACCATGTTTAAAAGAATTAAAATGATATTTTAATATAGAATTTTAATAACCAAGTCCATTATCATGTTTGTAATATGCAAATCTATAGCTTAATGTAACATTTTAATTATGAAGTTCACCATCATGTGTATGATATTAAAAAATAGTTTAGTGTAGCATTTTTAACAAAGTGCACTAGTATGTTTAGAATATTTAAAATGATAGTTTAATATAGCATTTTAGTTATGAAGTACACTACCATTTTATTTATGATATATGCAGTATTCAAAATAAAGCAACTCAATGAGCAAGCAAACAAACAACTGATGCATTATATTTTATGCACAGTTTATCGTTTTTTGAAACATACAAGTAATTTTATCACATCAAAATCAAATGTATACATAGCAAAAGAGCACAATCATCACGAAACAACATGATGCAGCAGTGACACAAGTGATGCAACGACAAGAAAACAGAATATAACGTTCAATTATACATTATACATATAGAGTCATAAAGATAAGCTTATATAGCATTTGATTCTTAGTTCGTTTCAAAACAACATATCTAATCATCATCTTTACCTGTAGCACCACCACTATCGACCTTAACCTCCACTCCACTACCGTTGTTCATATGAAATTGGCCATCTACATCATCGCTTGAGTAGCCATCGTCCAGTCGCCATCGCCTACAACCCATCATCTTCGCTAAAGGAACGACTGTTGTCTTCGCCTAAAGGAGCACCGTCGACGCCTATGGTTACACTGTCGACGCCATTTCTTCTGATGCGGCGCTGCCTATTCTAGTGAAGTCGTTTCCTCATATACGATTGATTCGAGAAGAGATTTGAGTGACAAATAGATGATTGAGAAATGAGATAGAGTTTGAGATGGAAGAAGACACCCGATTTAATAATCGATCAAATAATTTCCTTCGTCAAAATTACAAATGTTGCGTCCTTCTAATATAAAAATTATACCCGCGTCCTTGAGGAAAAAAACTGAACAATATATTTCCTTATGTCGATTTTCAAGAACTAAGAAAAGCAAGTACATAGATGCTAAAAATGTAAACTTCCATACTACGTTGTCCTCTCCACTTCCATAATCTGAGATGTTTCCCTAGGCGGTCGCCTGACTAATAGCTATAGGGCTGGGTTTTCCTGTTAAATTTGGATGATTCAAATGTTTGTTGAGGAAAAAATTTGTTGATTAGTTCAACCAATTAATTAATTTGGCTTGCATATGAAAAGATATGAAATGATATTTGACAGAAAACTAATAATTAGTCAATATGAAGAAATAATTGATTAGGCATGGAAAATCCACCAATCAAAGGAAATGATGGAAACCAAGATCACACCATCTATTTGTATTAAAATCAAATCATGCAATTTGGAAACATATTTGGATAATCTTAAAATTATTTTTTCTTATCTCCAAGCAACCCTTCATTATCAGGTCTATTTAAATGAATGAATTTTATCTTCATATATATATATATATATTAGAGTGTGAGAGCATCCACCATTATCCTTCTCTCTTTTGTATTCTTTCCTTAATTAGAATAAAAGAAGTCATTGGGTCTCGGTGAATGTAGGATATTCATATCTGAACCACTTTAGATCTTATGTGTCCCTTATTTCTACTAACATTACCGTGAGACTTCATAATTGATTTTCTTTTTCAGTTTCATTGGCATCTATTATCAGAAATGTTATTGTCACATGCTGCTGCTTGTGCTTGTGACTCCTTGTGCTTGTTACTCCTTGTGCTCCTGCTTGCGTGTGCTGCTGTTAGTAGTGTTGTATTTGGGTGTATTCTTTTCTAATAAGTGTAATGTATTTGTTTATGTTCTTTTATCTTTGCTTTAGGTCTTAGTGTCTTATTGGGCCTGAGTGGGCTGACTCTTTTATTTTGTTTAGTCTTTCGTATAAATACATGTAGTCTGTATTTCGAGAACTTAAGCTAATATAGTTTAAAATGGTTTTCCCTCTTTAATTTTTCAACATGGTATCAAAGCTTGTTCGATCTAAATAATTAAACTTTTATTTCTCTTATTCTTTCATCTTTAATCATGATTGAGAGTAAATGGGTAATGGATATTATGCAGATAATGTCAAAGATTACAGATCATAAATTGGGGGATTCGAATTATTTTGATTGGTGCAAAACCTTTTCGATGGTATCTTCGAAGTGTTGACAAGGATGATCATCTCAGGAAAGATCCACCAAACGAAGATTCTAACAATAAGGATGATCAGGTATAGCTTAGAGATGATACATGATTGTTTCTTTAAATCGGAAACACTATCGATACCAGTGTTATTAGCTTGGTTAATCATTTTGGATTTGTGAATGAGTTGATGGTTTACTTAGAGTTTTTATACTCTGGAAAAGGAAATCTTAGTAGAATGTATGATATATGTAACTTATTTTATCAAGCTGAAAATCAAGATCTGACTCTATGAACTATTTCATGAATTTTAAGAAATGTATGAGGAATTTAATCAACTTCTTCCTATTAGTTCAGATATTAAGATCCAACAGCAGCAACGTAAACATGTGGCTATTATGAGTTTTTAGGTGGTCTCCCATCTGAGTTTGAATCAGAAAAGTCACAGATATTGTCAGGATCAGACGTTAATTCTTTACATAAGTAATTCCAAAATCAAATTTTCAGAAAAATTGTGGTATAATCGTTTATGAACTATAAAGAAAGGATTTTCAATAAATTGAATATCGATTTAACTTGGAATTAAAATGTTGAGTTTGAAATAAAAAATGTCTTATTTCGAAGATGTATAGTCCTATTTGAATACATATATCAAAATAATAATTTAATATCAATGGATTTGATTGTTTTGAAATCGATTTATATTTTATCGATTTGATCCAAGATTAGTTTGTCTCAGGTCCCTAATAAGTTTCAAAATTCACGTCACATCCAATCAAACGTTTCAAATAAATTACATACCTATTTTTTTCGAAAAATCATCAAAAAAATCATGAAAATCCATAATTAAATACAACAACTAATCATCATCAAACTCGAGTGTTAAAACCTCCAAAAAAAACGACTCAAAAACCAAAAAACAGCGAAACATCAGTATATTGCATCAAAAGATGCACTTATTTGTAAATAGTTGCATACATTCATGCATATATTTCAGTTATGCATCAAACAGCAATACAAATGCTTATATGTGTGCTGAAATTGTGGAATAAACGTATCATTTCAAACATTTATTCATTCCTGGGCTGTTTTTCAAGCACTCACGGTTTTCAGACATTGTTGCAGACATTTATGCACTTATACAGAATAAACGCATAGATTCATGCACATATTCAGAAGCCTTCATCCTTTTTAACTTTGTTGCATACATGTATGCATATATACGGAATAAATGCATACATGTATGCAACTATTCGTAACGCATGCAGCTCAATTCAACTTTGTATGCATACATGTATGCAACTATTACAAATATATGCATACATGTATGCATATATTCACACAGATTTAAAAGAACATTATAATGATAAACTTGAGAATACTTAATAAAATATTGGGAGTTAAGTAAAATGGACAACGCCATTGCGTTCGTCTCGGGATTCTACTTAAGGTAGACCCTAAGTTTGCTTAAAAAGGATATTGTATGAAGAAGTTATTAAGCCTAGAAGTTTGTATATGCACAAGAGAATTATATACATATATATAAAAATAATAAAACATATCCAGAATTCGAAATCAGAGTGGGAAATAGGGGGAAATCATCCTTTTAAGGGTCGACCCCGTCCCTTATGCATGTCAACCAATGGGTCACCCCACCACAGGGGTGATGACCCCGGGGTCGACCCCACCGAGATCTGGGCAGATTTTTGCCCTGCACCTGGACACAGTTCTAAACGAGATTCGTTGACCTTAGGCTATAAATAGGACCTCGTTTTCATTGTTTTTATTCAACAAAAACAATGGAGACAACGAGGTCCTGCCCCAACTCAGTTTGAACTAGCCTATTCTTCTTCAGTAACAAGTTATACGTATTCAAGGATCTGTGTTACATCATCTACAATCACTTCTTTGTTCTTTACATCCACATTGAGTTTATGTTCTAAACACCTAAAATGTAATCTTGACAAGTTTATATGTGTGGATCTAAGCCTATGCCTGTTAGTAATCTAAATCACAACAGATCTGCCATTGCTTGTATACCTAATTTACTGCTTAGATCTCATATGCCCATTCATGATATCACTATTCTGTTAGTTTGCTTAATCATGTCACCGTACGCCTATTCTGTTAGTTTGCCTAATCATGTCACTGTATGCCTATTCTGTTAGTATGACCAATTCTATCATCATATGCTAGTTTTATATACCATGCCTATTCTTCTTCTCTTCTCTCCCTCTTTCGCTTTTTCTTTTATAGCCAGGCTACCTTCGAACCTAGGCCAATCGTTGAAATACGCAAGCGCATGAAATTGGGAATGATAATTTGGGGCATAATTCATATAGTAAAACATGGTTGGGAATTTTGGGCATAATTTGTACTCTGAGCCAAAACTTGGGATTTGGGGGCATAATTTATATCTTAATCTAAACCATAATCTAGGGCATTACTTATATCGTATTTCAAACGGGAATTTGGGGCATAATAAACATGAAAATTTGGTTAGTAATGAACATGCCTAGATTTGCAGTAACTAGAAACTGTAACCGCGCTTAGACACGGGGTTAGACTCCACTTGTAGTAGAAGCCTTCCTGGAACCGCTCGGCATATCCAGCGTCCACAAGTAGTGAATCTAATGTGAGGGGTCTAAGTGAATAAACGTACACATAATGGTGCTAAGACACGAGGTTAAGTCCGACTTGTGGTAGAAGTCTGCCCCGACCCAACCGACATATTCAGCATCCATAAGTGGTATACTTAATGTGGGAGGTCTAGCACATTAATAACCATAAATGAATAAATGGTAGTAAACTTGCAATGCTTAACCTGTTTGAATCTGTGAGGGTTACATGAAACTGTTAACTTAAGTAGGGGTTAAGTAAACTTGCTTGAATCAGTGGGAGGGTTAAGTTAATCTTATTAAATGTGTGGGGACGGGTTATACATATAAACCCGACAAACTTAACCCATTGGGGTTATGCAATCTTGATTAAACTGGTAGGCATAACCTGTTGAAATCCTAGTAGTGTGGATGCAAGCCTAGGGGGAAGCTTGAATCATCCTGTGTATGGGACCCATATCAGTCAGTAACCTATATCGGTATTAAACGGAGAACCCTGAACTAGGTTGGGGTAAGGGAACGCTTACTGAGTTGGTTGTAAGAGGTCCATCTAAGGGACGGTGTGGGTGGCGTATTCCGAAGGGGTCATGCATGGGACCAGATTCCAGGAAGGATTAAGACGCCATGAGACCTGTAGATATGGTTTGTGCACATCTTGTAAACAATGGGTTGCCACTGTAGAAAGTGATACATCCTACTATGGGGCCAGCACAGGGTATCTACGAGTTAGGGAGCCGATCGATTGGGGGTCGTAATTAGGGTACATTTAGTCCAGCTTCATTTAGGAGCCCGTTATTGTAGTTGGGGGCAACACCCGTCAGTTATGTTGGGCTACCTATTATTGTATGGTGTAAAACCTCTGACTAGATGTACACCTAAGTCTTACCATCTTGTACTTGTTGGGATCATCTTGTTTTTGTGATACTAGTAATGGTGTAGAGAAAAGTACTTGAGAAGCGCAATATATCTTTTCTATTTATCATGTTTACCTTGTTATACCTGCCTTATGATATTGTTATCTCTCTCATCCAGTTTATATGCCTGTCATGATGCTTTTACTTATTTATATGCTAAAAGTAACTGGACTCGCCAGACTTTATGTCTAACCCATTTTGTTACCTCTTCTCTCGCTTCTGTTTCCCCCCTAGGTTCTCAGGGTGGGGATACTCAAGCTTGATTAGGATTCTCCTTTCGTTCTACTTGGAGCTACTTAGAGGTACCGCTTGATTTCGTATCTTCTCTACTATGGCTATATTTTTGGGATTATGCTCTTTTTATGTATTATTGTACTTTTGATGATAATTTTGGTACAAAACATAAGTTCTATGTTTTCAGCATTTCAGATTTATTATGTAATCGGGTTTGGACCATGAAGCTTTTCTATTTAATGAAGTTTTTAATTCCACTGTTATTTTATATCTGTCTTGTGATGTTTCTGTATCTGTTTACCTATAACGCTTCACGAAACTCCATGCATTCTAATAAAGAGTGACATTAATGGGCGTGGGGTGTCACATTTGGTATCAGAGCTAATGGTTACCAAATCGGATAAAAGATATTGAAAATTGTTTTCAAAAGTTTTAAAAGAAAGCATTTTCAAAAGAAAAGTCTGCTTTGAAAAACATATTCCCCAAAGCCATATGAAGTATCTTTCAATTATCTGTTTGAATCCCTTTTTCCTTTTCTTTTCAGCATGTCTAGGGAACCTAATATTCCTGAGGGAATGCAGATACCGGCTTAGTTTCATAAGTATTTGGAGGCAACGGCACCTGCCGAAGGCCAAGCAGACGCCCCTCCCCCAGCTATAGCCGATGTTCCTCCCCTCCTCCGCGTGCTGATAATTTCTCTAAGATATGCAAAGATTTCTGTGCTATAGGCAGGAAAGCCATTCTTAGGAACCGAGACTTTCATAAAAGCAAGGAACTGGCTAAAAGAGACGGTGGATTTGTTTGGAATTTTTGAAGTTGACGATCGTAGGAAGATTCATTTAGTCATTTGGCAGCTGAAGGATAAGGCCTCGTTTGGTGGGAAGTGACACAAGCAGGACATCCAGTCGAAACTTGGGATGATTTCCGATAGAGATTCGAGATGAAGTTTTTTTCTCAAGCTGAGCGAAGTATGAAAATAGAAAGGTTTTTGGCACTTAAGCAAGGAGGCATGTCTGTCAAAGAGTGTGTTAATAAATTTAATCAATTGGCAAGGTTTGGTTTGTAGCTAGTAAATACTCCACATAAAAAAGCTTTGAGGTTTGCTAGAGGATTGAATGAACCCCTCCATGGGTGAAACACACCACCTCCGTTAGGGTCACTCTCAAAGGGAATGCCCTAATTTTGGTGGAGGTTTATAAGTATAAGTCATAGATACACAAGACAGATATAAATACACATATTTTTGAACAGTGGAAAACAGCAGCAACTTTTATTTCATCAAAATACGTGTTACACAAACCATGCCATAACTGTCTTACAATACTTTCAAAAACATTACATTTTCATAATTGTCTTGATTTCATAACTTAAAGAAGCATAAAAACATAAGTAAACTGCATAAGTCCCCATAAGTGCTATCAAAAGCCATAGTCCAAAACGAAAGAGATCTAAGCAATACATTCTCTCTCTTCAAGCTAGATGTGAAACTGGTCAAGCTGCGGTATTCCCTCCCTGTAGACCGGGGGGGGGGGGTCGAAAGAAAAGAAGACGAAAGAAAAGTAGAGTCAGACATAAAGCCTGAGTAAGTCTAGGACTATTCAGTCTATGAATAAAGAAATGAGAATGATTAGTATAAACAGGAAATGGGGGAGAACCATAAACTAAGTTAAGTTGTCTAGAGTCGAATATACTATCGTACCCATATTAATCTCTGCACCCCTATTAACTAGTTCCCAACAGGCACCCTACAATCAGGGTAAAGTGATCCTTTTTAATGATCGGCTCCTACTCGCATAGTTACATGTGTCTTACGGCCCCCGATGTTGTAGCTACCTATGCTGGTCCCACCGTGGGGTGTATCAAGTCCCATGGTGGCGGCCCGACACAATTCTAGAATGCACAGGTATACTACTGGTGCCCAGTGCCTAATTTTTCTGCGTCGGAGTGTGTGCACGACCGCACCCCGTTAGAACCTACACTGCTGCACCACCGCCGTCGATTTGAACTCTTACAGTCAGCCCAGTAATCGTGCCCCACCCTGCCTAGTTCAGGGTATCCTGATACACCTTGTAGGGTTACTGCTGAAAAGGGTCCCCCGCTACTAGGTTTTCTATTTCTGGCCAACATGCTAAGTTGGTTAAGTGTTCTGTAAACCTAACCCCCAATCAGTCTGTATAGTTTAGCATGTTCAATTTGATTAAGTATTAATTTACTTAATCCTATCAATCCTGACTCAGCCTTAATTGTCTTATTAAAGCCTCGACCACTCACATTAGACAGGTATTGTTGTGGCTGCCTGTTGCCAGTTTGGTACGGGCAGTCTTACGCCACAATTCAATCTAACCTCGGGTCTTTATTGGGCTCAATGTTTAACCACCCACATTGGATAGGTATTGTTGTGACTACTGGACAACCGGGCGGTTCCAGGCAGGTTTACATCACAACTCAATCCAACCTCGGGTTAAACACATCGTATTTTCTAAGTTTACATATTTTGTTTTTTTCTTGTTATATGTAAATATTTGCAGCCCATTATTCAAATTCATCTTTATTGGGTAAAATTAATTTATACCACTTAAATGTTCTCAAGGTCGTTGGCATTCGACAGACATGCCAATATATGTGTTTTATATTTTTACCCCAACGTCAATACCCCCGTTTTATACGTTCGCTATAATATAACATATGTTGGGTTTAACATTTAAACCCAACTTAGCCACATTAAAAAGGGGAGGCTTAGAACATGGTGTTTATATATTCTAAGTAACATCAAAAGGGGTATATGTTTGCATGAACTTGCAACATAACGATCTAACTAATATAAATTAGGCACTTGTAAACTTGCATTGTAATAGCATATAATCTTGACATGAAACATACCTAACATGAATCATGGTTTTAGTCTAGTCATGTAAACTTGCATTTAAAAATGTGAATCTAACTTAATTATGTGTCACATATATTATCATATGAGTTTGATAACAACATAGGCCTAAAACATGTTTTCAATTAGGCATAACACCAAACGTAATCTAGTCATGTTCATAGGATTAACATAAGTTCACAAAGATGCTTGCTTTTGTCACTAATACAAAAGTATGGCTTTACACTTGAATCATGATGCCAATTCCAACATAAATCCATATGAATCATAAAACTCAATTGGATCCAACAACACTAAAAATGATCATAAAAATATACATAGATGGATCTAAAATCATGTTGGCATAATGGTGAATCCTATACTTGCATGAGTCTCAACTTTGTTGTAATAAACTACCAGAAACATATAGTTGTTAACTTTCAACATGAATCATATACTTGCAAATATCCAATAGGTCTAACATCGTTATACCACAACATCCCAAATCGATTCATAATTAGAATCATAGCAACATACAATTATGAATTATCATCACCATAAATTAAGTACAATTCCATTTCTCATTATACACAAATCAAAACACAATTATTCATTCACATCGGAATAGCACTCTACTTACAACGTATGACGAATTTTCAATTCAGGAATCTGAATTCTGAATTTGGAGATGCTATCCTTTGTTGTAGGCGTTGTTTTGATTTAGTTGGCGTTGCTTTAAGCTTTTGAGTTGTCTCCTTATCGTCTCTCATTTTTGACGGCTACTCCTAGTCTCTCCTCAGCAGCATGACAGTCTCATTCTCATTTTTATTTGTATGAATTAGGTGGAGTCTTAGGTCCTTTTTATAGAGTTTGTGAATTGATTAGAACCGTCGATGGAGCTTGGATTAATAATAGCCGTTCGTTTGAAATAGATACCAATCATGAGCTGACACCTAGCCCTAGTGACAAGCCAAAGCATAGAAATTCGGCCAAGCACAGACCAGGCCAGCCCGGAGGGGCTGGGTTCTACCTGGCTCAGAGGCCAGGTCGACTACCCAGTCGACCCCAGGTCGACTACATAGTCGACCTGGGTGCCCCAGGTCGACTACCCAGTCGACCTAGGTGCCTTGGGTGGGAAAATTCCCGCCCAGCCCAATCTAGGTCCGATTTTTCGAATTTTGAATTTGTTTCTGAATTGTTTCTGTCTGTTTGAATTTTAAACTGAATTCTGAAACTTCCGGAGGTCATATCTCCCTCATACGGAGTCCGTTTTACGCAAACTCGGACTTTATCTCAAGCAGAATTCCGAGACGAACGCAATGGCATATCCCGTTTCCCTTAATTCTTTGATTTGAAATTAATCATACTTTAATTTGTGAATTTCACTGTTATAGAATATACGTGGTGTTACATTCTCCCCCACTTAAAAGGATTTCGTCCCCGAAATCCTCAAGTTTAGGAAGAACGTATATCCTAACATCCAAACGTCCATCTACTCATCCATCAAACACAAGCGTCCATTGTCCTTAAAAGACTTCTAATGCTTCATGATCATATGCGAAGTGTGTGTATATGTACTTATCTAATGCAAAATCAGGCGGTCTACTGATTCAGTTGACCTCCTTAATGCAAATTAAGCATGTGTCATGAATCCATTATGTATGCAAATTTTCCTATTCATGATTCTACATGAGTGCACAATCATTCATATAAATGCAACATCCATATGAAAACACATTAAACTTCAACCATATACGAATATAAATACATATATGCATATGCAATATGAAGTGACTGAGCCGATCTAAAACCTAGATTGTGTGTGTATATGCAACCACGAGCAACCACTAGTAATCACTTGCAACCACTTGCAACCATCATCCATAACATGTTTCAATTACATGTTTTCATCCAAAGGGTTTCTACCTAAAAGACAAGGTCGAGGAGATATACCTAAAAAGATAGATAAAAGTGCAACTTAAGGAAAAAGAAAGATCAAAGATGTACCCTCGAAAAGAAAAGGGTAGGCTGCGCGTATTCTAACCTCAGTTTCCCAAGTCGCGTCTTCCTCGGCGTCGCTCCACTAAACTTTGACGAGCTTGACTTCACGGTTGCGTATCTTTTTCACTTCAGTTCCTAAGATGCGTGTTGGAACTCTTCTCACGGTTGCTTCGCGTTCCACTTCAGCTTCTTCAAGGATGTTTGGCTCTACCACTTCAGCAGATTCATATAGACATTTTCGGAGGTGCGAAACGTGAAAGACGTTGTGAACTCGGGCCAGCTTCTCGGGTAGCTCTAATCTATAGGCCATTTTCCCAATTTTCTCGATAATAGGAAATGGTCCTACAAATCTCAGAGCTAGCTTTCCATTGGGTCCAAAACGAATAACGTTCCTTAGTGGAGATACCTTAAGAAAAACTCTGTCCCCAACCTCAAATTCAAGGCCGGTCCTCCTCTTGTCGGCGTAGGATTTTTGTCTATCTTGGGCCGTCTTCATTCTTCTCTGTATTAAATCTACTTTCTCTGAAGTATCTCGGATCATATCTGGTCCAAGTATGAGCTTGTCAGTAGACTCCCACCAATAAGTGGGCGATCGGCACGGTCTTCCATATAAAGCTTCGAAGGGCGCCATTCCGATGGTGGCTTGGTAGCTGTTGTTGTAGGCAAATTCCACCAAAGGAAGATGGTTTACCCACGTCCCTCCGAAGTCAAGGACGCACAGCCTTAAAAGGTCCTCCAAAACTCTGTTCACTCTTTCTGTCTGGCCGTCGGTTTGGGGGTGATAGGCCGTACTCAAGCATAATTGTGTGCCTACCGCTTCTTGCAGACTCTGCCAAAACTCACTTGTGAAGATAGGGTCTCGGTCACTAACAATGCTGGAGGGTATTCCATGGAGTCGAACAATTTCCTTGAGATAAAGAGATGCCAGGGATGAGGCAGTCCTTTTACTCTTGACAAGTAAAAAGTGGGCGCTTTTAGTAAGCCTATCCACTATTACCCAAATGCTAGTGTTGCCTCTTCTAGACCTAGGCAGCCCATCAATGAAGTCCATTGAAATACTATCCCACTTCCACTGTGGGACCTCTAGAGGATGGAGAACACCGCCAGGCTTTTTCGGTTCCGCCTTAACCTGTTGGCACACCATACACTTGGAAACGAAATCTGCCACGTCCTTCTTCCTGCCGCTCCAAAAGAAAGTTCTCTTTATGTCCTTGTACATTTTATCTCCGTCTGGATGTATCGTCATCTTGGAGTGATGTGCTTCCTCGAGAACCGTCTTTACTAAATCCCTTGTCTGTGGGATGCATAGTCTTCCGTCTCGCCTTAGCCAACCCTTATCGTTGATGGAGTATCTGTTGAGGTGACTTGAAGTCTCACCCCTAATTAGCCTATCAATCGTCTCTACAAGCTGAGGGTCTTCACGTTGTGCTGTCCCTATTGAGTCCAAAAGAGTCGGGCGTACCTCGAGAGATGCTAGCAAGCCCGGTACAAAATCGGAGGAGGGCCTAAAGTCAAAGCTGACTATAAACTCTAGGCTTTGTCTTTTTAACAAACAGCGGGCTTAGGGTCAGTTTCTTTCGGCTCAACGCGTCTGCCACTACGTTGCCTTTGCCCGGAGTGTAGGAGATCTCGAAATCGTACGAGGCAAGAAACTCCATCCATCTCTGTTGCCTCAAGTTAAGATCTTTCTACGAGAAAAGATATTTCAACGATTTATGGTCAGTGTAAAGTTCGAACTTCTCACCTAGGAGATAGTGTCGCCAAGACTTAAGTGCAAAGACGATGGCGGCTAACTCAAGATCATGGGTTGGGTAGTTCTTTTCGTGCACTTTCAACTGTCTCCCTCCATAAGCTACTACCCTTCCTTCTTGCATTAAGACAGCGCCTAGTCTTGTCCCGCATGCATCCGTGTATACTGTAAACTTTTTGCTTCCATTTGGCAACGTCATAACTAGGGCTGTTGTAAGAGCCCTTTTTAGTCGTTGGAAAGCAAACTCGCAATCCAAGTCCCAATTGAACACTAGATTCTTCTTTGTCAGCCTTGTGAGTGGAGCTGAGATTTTCGCAAAATCCCTTATGAATTTTCGGTAGAAACCTGCTAGTCCTAGAAAACTTCAGACCTCAGTTGCATTCCTTGGTGTCTTCCAATCCGGTACCGCTACTACCTTAGCAGGGTCCACAGCTAACCCTTCTTTGGATACTATGTGCCCAAGGAACCTTACTTCCTCTCTCCAAAAGTGGCACTTGGAGAATTTGGCTTTTAGCTGATGTACTCGTAGAGTTTCCATGATTGCCCTTAAGTGTTGAGCATGTTCTTCTTCACT
Source organism: Allium sativum (assembly GCA_030737875.1). NCBI lineage: Eukaryota > Viridiplantae > Streptophyta > Magnoliopsida > Asparagales > Amaryllidaceae > Allium > Allium sativum. The sequence goes on from CM060924.1 coordinate 41,022,881, forward strand.
CTTTGAGAAGATCAAGATATAGTCTACGAAGACCACTACGAACTTGTTGAGGAATTCTCTGAACACCCTACTCATCAGGTCCACAAAGTAAGCGGGTGCGTTTGTCAAGCCGAAAGGCATGACAAGCCATTCAAAGAAGTCGTCTGGGGTTCTGAATGTTGTCTTATCGATGCTATCTTCAGCCACCCTTAGCTGATGAAATCCGGTCGCCAAATCGAGTTGGGAGAAAACAGACGCTCCTACAAGCGGATCAAATAGATCGTCAATTCTGGGGAGAGGGTGCCTATTCTTTTTCGTTAGTTTGTTGATCTCCCTATAGTCAACACATAGACGGAGTGAACCATCCGCCTTTGTGGCGAACACCACTGGAGCGCCCCATTCTGAAATACTCCTTCTAATGAACCCCTTCTCTAGAAGCTCTTTAATCTGTTTACTGAGCTATTTCCTTTCCCGTGGAGCCATGTGTCTAACCGGCAATGCAACGGGCTTTGCATTATCTACAAGATATATGCGGAAGTCTATCTCCCACTTCGGAGGTAAGCCCTTCACCTCTTCGAAGACATCCGGATATTCACGGACTACTTTAACCGATTGCAAACTCTCAACAGAAGCATCTAGCGATTCAAGATAACTAAGCATAACCGCATACGAGGGATTACAAGTAATTTTCAGAGTGTTACCGAGTTGGGTCAGAAGCCTAACCACCCTTTTCTCACAAGCAAGGATGGCACCATTACCCAAAATCAAACCATATCCCGAGAAGCCCAAAATAAAGGCACTACATCTAAATTCTACGCTTAGAATAGAAATTTTCAATCCCACTCAGATCATAGACAAATGAGCTGGGCCCCCGATTGGATTTGAAACAATTAAGGGGTCCTCTACCATACTAGTTTTTAGGTGCAGAGATTCTACTAAAGCAGATGAGATAAAGGAGTGTGATGCGCCAGATTCAAATAAAGTGCGAACTGGGTGATCATAAAGATAAACTACACTTTCTACAGAAGTATTTATACCTCGCTGTTGCAGAGGTGGTGCTTCTAGTGCATGAACCTGTGTCCCTGAGGTGGATCTAGCCCTCTGCACCTGCCCTCGCTTCTTTGGGCAATCCTTAGCCATGTGGCCTGTCTCACCGCAAGAAAAGCACCCACCACTCAACTTGGCCTTCTTTTTCCGGCAATCTTTCACTAAGTGCCCCACTTTGCCACAGAAATTACACTTCCTCTTCTCTTTGTTGTCTTTCCCGCCCTTCTTAAAGTCTTTCTTCTTAGGCTGTAAACCCTCTTTCTTCCCTTGAGAGCTTTCTGCCTTTGTCTCCTTCTTGCCCTTATCCTCTTCGTTCAGCAATGCCATCTGCACCAACCTTTCATACGTAGCTCCCATGGGTATATGGGTCATGGACAAACTGTGTAATGGCTCATTCAATCCTTTGACAAAGCGGAGAGCCTTCTTGTGCGGAGTGTTGACTAGGTCCAGTCCGAACCTAGCCAGCTGATCGAACTGATTAACGTACTCTTTGACTGTCATATTCCCTTGCTTAAGAAATAATAATTTTTCCAATTGAAGACTCCTTTCAGCTTCTAAGAGAAATTTAGCCTCAAACCTCTCCCTAAAGTCCTCCCATGTTTCCACTGGTCTTTCTGCATTGGTAACTTCCCACCAGTAGGAAGCCTCGCCTTTAAGTAGCCATACTGCCAGTTGTACCTTCTGCCTATCTTCTACCTCAAAGATGACGAATAATTCCTCGGTTTCCTTCAGCCAATTCCTGGCTGCCACGAAGGACTCGATTCCATGGAAGTCCTTCCCTCCCATAGCTTTGAAATCCTTACATGTCTTAGCAAAAGCATTACCACGTGGAGGGGGTGGAGGAAGAGGTGTTGCTGCAGTTGGATGATTTCCTACAGTTGGGGGAGGAGGAATAGTGGGACCTGGCTGATTGGCCCTTGCTTTTAAGAATCGTCTGAACCAACCAGGTATTGGTACACCCTCTGGCAAGTTAAGGTCTTCGGACATGCTGAAACAAAAAGGATAGATTCTACACGAAGGATAAAAGATAGTACCTATGGCTTTGGGGGACTATGCCTTTTTAAAATAAATTAACATTTTATCTTTAAAAATGCTTCTTTAAATTTTCTTTTGAAAATAAATTTTCAAAAATTTGTATCTTATCTGGTAAACCTATGCTCTGATACCAAGTGAAACACCCCACCTCCGTTAGGGTCACTCTCAAAGGGAATGCCCTAATTTTGGTAGAGGTTTATAAGTATAAGTCACAGATACACAAAACGAATATAAATACACATATTTTTGAACAACGGAAAACAACAGCAACTTTTATTTCATCAAAATACGTGTTACACAAACCATGCCATAATTCTCTTACAATAATTCCAAAAACATTACATTTTCATAACTGTCTTGATTTCATAACTTAATGAAGCATAAAAACATAAGTAAACTGCATAAGTCCCCATAAGTGCTATCCAAAGCCATAGTCCAAAACGAAAGAGATCCAAGCAATACATTCTCTCTCTTCAAGCTGGATGTGAAACTGGTCAAGCTGCGGTATTCCCTCCCTGTGGACCTGGGGGGTGGGGGAGGGGGAACGAAAGAAAAGTAGAGTCAGACATAAAGCCTGAGTAAGTCTAGGTTTATTCAGTCTATGAATAAAGAAATGAGAATGGTTAGTATAAACTGGAAATGGGGAAGCACCATAAACAAAGTTAAGTTGTCTAGAGTCGAATATACTATCGTACCCATATTAATCTCTGCACCCCTATTAACTAGTTCCCAACAGGCACCCCACAACCAGGGTAAAGTGATCCTTTTTAATGATCGGCTCCTACTCGCATAGTTACATGTGTCTTATGGCCCCCGATGTTGTAGCTACCTATGCTGGTCCCTCCATGGGGTGTATCAAGTCCCATGGTGGCGGCTCGACACAATTCTAGAATGCACAGGTATACTACTGGTGCCCAGTGCCTAATTTTTCTGCGCCGGAGTGTGTGCACGCCCGCACCCCATTAGAACATACACTGCTGCACCACCGTCGTCGATTTGACCTCTTACAGTCAGCCCAGTAATCGTGCCCCATCCTGCCTAGTTCATGGTATCCTGATACACCTTGTAGGGTTACTGCTGAAAAGGGTCCCCCGCTACTAGGTTTTCTATTTCTAGCCAACATGCTAAGTTGGTTAAGTGTTTTGTAAACCTAACCCCCAATCAGTCTGTATAGTTTAGCATGTTCAATTTGATTAAGTATTAATTCAATTTACTTAATCCTATCAATCCTGACTCATCCTTAATTGTCTTATTGAAGCCTCGACCACTCACATTAGACAGGTATTGTTGTGGCTGCCTGTTGCCGGTTGGGTCCGAGCAGTCTTACGACACAACTCAGTCTAACCTCGGGTCTTTATTGGGCTCAATGTTTAACTACCAACATTGGATAGGTATTGTTGTGACTACTGGACAGCCGGGCGGTTCCAGGCAGGTTTTCGTCACAACTCAATCCAACCTCGGGTTAAACACATCGTTTTTTCTAAGTTTACATATTTTGTCTCTTTTCTTTTTATATGTAAATATTTGCAGCCCATTATTCAAATTCATCTTTATTGGGTAAAATTAATTTATACCACTTAAATGTTCTCAAGGTCGTTGGCATGCGACAGACATGCCAACACATGTGTTTTATATTTTTACCCCAACGTCAATGCCCCCGTTTTCTACGTTCGCTATAATATAACATATGTTGGGTTTAACATTTAAACCCAACTTAGCCACATGAAAAAGGGGAGGCTTAGAACATGGTGTTTATATATTCTAAGTAACATCAAAAAGGGTATGTGTTCGCATGAACTTGCAACATAACGATCTAACTAATATAAATTAGGCACTTGTAAACTTGCATTGTAATAACATATAATCTTGACATGAAACATACCTAACATGAATCATGGTTTTAGTCTAGTCATGTAAACTTGCAATCAAAAATGTGAATCTAACTTAATTATGTGTCACATATATTATCATATGAGTTTGATACCAACATAGGCCTAAAATATGTTTTCAATTAGGCATAACACCAAACGTAATCTAGTCATGTTCATAGGATTAACATAATTTCACAAAGATGCTTGCTTTTGTCACTAATACAAAAGTATGGTTTTACACTTGAATCATGATGCCAATTCCAACATAAATCCATATGAATCATAAAACTCAATTGGATCCAACTACACTAAAAATGATCATAAAAATATACATAGATGGATCTAAAATCATGTTGGCATAATGGTGGATCCTATACTTGCATGAGTCTCAACTTTGTTGTAATAAACTACCACAAACATATAGTTGTTAACTTTCAACATGAATCATATACTTGCAAATATCCAATAGGTATAACATCGTTATACCACAACATCCCAAATCGATTCATAATTAGAATCATAGCAACATACAATTATGAATTATCATCACCATAAATTAAGTACAATTCCATTTCTCATTTTACACAAATCAAAACACAATTATTCATTCACATCGGAATAGCACTCTACTTACAACGTATGACGAATCTTCAATTCAGGAATCTGAATTCTGTATTTGGAGATGCTATCCTATGTTGTAGGCGTTGTTTTGATTTAGTTGTCGTTGCTTTAAGATTTTGAGTTGTCTCCTAATCGTCCCTCAATTTTGACGGCTACTCCTAGTCTCTCCTCAGCAGCATGACGGTCTCATTCTCATTTTTATTTGTATGAATTAGGTGGAGTCTTAGGTCCTTTTTATAGAGTTTGTGAATTGATTAGAACCATCGATGGAGCTTGGATTAATAATAGCCGTTCGTTTGAAAGAGAGACCAATCAGGAGCTGACACCTAGCCCTAGTGACAAGCCAAAGAACAGAAATTAGGCCAAGCACAGACCATGCCACCCAGGAGGGGCTGGGTTCGACCTGGCTCAGAGGCCAGGTCGACTACCCAGTCGACCTGGGTGCCTTGGGCGGGAAAATTTCCGCCCAGCCCAATCTGGGTCCGATTTTTCGAATTTTGAATTTGTTTCTGAACTGTTTCCGTCTGTTTGAATTTTAAACTGAATTCTGAAAGTTCCGGAGGTCATATCTCCCTCATATGGAGTCCGTTTTACGCAAACTAGGACTCTATCTCAAGCAGAATTCCGAGACGAACGCAATGGTGTATCCCGTTTTCCTTAATTCTTTGATTTGAAATTTATTATACTTTAATTTGTGAATTTCACTATTATAGAATATACGGGGTGTTACATTGGCTATGTCTCATATTCCGATGGGTGTAACTTTTGAGAAACTCGTTGATATGGCATTGATGCATGAAGAAGATAAAGGTGAAAAGAAAGAGGCTAAGGTTGAGGAAACACAAAACAAGGAAGTGTGGCCCAAGAAAGAACAACAACAAAAGAAGGGCGGAAATAATGGCAAAGCTCGAGATTAAAGGAAATGTCATAATTGTGGATGCGAGGGTCATTTGATCAAGGATTTCAAGGAAAGAAAAAACGCTTGTTTCCATTGTGGAGAGTATTGGAATTTTTTGTGATATAATATTTCCAAAAACAATTTGGATTTTTGGAGATATTCAGGGTAATTTGGTTACCCGTTTTAAGCAAGAAAGAAATGGAAAGGAATATTAAGGAGAAAGGGATATTGGAGATTCGCCATTTATTTTATTGCCTTGTTTCATGAAAGAATAAATGGAAAAAAAATTAAATTGGGAAAATGATTGATTGATGGAGAAAAGGGAAAGTTATCAATCAATCATATGACAATAAAGTTAATGGGAATACTAGCCTTCAATGAATTGATTTATTTACATAAATCAATTCCTTATCCCCAAGTATTTTTTTCTCTATTTAAAGAGAGGCATAGAGGATGTTATTCCTATGAGATGAGTGTTTGTCTGTATTTCTTCATTTCTTTGATCTACTATAAAAAAATCTGTAATCTTTTGAACATTTATAAAATCTCTTCCCCATTGTAGTGGACGTACACTATCTCGCAATAGTAGAACCACTATAAATATTGTGTGTTCTCTATTGCCTTTATTTTTTCTATGATCTGTGATTGACAATCATTTCAATCTGTTTGTTTTATCATATCATTGCAAGATCCTATTGAGATTTTTCCGCTGAAAGGGATTGATCACCCCTTACAACTGGTATTAGAGCTAGATTCACAAAGAATGTGTTTGGTAGAATGGCAGGAGGAGATGAAAATAATACAAATAATATGTCAGTGTCAATAGTTTTTCCATACGTCAGAGGCTCCTATGTGGCATCAGGATCACAGTTGATGATAGAGAAGTGGAATGGTGAAGGATATTTTGAAAAGTGGCAGTGGATGATGAAAGCAATTTTGAGAAGAAATCACGTTCATCGAGTAGTATTTGATACAGAGACATTACCTACTGATATTTCATCAGTGGAATTAGAAGAGATGGAAGAATGGGCCTTTACTACCTTTCAACTTTCTATGGGAAAGAATGTAATTTCTGAAATCAGTCAGGAAACAACAACTAAAGGCATTTGGAAGAAGTTGGAGGACCTCTACATGAAGAAATCCCTAACCAACCATCTGATCCTATTGAAGACCTTCTTTACTTATAAGACGAAGGAAGCTTCTTCAATTAAGACACACCTAAGTGTGTTTGATGACCTATTGATGAAGATAAAGTCTGTTGAGTTGAAAATTGATGAAGAACACAAAGCAATGGTTCTGTTGTGTTCGCTCCTAGAGCGATACACTGGTTTCGCTAACAGCCTTATCTATGGTAGAGATACATTGAAATTAGATGATGTGAAGACATGTGACAAATATTCTATGAATTAAAATTCCGTCATACAAAATATCGTGATAATAAACCACAAGCGCACGGTGTACAATTGTTAGTACGTGGCGAATATGAGTCGATCCATGGGAAAAGAATAATTTTAAAATTTATTTAATCAAATTAAAACAAATCCGAGTGAAGATTTAACTTATAAAAGCTAATGAAAACTAGAAACAAGTTGAGAGCTAAATGTGAAATGAAAACAATTTAGAGGCAAATCAACTCTCCCATTTATGTAAGTTATCAACAATACAATTTATGATCCCCATAAAGTGATATAAATGCAATATTTAAACCACTTATGATTCTCATGAAAATTGAACTAAAGCAAAACTATTCTAATATGGCCTATGAATTATTAACTAAAACTATAGACCATCAAATTTTGTTCTTACTTTCATTTCAAAATCAATAACCACTTTGCAAATATTGATGTAATTTGTGTTCACATTGACTAAGCATAGCCTATTTTGTTGTCAACAAACATAGACTATCAAAACGATTTGTATAAACTTACATCAATATTCACTAATATGAAGCACATATTAGAGATCACAAATCATACAAATGTTGAACTTACATAAAGTTAGAGAGCATCATTACCCCTAAATCAATGGATTAGCCACTTATATGTGTTATCATCTCAACACATGTAAGTTTCAACATTAGAAAATAAAGAAAAATGAAAGAAAAACTAAGTAGAACAAGAAGAGTACTAAACTAAGAACATAAAGTAAATCTAAGCTTTGAACATAAAGTAAATGAACATGAAAGTAAATCTAAGCTATGAACATGAAAGTAAAGAGCATAAAAATTAAATTGCATTATAACAGCGAAGTTAAAGAAAATGGCTAAGTAGCCATGGAAATACAAGAGAGCTTGTGCTCCTCTCAACTAAACAAAAGAAATGGATCAAAAGAGAAGATAAGATGGTATTTACATCACATAAAGGGGTATATATACATCACATAAGATGGTATATATACTTATAATGGGAAATCCCCAAAATGCCCACTTCATGAAGCTTTTAATCCTCTCTTAGCCATTAATGAGTCGTGTAGGATGCATGAGACCTTTTGTCTTATTCAATTAGTCTTTAATAAGAAGCTTAAGAGAAAGAGGGTAATTTGAGAGGTGAGGTCCTCCATAATCATGTATGAGAATTATTTTCTCTTCACTCCTTTGTATGCATGCATTTGTGCTCCAAATGTTCATGTGTATGCATTATTTGTGCTCCAGTATTCCTATAAGAGACAAATACAAAAAACAAGTAAATGCAACCACAAATTAAAACATGCACAAGTGACCATTTTTTTCTCAAAATGAGTGATTGTTTTGAAAATATTTAAAATATGGTTTGATCGTATAAAATACCCAAAAATGTTCATTTATTTAATTAAACAAGAATAAATATGTGAATATAAATGTGCATTTTTACGTGCACATCAACAGGTTTGCTCAGTGAAGAGTTGAGAGATCAGATGAAAGAGTTTGGTGTTGGTGATAGTAGTGGAGGAAGTTGTAGTTCAGGTTTATTTGTTGAGAGAGGAAGAGCAGAGAAGAAAGTGAAGAATAATAGGGGCGTTCCAATTCTAGGAAGCCTAATTCGCGGAGTAAATCTAAAGACGGAAAGTGCTATAATGAAGGCAAGCCATTGGAGAAGAGACTGTCCATATTTTGAGAAGAAGACTGATGGTTCTTCATCTATTGTGATGGAGAAAGATGGTAGCGATTTATTGACAATGGTTGTATCAGATGTTGCAGACAACTAGATTCTATATTATGTAGCATCATTTCACATTACACCTAATAAGGATTATTTTTCTTCATTCGATGCCAAAGAAGGAAGTTCTATCCTTACGGGGAACGATGCTACATGTAAGTATATGGGAGTTGGTTCAGTCCGCATTCGCATGTATGATGGGATTGTTCGCACACTTTTAAATGTTCGATATGTCCCAGGTCTTCAGAAGTCATTGATATCACTAGGCCAATTGGCATCATTGGATGCTAGATAATCATTGCCAGACATGGTTTGAGAGTTTCTAGAGAGGCACTTCTATTGATGAAGGGTGTTATGGTGCGAAATCTGTATTTGCTAATGGGTAACACTGTCCATGGAGAATTATGTGATGGAGTCGATAGTTCTAAAAGTTTGGATGCTACCAAGCTTAGGCATATGAGATTAGGCCATACTTCGGAGAAGAACTTAGAGTTGTAAGAAGAAAAAGATCAAGGGAGAAATCTTCAACGAGTTGGACTTTTGTATGGAGTGTGTATTGGCAAAGCAAACCAGAGTTTCTTTTGGTGATGACATGCATACTTCTAAGAGGGTACTTAATTATGTGCATTCAGATGTTGGGGGCCAAACTCTATTGCTCCCATTGGTGGAGCATATTATTTTGTTTCATTCACTGATGACTACTCGTGCAAGGTTTGGGTGTATATAATGAAAGCTAAGTCAGAAGTATTTGAGAAGTTTAAGGTTTGGTTAGCTCTTGTTGAAAACCAAATGGGAAAGAAATTGAAGATTATCAGATCTGACAATGGTGGCGAATATGTCTCCAAAGAGTTCCTTGACTACTGCAGATAGCGTGGTATTAGAAGACATTTTACTACAATTGGTGATCCACAATCCAATGGGGTTACTAAAAGAATGAATAGGACTCTGCTTGAAAAAGCCCGTTGCTGGATATTGACTGCGGGTATGTCTAAGGGTTTTTGGGCTGAAGCTATTTCGACTACAACACATATTATTAATCGGATTCCCTGCTCATCCATTGATGGGAAGATTCCAAAGGAGTTATGGAGAGGTAAAAACACTTTATTAAGTTATTTTCTTATATTTGGATGTCCAGTTTATGTTCACAATACAGGACATGGCAAGTTGGAGCCTATGGCCTCCAAATGTGTTTTTCTTGGTTATACAGATGGTATAAAAGGATATAAAATTTGGAATCCAAATACAAAGAAAGTTATACATTCTAGACATGTGACTTTTGATGAATCGACAATGTTAAACCTTTGGAAGGTTTATCAGAGTGTTCAGATTCAATTGATGAGAAGTCGGAAAAGACCAAGATTCTCAGTTTTTAAATCCAAAGTAGAGATGATAGAGTAGTTGATGATACATCACATGATAGTCCACATATTTCCTTTATTAGTGATGGTGATGGTCATGAAGCTAGAAAGGATTCAGCTCAAGGTGGAGCTTAAGGTCAAGCTGAAGGAGAGTCAGGCAATATAGCCACTTGGGCTAGTTAGAGACAAAAGAGAGCACCAATTAGATATGGGGATTGGAAGTATGCAAATTTGAGCCTTAATGACCAGTTTGAGTATTCTTTACATGTAATTCATGATGAAACATTGAGCTTTGAAGAAGCCATGAAATTGAGTGATAACATGAAGTGGAATTGCGCTATGGAAGAGGAGATGCAGTCTTTGCAAAAGAACAAGACTTGGGATTTAGTACCACTACCTCAAGGAAGCCGAGCCATCGGTTGCAAGTTGGTATTCAAGGTGAAAGATGATGGTCGATACAATGCAAGATTAGTAGCCAAAGGGTTTTCACAAAGAAAGGGGTTAGAGTATGTTGAAATATTTTCTCCAGTTGTTAGACAAACTTCAATTCGAATCCTACTTGCAATAGTTGCTGCTGATGATTTGGAGTTAGAACAACTTGATGTGAAGACCGCTTTCTTGCATGGTGATTTGGAGGAAACCATTTGCATGAAGCATCCAGAAGGATTTATTGTAGATGGAAAATCGGATTGGGTATGCAATTTGAAGGAATCTCTTTATAGTCTAAAACAGTCGCCTAGACAATGGTACAAAAGGTTTGATTCTTTTATGCTTTCACATGATTTTAATCATAGTACTAAAGATGCATGTGTTTATTTTAAGCATTTAAAGAATAATAATTGGGTGTATTTTCTTTTATATGTGGATGATATGTTGATTACTTCCTAGGATAAAGCTGAAATTGATGCATTGAAGTTGAAATTAAAAGCGGAATTCGATAGAAATATCTTGGAGAAGCAAAGAAAATTTTAGGGATGTAAATACAAAGAGATAGAAAGCTTGGACTTTTGATACTTACTCAAAAGGAATATATTTAAAAGGTGCTTGCTCATTTTAGCATGGATGGAGCAAAGGCTATCAGTACACCCATGCCTTTGCATATACAGCTTTTTAACCAGGGCTTTTCGATCTTAGAAAAGGACAAGGCCTATATGAAAAAGGTGCCTTAGGCAAGTGCAGTATGCAACTTGATGTATGCTATTGTGTGCACTAGACCTGACATTTCTCAAGATGTAGGATTAGTTAGTAGATATATGGCAGATCCGAGGAAATTGCATTGGGAGGCAGTGAAGTACATTTTTAGATATCTTAAAGGAAAATCAGATTATGGGCTTGTTTTTTGTGGCAGAATTAAAGATTTCAACTTGGTCGGATTTTGTGATTCAGACTATGTCGGAGATAGAGATAGAAGGAAGTGAACCCCAGGCTATGTGTTTACACTTGGAGGAACAACTATTAGTTGGAGAGCGAGGTTGCAGACTATAGTTGCTTCGTCTACTACAGAGGCAGAGTTGATAGTTGCAGTTGAGGCAGCTAAGGAGGCACTTTATTTGAAGAAGTTATTATGTGATTTGGGCTTCATACAAATGCTTGTTTGGTGAATTGTGACAGTCAAAGTGCAATTCATTTAGCTGAAAATTTGGCTTTTAGCTCTAGAACAAAGCATATAAATGTAGGAGAGTCTTTCCTTATCTCTATGTATGAGGAGAAGTTAGTTCATCTTCAGAAGATTCGCAAAAGTAACAATGCAGCGGACATGTTTACGAAAGCATTACCTGCTACTAAGTTTGAGCATTGCTTGAACTTGATTCACTTGATGAAGTGCTAAATGCCACATGGTGGCACTATGGGGAAGAGAGTGACTTGGTTGAAGTCAAGAGAAGATGTGGTATTATTCTTGTATGAAGAGATAGGAGTTGGTTGCACAATGTCTACCTTGTTTTTGAACGCTTCCAACACTTTGTTGGTAGGCGGTGGCCTTACCAGAGTTCACTGACAAAGTGCAATGAGGGGTGGCTTTTGCGTGAACTTACTGGAAAGCATTCACATTGGAGACTCTTGGTTACAAGTGATATTGTATCAAGGTGGAAATTATTAGAATTTTTTATGATACAATATTTTCAAAAATTAATTAGATTTTTAGAGATATTCAGGGTAATTTGGTTACCCGTTTTGTTCAAAAAAGAAATGGAAAGGAATATTAAGGAGAAAGGGATATTGGAGATTCGCCATTTATTTTGTTGCCAAGTTTCATGAAAGAAGAAACAGAAAGAAATTAAGTTAGGAAAATGATTGATTAACGGAGAAAAGGGAAAGTTATCAATAAATCATATGACAACAAAATTAATAGGAATACTAGCCTTCCATGAATGGATTTATTTACATAAATCAATTGCCTTATCCCCAAGTAATTTTTTCTCTATTTAAAGAGAGGCATAGAGGATGTTATTCTTATGACATGAGTGTTCATCTATATTTCTTCGTTTCTTTGCTCTACTGTAAAAAAAACTTTGTAATCTCTTGAACATTAATAAAATCTCTTCCCCATTGAAGTGGACATACTCTATCTCGCGATAGTGGAACCATTATAAATATTGTGCGATAGTCGGACATCTTGTTAAGGATTGCCCGTAAAAGCAAGGCCAAGGCCAAAGGGCAGGATCTTCTGGAGGGCGAATGCACGCTCTCGTGGCTAGTGCACCAGATAGAGGAAGGAAAGTTTCCGTTGAAGGTTTAATTTCTCTTTTTAGTCATCCTGTTAGAACTCTTTTTGATTCTGGCGCTTCGCATCCTTTTATATCTAATTTTGTGGTTGAGTCTCTACACCTTAGTACTAGTATGGTTTTATATCCCATTGTTGTCTCAAACCCCCTTTGGTGGTACAACTCATTTGTCTATGATTTGTCGGGGTTTGAGAATATTTGTGCTAGGCGTCGAGTTTGAATTCGATGCATATGTGCCTGGTTTCATGGGCTATGGTTTGATTATAGGGATAGATTGGCTAGCCATGTATGGTGACATTCTATATGGTGAGAGGAGGGTCATCAGACTTTTAACTTGCCATGGGAGGACCCTCGAAATTTCTTGTGACCCTAAGGGGTCTGTCATGCTTAGTCTCCTAGAGTCGCTTGATGCATCTATTGACGATCTACTATCCGTACCTGTAGTCTGTGAGTATCCTGATGTTTTTGAGGAGGTTAAGGGCTTAAATCCGAGGCGCGAGATCGATTTCTGTATATACTTGGTTGACAATGCAAAGCCAGTTGCATTGCCTGTGCGCCATAAGGCTCCGAGAGAAAGAAGGGAGCTCAATAATCCAGTAGGGGAGCTACTTGAGAAAGGGTTTATTAGGCGAAGCATATCTGAATGGGGTGCTCCAGTGGTATTCGCAACTAAGGCGGATAGTTCGCTTCGCTTATGTGTGGATTATAGGGAGTTGAATAAGCTCACTAAGAATAATAGGCACTCACTTCCGGGGATAGATGATCTGTTTGACTAGCTTGTTGGTGCATCTATTTCTCTCAGTTAGACTTGGCCATGGGGTTTCATCAGTTGAGGGTGGCCGAGGACAGTATAGAAAAAACCGCTTTTAGAACTCCAGATGGTTTCTTTGAGTGTCTCATCATGCCTTTTGGGTTGACGAATGCACCCGCCAATTTTGTTGATCTGATGAATAGGGTGTTTCGGGAGTTTCCAAATAAGTTAGTTGTGGTCTTTGTTGATGACATCCCGATTTTCTTGAAGAACGAGGAAGAGCATGCCCTACATTTGAGGGAGGTTTTGAAAACTCTCTGTGTGCACCAACTTAATGAGAAATTCAACAAATGTCATTTTTGGAGAAAAGAAGTGAGATTTCTAGGGCATGTGGTCACTAAAGATGGGATAACAGTAGATCCCGCGAAGGTAGTTGCAGTTCAAGATTGGCAAATCCCAAAGAACGCAACGGAAGTGAGGAGTTTTCTTGGTTTAGCGGGCTATTATAGGAAGTTCATGAAGGGCTTCGCAATGATATCTGCCCTACTCACTAGACTGACGAAGAAGAATATGACATTTTTTTGGAGTATAGACCATGAGGATGCTTTCCAGCGATTGAAGAGGGCTCTGACAATAGCCCCAGTCTTGACCTTACCTAACGGGAGCAAAGTGTTCGCAGTATACACTGATGCATGTGGTACAGGGCTTGGTGCTATTCTGATACAAGAGGGAAGGGTAGTATGTTATGGAGGAAGACAGTTAAGAGTTCATGAGAAGAACAACCCTACCCATGACTTAGAGTTAGTTGCCGTAGTATGCGCGCTTAAGGTTTGGTGCCATTATCTACTAGGATAGAAGTTCGAGTTGTACACCGATCATAAATCTCTCAAATACTTATTCTCGTAGAAGGATCTCAATTTGGGGAAACAAAGATGGATGGAGTTCCGAGCGTCCTATGACATTGAGATTGCTTATACCCCTGGCAAGTGTAATGTGGTTGCAGACGCATTGAGTAGGAAGAGGATGACTTTGAGTCCTCTGTTTGTGGAGAGGAAAAGCTTGGAGTTTATATCAACTTTTGATTTTAGACCCTCCACTAAGATTACACCTAGTTTATTGGCATCATTAGAGGTGCAACCTATTTTGTTAGACTAGATAGGAACTTTGCAGTGAGACGACCCACATCTAGCAAATATTTTGGATAGGCTCAGTAGAGGGGAGACTTCTAGTCACCTCAGTAGATATTCCACGGACGATAGACGGTGGTTGCGACAAGATGGACGGCTTTGTGTTCCTGGAGTTGGGAATTTGTTGAATACAGTCCTTGAGGAAGCCCATCATTCTAGGATGACTATTCATCTCGGTGGTGATAAGATGTATAGAGATATGAAAAGGATTTTCTTTTGGGCTATGATGAAGAAAGATGTAGTGGAGTTTGTTTCTCGATGTTTGATTTGCCAGCAAGTCAAGGCTGAACAAAGGAAGCCTGGTGGTTTACTTCATCCTTTGGAGACTCCACAATGGAAGCGGGAGACTGTCTATATGGATTTCATTGATGGTTTGCCTAGATCGAGGAAAGGCCACACCATTATTTTGGTTATAGTTGACAGGCTTACTAAGAGCGCCTATTTCATTCCTGTTAAGGGTAAGAGGACGACAACATGGTTGACAGCAGTTTATCTTCATGAGAGTCCGTCTACATGGAGTACCTTCTGGTATCGTGAGTGATCATGACCCCATATTCACTAGTGAGTTTTGGAGGAGCTTACAAGAGGCATTAGGTACACAGTTGTGTTTGAGCACTGCTTATCACCCTCAGACCGATGGACAGATGGAGAGGATGAATAGGGTTCTTGAGGATCTTTTAAGACTATGTATCCTAGACTTTGGAGGGACTTGGGAAGAACATCTTCCTTTAGTAGGGTTCGCCTACAACAACAGTTATCAGGCTAGTATTGGCATGGCACCCTTCGAAGCATTGTACGTACGACCCTGTAAATCACCGACTTTTTGGTGGGGATCTACAGAATGGCTTCTACTTGGACCTGAGATGATAATGGAGACTTCAGAGAAGATTGATCTTATTCGCAGGCGCATGAAGACAGCTCTTGACATGCATAATTCCTACGGCGATAGGAGAAGGACCGACATTGAGTTTGAGGTAGGAGATATGGTTTTCATCAAGGTATCACCTTTAAGGAATGTGGTTCGTTTTGGATCTTTAGGGAAATTGGCACCAAGATTTGTAGGGTCATCTCCCATAACAGAAAGGATTGGCCAAATGGCCTATATAGTAAAGCAACCGGAGAGACTGTCCGTAGTTCATGATGTTTTCCACGTTTCTCATTTATGGAAGTGCTTGCATGATACCGCAGAAGTAGTTGAGCTGAGTATGCTTGAGGAAGTAGAAGTAGAATGAGAGGAGATAGTTAGAATAGTTCCTACCCGTATTCTTGGATCAGAGGTTAGGAAGCTACAAAACCGAGAGGTCAAGTTGATGAAAGTTCAGTGGGGAGATGACCAAGAGGATGCAACTTGGGAGACTGAAGACAAGATTCGCGCTTCGTACCCTTTTCTTTTCAAGGGTATGTTCTTAACTTCTTTTCCAAAGCTTTTATTCATGCTTGTTTTTATCATTCAAGTATATCCTATCGATCGAATCTTCGACCTTCAGATAGGGAAACCATGGATGTAAACATGTGTTTGAAGCATGTTATGTTTGATGGATGCAAGTGGATGCAAGTGTTTGCTAGTGGTTGCTCGTGGATGCATATACACACACATTGGGCACTAGATCGACTCAGTCACTCTCATACTGCATATGGATGCGTTTGCATTAATTTTTCTTTTCTTTTTGTGGATGGAAATGGGTGTATCATCATTTGGACATTGCATTTGGATGGATGATGCGCACGCATTTAGCATTTAGCATTTACATGTCACGGTTATTTGCATACATGTTGGATTCATAGCACTAACATACATTGCATTAAGGAGATCGACTGGATCAGTAGACCGCTTGATCTTTTTCATTATTTTAGAGACATATACACACAGCTTTGCATATGTTCATATAAGAATTAGAAATCTATTAACGACAATAGAAGCCTGCGGTTAGTGGATGAGTAGATGGATGATGGATGTTAGAATATACATTCTTCTTAACATAGAAGATTTCGGGGACGAAATCCTTTAAGTAGAGGAGAATGTAACACCCCGTAATTTTAAAAGAACATTATAATAATAAACTTAAGAATACTTAACTAAATATTGGGAATTAAGTAAAACGGACTGCGCCATTGCGTTCGTCTCAGAATTCTGCTTAAGATAGACCACAAATTTGCGTAAAACAGACATCGTATGAAGAAGTTATTAAGCCTAGAAGTTTATATACGCATAGGAGAATTATATACATATACATATATACATACATACATACATACATACATATATATATATATATATATCAACATATTCAGAATTAGAAATCAGAGTGGAAAATAGGGGGAAATCGGCCCGTTAGGAGTCGACCATGTCCCCTATGGGTGTCAACCCAAGGGTCGACCCCACCACAAGGGTGTCGACACCTATGTCGACCCCTGGGTCGACCCCACTGAGACCTGGGCAGATTGTTGCCCTGCACCTGGACACAGTTCTGAAGGAGATTCGTTGATCATAGGCTATAAATAAGACCTCATTCTCATTGTTTTTAGTCAACAAAAACAATGTAGACAACGAGGTGCAGCCCCAACTCAGTTTAAACTAGCCTATTCTTCTTCAACAACAAGTTATACGTATTCAAGGATCTGTGTTACATCATCTACAATCACTCTCTATTCTTTAGATCCAGTCACAGTGAGTTTATGTTGATTTTAGATATAAACACCTAAAATGTAATCTTGACATGTTTATAAGTTTGGATCTAAGCCTATGCCTATTAGTAATCTGAATCACAACAGAAATGCCATTACTTGTATATCTAATTACTTGTATACCTAATTCACTACTTAGATCTCTTATTCCTATTCATGATATCACTATTCTTCTAGTTTGCCTAATCATGTCACCGTATGCCTATTCTGTTAGTTTGTTTAATCAAGACACTGTATGCCTATTCTGTTAGTATGACCAATTCTATCATCATATGCCAGTTTTATTTACTATGCCTATTCTTGTTCTCCTCTCTCCCTCTTTCCCTTTTTGTTTTATAGCCATGCTACCTTTGAGCCTAGGCCTATCGCTGAAATACGCGAGCGCACGAAATTGGGAATGATAATTTGCAGCATAATTCATATTGTAAAGCATGATTGGGAATTTTGGGCATAATTTGTACCTTAAGCCAAAACTTTGGATTTGGGGGAATAGTCTATATCTTAATCTAAGCCTTAATCTGGGGAATAGCTTGTATCGTAGATCAAATGGGGATTTGGGGCATAATAAACATGAAAATTTGGTTAGTAATGAACATGCCTATATTACAGCAACTAGAAACTGTAACCGCGCTTAGACACGAGGTTAGATTACATCTGTGGTAGAAGCCTGCCTGGAACCGCCCGGCATATCCAGCGTCCACAAGTGGTGAATCTAATGTGAAGGGCCTAAATGCATAAACGTACACGTATTGGTGCTAAGACACGAGGTTAAGTCCGACTTGTGGTAGAAGTCTGCCCGGACCCAACCGGTATATCCAACATCCACAAGTGGTAGGCTTAATTAATGTGGGAGGTCTAGCGCATTAATAACCATAAATGAATAAATGGTAATAAACTTGTAATACTTAACCTGATTGAATCTGTGAGCGTTACATGAACCTGTCAACTTAAGTAGGGGTTAAGTAAACTTTCTTGAATCAGTGGGATGCTTAAGTCAATCTTGTTAAATGTATGGGGACGGGTTATACATATAAACCCAACAATCTTAACATTCTAGGTTATGCAATCTTGATTAAATTGGTAGGCACAACATTCTGAAATCCTAGTCGTGGGGATGCAAGCGTAGGGGTGAAGCTTGTACCATCCGGTATGAGGGACCTATATCAGTCAGTAACCTATATTGGTATCAAACGGAGAACCCCTGTAACAACCCGATTTTTAATAACATGTTAAAACAAGAAATCAGGGCAAAATTAAATTCTAAAATAAGAATCATGAGAAATGGGTTACGCATAGCGTTCGTCTCTGAATTCTGGTTGGAAACGAGTCCGAAATTTCGTAAATCAGAGTCCGTATGACCGAGATATGGCCTCTAGAAGTTTCACGAAAAATCAGAAAACGAAAACATATTTTCGTTTTTCGAATTTAGCCCCAAATAGACTGGGCGGGAAAATTTCCCGCCCAGCCCCAGGTCGACTGGGGAGTCAACCCCCCAGGGACCAGGTCGACTGGGCAGTCGACCTGGGTGTCGACTTCCCTGGTCGAGCCAGGTCAGCCTGGGTGCACCTGCATTGTCTTTTGGCTCTGGTTTGGGGGCCTATGACGATTTTGACGGTTCAGATCTAAGCTAGGGTTAATCTAAGGGCCTAAACTAGTCCTTACATCTATAAAAACACCCTAAGACCTAACCTAAATCACTAAAAAATCATCCTAGCAACAAAGTGCGGCCCAAATCTCTCTTGATCATGGCCCCCATCTCCAACTTCAAAGGCTTGAGCATTCAAACTAGATCCATGTCAAAGGAGCAAGCTTTCTACATCAAATCAAGGGAGTAGAGCATCATTCCTACACTTATCTACGACAAATTCTTGTTCATAAATCTCTAGCCACGCTATGTAAGTTCTAGCAACTTTTAGATCTAAACGGTAGTTCTAATGTTGACATGGAATAAAATGAGATGGAACCTAAGTATGTTAGTCTATGTGAATCTAGTCTTGCCCCTCTCTTGAACCTATTACTTTGGGCTATTTCTTAGTGATTAAATCATGCCACTCATGTTGTGTTTTACCTAGTTTATCATGCAAGATTGAATCTTGACTTGTGGAATGTTGGCATGAACCCTTAGAACAATTTGACTTGTGGAACATTCATATGAACTTGACTTGGGGCTTATGCATGTAAAAGAACCTAAACCCCTCATGACCATTTACATGCCTATGATGATGAACCTAGTGTTATGCTATCATACATGCTTGAGGCCAATCCCTTTATGCTATCATACATGCTTGAGGCCTATCCCTTTATGCTATCATACATGCTTGAGGCCAATCCCTTTATGCAATCATATATGTTTGGGGCCAATATGTTGTCATATTATTCCTACTATGTTGACTCGCTTTCACTTGCGTTGGGAATACGCCTTGGGTAGTTTAGGCAAACGTGAGATGGGCTATGAAACTTAACATGAATTAAGTAATGGGACAATGGGCATAAGTAGAAAACGTGGACTTTGTCGTAGCCTAAATTTGACATGAACATGACAAGTAGAAAAACATGAAAGTGGCCAACTTGAGGTTGGGTTGAGTTTGTAGCATAAATCTTCCCGGAACTGCCCGGCAAATCCAGTAGCTATAGACAATAATACCCAATGTGAGTGGTTGGTCATATTGCGCTCAAAACCCGAGGTTAGACTAGGTTATGGTGTAAAGCTGCCCGGACCCGCCCAGCGTAACCAGTAACCACAACAAAGTCTACTGTGAGAGGTTGGGGTGCATTAATTTACTTAATGCCACATTATAAGGTTAAGTTAGTTTGACTAATGGCACTTAACCTATATGACATGAATGGGTAGGTTAAGTAAGACCAGACTTGATTACTTAAAGACACTTAACCATATAACATGATTAGCGGATGGGTTAGTTTAACCTAAATGGGTTGATAACACCCGACTGGGATAACGCGATGCGTGGTAGGGTTAAGTAAACCCACAAGAATGATACTTAACCATTATAAATACGATTAGTGGATGGGGTTAAGTTAACCTACAATTAACCAATCCGACTCGGTAATTTGATGGGGTTAAGTTAACTTACACTTAACCAACCTGACTTGATGATTCGATAGGATTAAGTCACGAACCTCATAAATATGCTTAACCAATCCGACTCGATAATTTAATGGGGTTAAGTTAACCTACACTTAACCAATTTTACTCGATGATTCGATGAGGTTAAGACAACCTATACTTAACCAATCTGACGCGGTAGCTGGACGGGGTTAAGATAGCCTATACTTAACCAATCTGACACGGTAATTTGATAAGGTTAAGTTAACCTATACTTAACCAATCTGACACGATAATGTAGGGTTAAGTCATGAACTTCTTGATATACTTAACCAACTTGATACATGGTTTGTAGGGCTAAGTCTTGAACTTGAATACTTAGCCAATTTTGACACGATTCGTAGGCGGGGTAAGTCATGAACTCGAACGACAACACTTAACCCATTAGACAAAACCCTAGTTCAGTGGACTAAATGGAAAATCGTAGTTAATAAGGATAACGGGAAGGGAAACTAAGTGATAAACCTTAGTTAAGGATAACTAAGTAATAATTCTTAGTCAAGAGAATTGGACCAGTTCACAAATAGATGAGTAACCTGATACGGTAGGTCATCGTTTAAACAAACACACGAGGAGGAGAGAATGTCTATCTGACTTAGATAAAGGCTCCAGCGAACTGGGTGACGAAGCGGTAGCTTCGGGATATGTGAGGGTAATCTTGGTATCCCTCTGTGAGGTTGCAGATGATCCGCCTGGGCTCACAGAGGTTAAGGTCTGCGGTAGAAGAACCAAGGGTATGCCTTGGTTGCTGTGCGAGCAACCTAAAGACTGGGGTGGATTAGCGTGGATTCGGCGATACTTAGTTTAGCCCTGTGATAGCACGTCGTCGACTACCTACCATCTTTAGTCAACCATGTACGTATGCGGAAAGGCAGAGAACTCCCAGCAGACCATATACTTGCTATCTAGTTATGGGTGAGGTTGACCAATAGGAAAGCGGGGCATGGATGACCGGAGTATAGTTCTCGTGCATGATTTTCTTGGATTGCCTTTTAGTAGTTGAGGGAGGGGTCACGTGGGACCATAACCACCGGTAGAAAAACAGACCTTGATATCTGCATCGGCAGATAACCTAAAGCTCCCGATCGAGTCCCGTATTTCTTGATTAGCCCTGTCACGGGACTCGTATGGCACATTGAGATACATGTGCATCTAGACATGGAAAACGATTCACGATACATACGTGGGAAAAAGGGCGTGGTTGACGGGTAGCGTAATCCCTAGCGGTCCTAGGTGGCTTAAACTCAAACCGAGTTACGAAAACGTTTAGTAGGTAGCGTAATCCCTAATGGTCCTAGGTGGCATAAATCCTAGCTGAACATTCGAGAATTCATGGTAAGAAAATACAGCCAGATCAAGGGTGACAGTCCAAACGATTTCAATGATAATGGAAATACGTTGAAGTAGTATAGAACTACGTGAGGAAGCCCGTAGGATTTACGGCAAAGGACTAAACATATACATGGAAAGAAACATACGAGTTGGGAAAACCTACATTTAGTTGACATGGATCATTTCATTGGGCAAGGGACATTCTGTAGCTAACACATGACACGGGTTGGGATACTAGTACGGAAGGTGCAGGGCAAATATACTTGGTAGAACCTTGGGGTG
Source organism: Allium sativum (assembly GCA_030737875.1). Taxonomy (NCBI): domain Eukaryota; kingdom Viridiplantae; phylum Streptophyta; class Magnoliopsida; order Asparagales; family Amaryllidaceae; genus Allium; species Allium sativum. The sequence goes on from CM060924.1 coordinate 41,044,908, forward strand.
TTATGCTCGATAGAACGTTGGGATGTTATACTTGATAGAACCTTGGGATGTTATACTTGATTCATAGTGACCGTAGTTTATCTTGATACAGTAGTTCATCCTGTTACCTTGGTTTAGCTTGTCTATCTTGTCATCATCCTTATGTTTACTTTTAGTTTATGCATGTCATGTTACCTTTACCTGTTTTTTTGCTGGAAGTAGATAGGACTTACCAGTCTTTATGACTGATCCCGTTTTCTTTTGCCTCTTTGTCTTCCGTCCCCCCCCCCAAGGTTTTCAGGGAGGAAATACTGTTATTTAGCTCGGACTTCTTCTGCTTCAAGGTCATCATCTATGGCTTGGATTTTCTTGGCTATGGCTGCTTTACCGTTTTACTTGGGGGATATTTTATGACCGTGGTTTTATGCTTCTTTAACTATTGCAAGACAGGTTTCCAATGTAATGGCTTTTAAAGGCATTTTGATGTAAAAGGCTTTAGATCTTATAATTTTATGAGGTAATGAAATTTGGTTTTTCTTCCGCCGTTTTATATGTTCTATCTTGTGATATTTCTGTGCATGTTTACCTAGACAACGCCCCTCCAAAGCTAGTGCATTCTCTTGTGAGTGACCCTGGCGGAGGTGGGGTGTTACATTTGGTATCAGAGCAGAAGGTTACCAGACTGGGCAAAAGTTTTAAAACCTTCTGAAAACTATTTGAAAACCGTTTACAAAGAAGCATTTTTCAAGGAAAGTTTTATTTTTAAAAGGCTATTCCCCAAAGGCCATTAGCATTATCATTTGTTTCCTTGATTGAATCTCTTTTCCTTTTTTCCTCCACCTGTAGTCATAGTGGTTTGAACTGCGAATAATCCTTTTCTAACTAAGTTAGCGTTTTCGGTACGATGGAGGCAGTTCTCGAGAGACTTGTTACCGCGTTATAAGAAAGGATAGTAAGAAAAAGGATAAAGGATACAAGCTTAAGGACAAGCAACTTGTTGGTATGGCTTAATTCACAAAAAAAGGAAAAAAAGTGAATGATAAAACTCATGACAAGAGAGAGTATCTCTAGTAGGGTAAAAAGGGAAAGATAGTCAAGTATTATGAGACGAGGACAAGATCATCGAGAGGGCAATTGTATGCTCTCACTGTTAGCGTACCTAAGAAGGGTGGTAACGTTTCTGTGAAAGGTTTAGCTTTTCTTCTCTATCATCCCGTCAGGACTTTGCTTTGATCACTGCATCATTTAGGTCTGCTTCGATAGTTGAGTCTATGCACCATCATACTAGCATAGTAGAGGATCCCATTTTTGTCTCAAATCTTGTTGAGGAATCGGTCCATTTATTCATGACTTGTTTGGATTTGAGGACGCCTATGACTTTTGGGAATAATGCTTATGCTTTTAAGCTATGGGTTGAATTCTAGGAATGGGGTGGTTATCCAGTAAGGGTGCCATTCTCGGTTCTGAAAGGAGGGTAGTTAGGCTCTTGACTTGCCTCGGTAATACCCTCGAAGTCTCGTGTAACCTTTAGGGTTCTGTCATGATGGGTTACCTAGAAGCTCTTGATGCATTTGTTGGTAATCCGTTCGAGTAGAGTTCGCCACTAAGGCGGATGGTTCATTTCGCTTGTGCATGAGTTATGGAAATCACTCTAGTAAGTACACTTGGTAACATGGTTGGCATCTGTTTGTTTTCAAGAGACAAGTTCTTCTGCGTGGAATGCCGTAGAGCGAGTAAACGGGATCCATGATTCAATAGTGAATTTTGGAGAGCTTACATGAAACCATGAGTGCACGAATATGGCTGAGCCAAGTATACTAGGGGGAGAATAAGTAAAAGTGGAACGAGAGGCGACAATGAAGTAAGTTATAGCTCATATTTGGAAATAGGAGTTAAGAGGCCACGAAATCATGAAGTTAAAGATGGTCAAAGCACAATGGAATTAAGCTCAAGGAAATGCGACTTAGAAGATTGAAGACAAGATACGCGCATCATATCTCTTTTTAAGAGTATATTCTTGATCCATGTTTTCCTGTAGAGCTTTCCCACATGCTATCCTTTATGCATATCCTCTCAGTCCTATTCTCGATCTTATTTCTGTTGCAAACTCCATAGGGGGTATGATTCATCGGTTAATAATACATGTCAGAGTTTGAAGGTGTCCATTAGGTTGACTAAACCTTTTGGGCTTTATAGGATATGGGTTGGGTTTAGAAAAGGGATTTCTTGTAGTCCAAAAGGAGTTTATCTTGCTTATCTTCTCGGTCCTATCTTGAGGACCTTAGGTAGAACCCTGTGGATGTAAACATGTATTTGAAAACATGTTATGATTGATATGGTTGCAAGTGGTTGCTCGTGGATGCGCGAATACACACTAGACACTAGATCGGCTCAGTCACATTTCATATTTCATATGTATACGTGTTTATACTTGTTTATGAATGAATTTGAATGTGTTATCATGTGAATATTGCATATGGATGAATGGTTGTGCACACATATAGTATTTATGTGACTAGGACAATTTGCATACATATGGATTCATGGCACTAAACATATTTTGCATTTAGAAGATCAATCAGGCCTGATCATTTGCATTAGATAAGGAACATATACACACACTTTCTGCATATGTTCATATGGTATTAGAAATCTTTTAAGGACAATGGTTGCTCGTGGATGATGTTTTGAGTAGATGGATGATGGATGGTAGAATACGTTCTTCCTAATTTGGAGATTTCGGGGACGAAATCCTTTAAGGTGGGGAGAATGTGACAATCCGAATTTTTATAACATGTTAAAACAAGAAATCAGGGTAGAATTAAATTTTAAAATAAGAATCATGAGAAACGGGTTACGCCATTGCGTTCGTCTCGGAATTTTGGTTGGAAACGAGTCCGAAATTTCGTAACTCGGAGTCCGTATGACCGAGATATGGCCTCTAGAAGTTTCACGAAAAATCAGAAAATGAAAACAGATTTTCGTTTTTCGAATTTAGCCCCAAATAGACTGGGCGGGAAAATTTCCCGCCCAGCCCCAGGTTGACTGGGGAGTCGACCCCCCAAGGACTAGGTCGACTGGGCAGTTGACCTGGGTGTCGACTTCCCTGGTCGAGCCAAGTTGGCCTGGATGCACCTGCATGGTCTTTTGGCTCTGGTTTGAGGGCCTGTGATGATTTTGACGGTTCAGATCTAAACGAGGGTTAATCTAAGGGCCTAAACTAGTCCTAACTTCTATAAAAACACCCTAAGACCTAACCTAAATCACTAAAAAATCATCCTAGCAACAAAGTGTTGCCCAAATCTCTCTTGATCATGGCCTCCATCTCCAACTTCAAAGGCTTGAGCATTCAAACTAGATCCATGTCAAAGGAGCAAGCTTTCTACATCAAATCAAGGGAGTAGAGCATCATTCCTACACCATTCTACGACAAATGCTCGTTCGTAAATCTCTAGCAACGCTATGTAAGTTACAGCTACTTTTAGATCTAAACGGTAGTTCCAATGTTGACATGGAATAAAATGAGATGGAACCTAAGTATGTTAGTCTATGTGAATCTAGTCTTGCCCCTCTCTTGAACCTATGACTTTGGCCTATTTCTTAGTGATTAAATCATGCCACTCATGTTGGGTTTTACCTAGTTTATCATGCAAGATTGAATCTTAACTTGTGGAATGTTGGCATGAACCCTTAGAACAATTTGACTTGTGGAACATTAATATGAACTTGACTTGGGGCTTATGCATGTAAAAGAACCTAAACCCCTCATGACCATTTACATGCCTATGATGATGAACCTAGTGTTATACTATCATACATGCTTGAGGCCAATCCCTTTATGTTATCATACATGCTTGAGGCCAATCCCTTTATGCTATCATATATGTTTGGGGCCAATATGTTGTCATATTATTCCTACTATGTTGACTCGCTTTCACTTGCGTTGGGAATACGTCTTGGGTAGTTTAGGCAAACGTGAGATGGGCTATGAAACTTAACATGAATTAAGTAATGGGACAATGGGCATAAGTGGAAAAGGTGGACTTTGTCGTAGCCTAAATTTGACATGAACGTGACAAGTTGAAAAACATGAAAGTGGCCAACTCGAGGTTGGGTTGAGTTTGTAGCATAAATCTGCCCGGAACCGCCCAGCGAATCCAGTAGCTACAAACAATAAGACCCAATGTGAGTAGTCTGTCATATCGCGCTCAAAACCCGAGGTTAGACTAGGTTGTGGTGTAAAGCTGCCCGAACCCGCCCGGCGTAACCAGTGACCACAACAAAGTCTAATGTGAGAGGTTGGGGTGCATTAATTTACTTAATGCCACATAATAAGGTTAAGTTAGTTTGACTAATGGCACTTAACCGATATGACATGAATGGGTATGTTAAGTAAGACCGGACGTGATTACTTAAAGACACTTAACCATATAACACGTTTAGTGGATGGGTTAGTTTAACCTAAATGGGTTGATAACACCCGACTGGGATAACACGATGCGTGGTAGGGTTAAGTAAACCCACAAGAATGATACTTAACCATTATAAATATGACTAGTGGATGGGGTTAAGTTAACCTACACTTAACCAATCCGACTCGGTAATTTGATGGGGTTAAGTTAACTTACACTTAACCAACCTGACTTGATGATTTGATAGGGTTAAGTCACGAAACTCTTAAATATGCTTAACCAATCCGACTCGATAATTTAATGGGGTTAAGTTAACCCACACTTAACCAATTTTACTTGATGATTCAATGAGTTTAAGACAACCTATACTTAACCAATCTGACGCGGTAGCTGGATGGGGTTAAGATAGCCTATACTTAACCAATCTGACACGGTAATTTGATAGGGTTAAGTTAACCTATACTTAGCCAATCTGACACGATAATCTAGGGTTAAGTCATGAACTTCTTGATATACGTAACCAACTTGATACATGGTTTGTAGGACTAAATCCTGAACTTGAATACTTATCCAATTTTGACATGATTCGTAGGCGGGGTAAGTCATGAACTCGAACGACAACACTTAACCCATTAGACAAAACCCTAGTTCATGGGACTAAATGGAAAATCGTAGTTAATAAGGGTAAGGGAAGGGAAACTAAGTGATAAACCTTAGTTAAGGATAACTAAGTAATAATTCTTAGTTAAGAGAATTGGACCAGTTCACAAATAGATGAGTAACCTGATACGGTAGGTCATCGTTTAAACAAACACACGAGGAGGAGCGAATGTCTATCTGACTTAGATAAAGGCTCCAGCGAACTGGGTGACGAAGCGGTAGCTTCGGGGGACGTGAGGGTACTCTTGGTATCCCTCTGTGAGGTTGCAGATGATTCTCCTGGGCTCACAGAGGTTAGGGTCTGCGGTAGAAGAACCAAGGGTATGCCTTGGTTGTTGTGCGAGCAACCTAAAGACTGGGATGGATTAGCGTGAAGTCGGCGATACTTAGTTTAGCCCTGTGATAGCACGTCGTCGACTACCTACCATCTTTAGTCAATCGTTTACGTATGCGGAAAGGCAGAGAACTCCCAACAGACCATATACTTGCTATCTAGTTATGGGTGAGGTTGGCCAATAGGAAAGTGGGGCATGGATGGCCGGAGTATAGTTCTCGTGCATGATTTTCTTGGATTACCATTCAGGAGTTGAGGCAGGGGTCACGTGGGACCATAACCACCGGTAGAAAAACAGACCTTGATATCTGCATCAGCAGATAACCTAAAGCTCCCGACCGAGTCCCGTATTTCTTGATTAGCCCTATCACAGGACTCGGATGGCACATTGAGATACATGTGCATCTAGACATGGAAAACGATTCACGATACATACGTAGGAAAAAGGGCGTGGTTGACGGGTAGCGTAATCCCTAGCGGTCCTAGGTGGCTTAAACCCAAACCGAGTTACGAAAACGTTTAGTAGGTAGCGTAATCCCTAGTGGTCTTAGGTGGCATAAATCCTAGCCGAACATTCGAGAATTCATGGTAAGAAAATACAGCCAGAACAAGGGTGACAGTCCAAACGATTTCAATGATAATGGAAATACGCTGAAGTAGTATAAAACCACGTGAGGTAACCCGTAGGATTTACGACAAAGGACTAAACATATAGATGGAAAGAAACATACGAGTTGGGAAAACCTACATTTGGTTGACATGGATCATTTCATTGGGCAAGGGACATTTTGTAGCTAACATATGACACGGGTTGGGATACCAGTACGGAAGGTGCAGGGCAAATATACTTGGTAGAACCTTGGGGTGTTATACTCAATAGAACCTTGGGATGTTATACTCGATAGAACCTTGGGGTGTTATACTTGATTCATAGTGACCGTAGTTTATCTTGATACAATAGTTCATCCTTTTACCTTGGTTTAGCTTGTCTATCTTGTCATCATCCTTATGTTTACTTTCAGTTTATGCATGTCATGTTAGCTTTACCTGTTTTTATGCCGGAAGTAGATAGGACTTACCAGTCTTTATGACTGACCCTGTTTTCTTTCGCCTCTTTGTCTTCCGTTTCCTCCCCCCCCCCTCCCCAGGTTTTCAGGGAGGAAATACTGTTATTTAGCTCGGACTTCTTCTGCTTCAAGGTCATCATGTATGGCTTGGATTTTCTTGGCTATGGCTGCTTTACCGTTTTACTTGGGGGATATTTTATGACCGTGGTTTTATGCTTCTTTAACTATTAGAAGACAGGTTTCCAATGTAATGGCTTTTAAAGGCATTTTGATGTAAAAGGCTTTAGACCTTATAATTTTATGAGGTAATGAAATTTGGTTTTTCTTCCGCTGTTTTATATGTTCTGTCTTGTGATATTTCTGTGCATGTTTACCTAGACAACGCCTTTCCGAAGCTAGAGCATTCTCTTGTGAGTGACCCTGGAGGAGGTGGGGTGTTACAACCTCAAACTAGGTCGGGGTCAGGGCACGCTTACTGAGTTGGTTGTAAGAGTTCCGTCTAAGGGACGGAGTGAGCGGCGCATTCCGATGGGGTCATGTACGTGCATGGGCCCGGATTTCATGGAGGATTAAGACGCCATGACACCTGTAGATATGGTTTGTGCACATCTTGTAAATAATGGGTTGCCACTGTAGGAAGTGATACATCCTACTGTGGGGTCAGCACAAGGTATCTATAATTAGGGAACCAATCGATTGAGGGTAGTAATTAGGGTACGTCTAGTCTTGCTTGTTAAGGAGCCCGTTACTATCATTGGGGGTAACACCCGTCATTTCTATTGGGCTACCTGTTATTGTATGGGGGTAAAACCTCTCACTTCAAGTACACCTAAGTCTACCATCTTGTACTTGTTGGGATCATCTTTTTCTTGTGATACTAGTAATGGTGCAGAGAAAAGTACATGAGAAGCGCAATATTTCTGTTCAGTTTATCCTGCTTACCTTGTTATGCATTTGCCTTATGATACCGTTATAACTATCATCAAATTTATATGTCTGTCATGATGCTTTTACTTATTTATATGCTAAAAGTAACTGGACTCGCCAGACTTTATGTCTGACCAGTTTTGCTTCCACTTCTCTCTCTTCCGTTCCCCCTAAGTTCTTAGGGTGGGAATACTCAAGCTTGATCTAGATTATTCATTCATTCTGCTCGGAGCTGCTTAGATGTACGGCTTGATTTTGTATCTTCTCTACTATGGCTATATTTTGGCAATTATGCTCTTTTTATGCATTATCGTACTCTAATGATAATTTTGGTACAAGACAGAAGTTTTATGTTTTCAACATTTCAAATTTATTATGTAACTGGGTTTAGACCACTTAGCTTTCTATTTAATAAAGTTTTTTATTCCACTGTTATTTTATATCTATCTTGTGATGTTTCTCTATCTGTTTACCTATAACGCTTCACGAAACATAATGCATTCTGAAGAAGAGTGAAATTAAAGAATGTAGGGGGTCACACTTCTCGTTAATGTCTTTGGTTAATTTCCAGGATTAGACTTGTAGCAGTAATCCCGACGTTCTGAGGTATCCTCGGCCTCGTTCAGTCCTAGAACAAACTTGTATGGAAGACTGTCTGACAGAGTATTTCCTAAGACCACATACATTGATTTTTACAAATATACCGAGTATGGTGGAAGAGAAGGCAACTTATTTTAATTGAACACCCGGAGTATATTTATGAAAATCAATTTGTGATAGACGGATCTGACATTGTGACATTCAAAGTTGTATGTGCCGTCTCAAAAAGGTAATCGTGACCTCAACCCTCATTAATCGGGAAATGATTGAAATCGGGCAGGCAGCATGGCTATGTCGGTCATACCCATTAGGGTATATCATCACTTGATCTAGAGAAATCGATGTCCCATTTTGTATGCTCGGAAAAAATACGGTTGGACGACCAACAACCGTGGTGATGATAATTCAGTACACTCAAGTTGAATGAGTGACCGGTCATGTGTGGTCGGGTCGCAAGAATTCCTTGTTGAACCCCATTATTCCATCTCTAGAAGACACTGACCGGAAGGTGATTCCATACCTAGTCATGTTGGAAATCCAAACTCCAATACGATCCTTTATGCTTTTAGATGTAAACCTATTATATTGGAAAGTGATGTGGTTATCGTAAGTTAAAAACACGTGTTATGTTTCTAAGTGGTCGTGTTTTACGAGAGTTACATTCTTTTAAATGATTTTCTAATGTTAAGCAAGTTGTTTGTGGTGATTTTTATCATTAAAAGTATTCCAGACTGACTCAGGTATTTTGCTTCCCTCAAATTATGCTCAGGTCGGATCGAGTATATTTTCCAGGTTTGGTCTTACTTAGAGCTTCAGGAGTGGAGCCGGAGTCAAGACGTATTCACGTATTTTCTGGTATTAATTTATTTCCGCTATGTCTGTTGTATTGATATAGTTGTATCCTCTGATTGTATAATCATATATATATATATATAGTTTTCTCTATGTGCAAAGAATTTTTATATATTGTATTTTATTCGTTCCGCTGTGAGACCCTATTCTACTCTAGTTCTATAGTGTTGGTCTTCTTCTTCTTCTTCTTCTATTCTAACATTTCTTCCTTTCTACTTCTCACCCTCTAACTTTCTTCTATTTACTATTTGGATTTTCGATATCTGAGTTTTGGCCAGTGAATACATGTCATGTACTATTTTCAAAATTCGAGCGTCTTATTTCAAACCGAGTCGTTATAGAGGCAATATCGATAATGTATTGACTTTGCGGCCAAATAATGAGACGAATCATCATAATTTGGTGGTTTAGCAGTATTTGAGGTGAGTTAAAGAACTGTTTTAGGTTAAAATGTGTTTTGGGATAATTAAAAGAGATGTTTCAAAAGGGTACATATCTTAAACATAAGCAATATTTTTGAAATACACTTTCATGTCTAAGTTTAAAGGCAAATGCAACCATCAGAATATTAAGAGTAAGCGAGAAAATGACAATGCCATTTTCTTTTTATATTCAAAATCGCAGCCATTGTTCAAGTAATTAGTGCAAATTAATGGTGGGGCAGCATCACTAACCAAGTTCAGATTGAAAATGATGGTTGTGTATTTTTGAACATATGTTATATGAAAGATAGGATTTAATTTGACCTGTTTTGTAACTACTACTTATAATTTGGGATGAATGGAATTTTTTTGTCAAACTAGGTATTTAGAAAATATTGAAATATGATATTACACGAGAAATTGCGGGGATGCAATTCTTATAAGGGAAAGTCTGTAATAACTTTGATTTTGCGATTACCTGTATGAATTAATTAATTTAGTGTTTAAAGTGTTAATTAAAAAATAATTTTTATTTGGAGATGAAATGTGTAAATATGATGAATTGAATGGTGTTAATGATGCAATTCAATCCAATGTTGACTCGAAAATCAGAGAAAATAATTATAAACTTAGAGGAAATTATTTAATTAAATCATTAATTTGATTAATCAGAGAGTTTGGGGTTAACTTAAGGGTAATTTGGGTAACTGAATTAGATTAAGTTTGAACTAAATCAAGTAGTACAATAAAAGGATTCAATCCAAAGCTAAATTGTTAAAAAAAAATTGATAACATGGAAAATAATGTTTTGGGAAACTTTATAATGAGAAATTATTTTAAGAATGTGCTTGAAAGATCCTTATGTATTTTACTACAATAAATTGCAATCTTTTGGCAAATGATTAATTTTAACGTAAAATCGTGCTTTCAAAATTCACGTGTAATGAGAATAGAGTATAGTATACAAATATTGATTAATAATAATATTTGAGGTGCTAAATTTTTTTAAAGATGATTTGTGTATTTATTTGGTTGTAACACAGATTGTATACAATTTAATGTTGAAAAGTGTAAGATATGAATAAACCAAAATACAGAATGTGAATATTGTTGTAAACCCATAATTGAAAGTGATTTTTTTTTAAAGTTTGGAATTTATTTTGGCAAGAGAATGCAAATTGTGTAAATTTTGACATTAAAATTGTAAGTTTTAACAGGTAAAAAGAATAAATTGAACATTTTAATAAAAATGAAATTAACAAATGGTTATTAAATTTGTTTATTAAGACTTAAAAGATGTTTTTACAAAATTTAAAAGTTTGAAGCAATGTCCAGTAGTGATGATGGAATAAATTATAATGGCTTTAAAAATGTAATATAGTGTAAAATTGGTTTAAAGAGTGTAAGTTTACATAATAAAGCCTAAAACTAATTACACTTAAACTAATTGGGCTCAAAATTAAACCTATTAACAAAATAGTTAAAGGATGAATTATCTGGATACTTCAATAAACACACGGTACGTACCTTATTTCCAGGATAAGGAATAACTCTTCTTCTCTTATTTTACAACAAAAAAAAATTACACTCCTCTCAAATCTTCAAAATGAAACTCCAAAACTCATTCTAAATTAGAAGGAAGTTGTTAATCTACATTGTTATAAGTAAACTCTATTAAAATCAGGAATTCATTTCATCAATTTCTTATTCTGTTTAATGTATCTTATTATTTAGTTTGCATGTTAAAATAAACTATCCTACAAGTATTCAGTAGCATCCTCAAGCCTAAAAACCCATATTTTGCATTTGTGTCTTGGTGCACATCCCTGATTTTGTCATAAATGTGTGTTGATCTCACACTTTCTAGTTTGGACAAAATCATACATAGAAAATTTGTTGATTGAGATGCTTTTGAGTTACTGAAAACTCGGATTTTAATCTCTATTAGTTTTCCGTCATTTTTTGACTTTGTTCTTCTTTGAGAGTATGTAACTCCACCAACTTATGCCGGAATCGTATTAAACTTATTCCAATTCATATCTTGTTTGTTGAGCTTATTGTTTTGCCGAATTTCATAGCTTAATCCAACATGAAACATGGTAAAAAAAAATTCACCAGAAAATGATTACAAGACGTGCAATTCTCACCAGAATTTGCATCCTAGTGGGTCGACCTGAGCTTATGTTAGGTCAACCTAGCTATGCAATTTTTTATCAGGTTATTCCATCCAATTTTCTATTCCAGCTTGTTTTCCTTGGTGATTTTCATATTTTTTCATCAATTCATGATGGTTTCCAATGTGAATTTGTGACCTACATGAATTAATTTCTAGAGACTTAAATAAAAACCAACATTATAGAAAATCTATATCTGGACTGAAGAGTTATCATTTGAATTTTTAGTGCTGATTTAATTGCTTTTTCCCACGCTTTAACTTACATATTACATGTGTTTTTACAAATCATTTTCTAAAGGAATTTCTGTATAAGTTTAACACTTTAAAACAATGTTTTTTAAATTGATTCTATACATATAATTATTTCATATTTATTATGTATATTCCAATATAAAGTGATTACTAAATGAAGCATTTCCAAATGATTTTTCAAAGTCGTTTTAGAAACTTGTTTCTTAAACAAGTATTTTTAATATAAACCATATATTTTTGCACTCTTTGAGAAAACGCTGAAGTGACTTAAAAGATATAATTAACCACATGTTATGGGATATGTAAGTTAATTATATCGGTTATTTCCAGACTCATCGACTGAAGCTATCTTTCTATGTGGAGTAGATTGACTTGAAGTAAAACAATATGTGTGAATGTACAATAAAAGATGTATCGTTTCTACTATTTAAGAATTTGTGACACATCTTAATATTATTGCCACTACTTGAGTTGTTAGGTCCTATATGTTTTTTATACATATAAAGATGCCTGGGGTACTATTAGAGGCTATTGAGTTCCTAACTAATTTAGGTTGGTTGTTGGGTCTCTAATCGATTATTGGGGTTGTTAGATCCTATATATACATATATGTATAAGTATGTATGTATTTATTGAAGTATTATATTAGGCTATTGGGTCTCTAAATCGGTTTATTGAACTGTTGGGTTTTATAATTGGTTTTTTCGGCTATTAACTCTCAATTGAGGGTTATGGTCTCTTAATATATAGTATTGGCCAGGCTTCAGCCATTTATTGATGATACATTTGTGGTGTTGCTTCGGTTTGCTGCAATTAATATGGATCCATATGCTTTTCTAGATTTTGTTGACTTTAATGTTTTTCACCATTGTGGTTAATGTTAATTTTATTTACATAGCCTTGGAGCTATTATATTGATTATTTATGGTGATTAGATTTATGACACCTTAAACTTTTGTATGAGTTCTATATGTTGATACTGAATTTGTTTCCATCTTATAGTGTGAGTGTTATGAGATTTTATTTATGTAGTTTAGCCTTAGAGCTAAAGCAACATGTTGTGATAGAAGCATTTATATTTGTCACCGTTGCCTATCACATGAGACCTTTATATGTTGATTTCATTGTAGTTATCTCATATACCACTTATTGATTCGATTTTATGTTGTTTCTTCTCTACAGAAAGGAATGTATATTCTTGTGTTTTTATATTTTCCATTTGTCATGCTCTAACCGATATGTTTAAGCTAGATTGGATCATGTATTTTATTTTAGGTCAAACAGAGTTGTTTTAGGTCAGTGCCTGTTGTATATATCTGCTTATCTATCACCGTTCTTCATGCTTGTGCGTATTTTGGGCCAGTCTTCTAGTTGTTTTATCTGTGACTATCATATGTATATTTTTTTATGGTATTTAATGTTGTATATGTATTATGGTTTATATAAGCACTTACATATGCCGCTATGGATTTTCCTCGATGTATCTAGTTATATGACTATGTTTGTTGTTCTGTGATCTAAGACATTTATTATTATTGTATTTTGTTCTAAAGCGATCTATTAGCCATTATAGTATTGTATTAGGAAATAATTAAGCATTTCGTTCCACTTGAGGTATGAGAAAAAAATAATGAACGCTTAAATGGGGTACTTGGTACTTGCTTAATACAAGACATACGGATGATTGCTACTAACCAGCCCTATTCTCCGCCCTAGCAGACATTATTACTTAGTAATACTCTGTGTTAGTGTGGATCTCGGGGATGACATGTTACAAGCATCCTCCCAGCTTTTTATAACTCTATTCAACTAATATTTAACATTAGGGATAAGCAATTTATCCAAACTGGTTAAGACAGTTGAACATGGTGCATGAGGTCACGGGTTCAATTCTCATCCGACAAAGTCTAACTCACTTGCCATACACCATGTTATATACTTTTTATATAAATGTACCAATATGAGAAAAAAAGTTGGCATAAGTAACATATGATGGTAAAAAGATATTTTAACATTTCAATAAGGTAAATTCAACCGTTATAGACAATAAAATTACAATATAAAGCAATTTCAATTTTCGTTACTTTCGAAGAAAGAACATTGCCTTGATTTTCTTTTGAATTGACACACATGCACATGTTAGGTTATACAAATATGAAATTCTACTTTAACACAAATTGTTCTATACACAAATCCAATAAAAAAGAATTTTGTCGTTGATTTTCTTTAATTTCAACTTCTCAACTAATTAAAGAGAGATGAATTCAATGAATAATGCTTGTTGTGTGAAAATTTTGTGCTTCATTTAGTGTCTTCACAATCATTTCATATAAAATATAAATTGTATCTATGTGTGAGGTCCATACAAAAAAATTTAGAAATAAAGTGTAGGTTTATTGCATCAAAGTTCCATTTTAAATCTGATCATATTCTATACTGAAATCAGAATGGCTATGTACATATAACACAAGTGAAATATATGTATATCGGTGCATAAGTTAAAATTGATATTTATCGGTATAATAAAAAAAAATCAGTTTAGTGTGTCTGAAACCCTCAACATACGATCCGGAGATATTAAAACGTAAGGATTTGAACAACTTTTGACTTAAAGTGGTTTGACAATGATTACGATAAATGACGTTGCCTCGATTTAAACCATTATTCAAATTCATAGTTATTTGCGGAAACCACATTCATAATTAATAACATTTTTTGCAAACTTCCTTTTATTCTATAAACAGTTTGCAAATACATGACTTAATTAATAAACCATTTCACTTTCTTATGTTCAATTGTTTTATCCAATTGTTGTACTATTTTACTACTCAAATAATTTATAACAAGCTTAAAAGATCTTATCAACATTTTTTTTAATAATTTAACTTTACATATAAACCTTTCTCGCAACATAGTTTCACTTTTGGTATTTATATTCTAAGACTTAAGTTCATACTTTTATAATAACCTATTACATCCTAAGAATATATACAACAATCTTTTTTATTTTCTGAACATAGGTACTAACAGTTCAAATCTTTCTTAACTTGTATTGTCTTTCCTAATTTAAGGTTATGAATTCAAATTTTATCATTTTACAATATTACTTAGATTCAATTGCCTATCAATTCAGATGTTACAATCATCCAAGATTGCCTAAAATCTGAAACAACTAACCAATAGATCAAACAGGATGCATTACCAAAAAATTCATTTGTATGAGATAAACGTGTCCATAATATATCATAAAAAAAATTAAGAACCTAAAACCGAGTTTTGTTTTCTAGTCATTTCAAAATAGTATATATATTTATAATCCTTGTATATCATATTATTCTTTCAAAATTTACATCAACAATCGTTTTACCAAAAGAATTATGTAGCATAACTACTATAGTATCATTCGTCACTTTTAAAATCAAGAATAACCGTCGATAACCTTACAATTATCATCGGAATCATTTTTCAGTGGTAGAAGTAAGTTTAGTATTATCTATGCCTTTCATTCTCCATTAAATAATTTCCAAAAATGGTATCAAATACTTCATAAATAATATTAAGTGCTATGATATCAATTTCATAAACTGTTTCCTCGTTGTTACTTTTAATAATACGAATGTATTTTTTTTAATCTTAGAAGAGAAATTTCTTATACAGTATAATTTATGATCTCAAGTTTTCAGTTTGATCCTCTTCATTTATAGACTATACTTATAAGTAATGTTCTTACAAGTCAGTTTCCTATATTCAACTATTACACTAGAGTTTTTCTTAAGAACCCAAAATCAACAAATGATATTTGATTATCATAAAGTGACCGAGCACCACTAATCAAACCATAATTGATAACACTTGAATATTATTAAATATTATTGTTTCCTAACAAACATACATCATAAATGACCATACCTGTTGTGCAGAATTTCAACTCAAGACCGCTCAAATCAAAACCCCCCAATCTCAGCAGAAGACGAGATCGTGGTAAACATGCAAAAGCAACCAATCAATATATCAAAACAATCTCAATTCAATCCACAAACGAATTACAATCACCAAATAAGGGAAATAATAGAGCAATAACGAAAAGTTAATCACATATGGATTTATAGTAGTTTCACCAAAGTCTTGTTAGTGTATGTCCACTATGAGGGAGAATCCTTTATAAATATCAATAGAAGAGTACAAGAGATTGATTACAATAATCAAATTCACTAGAAAAATTTGATTTTGTAGAGGTAAGAATTGAAGAAGATTAGGGTTGCCAAAACCCTAATTAGAATAAACTCAGATCTTAATCTCTTTTCTGGTATGCAAAACATAATCCTGAAAGTAACTTATAAAGGGAGATAATAATATGTTGCAATTATCCAAATTCCCCCTGGATCCTTCACAAATCAAGCTGTAAGATCTTCAACCCGAAATAGCCGAAATACTGCCTCATACGTCTTTCCTGAAGTGACAGACGTCTGTCCAAGGTCTTGGGAAATATTTTCCTACACCGACAGACATCTGTCATATTTTCCTCATACGTCTATCATAGTATCTGCTTCACCACATGCGTCTGTCTGGGGCAACAGACATCTGTCAGGACTCTCGGGAAATTCCACCTGTAAACTCAGATGTCTATCATGCCTAAGACAGACGCCTGTCACTGAACCCTGCAGAAACCAAGCACTTCAACTCTTGTAACTTTCTGTAACAACCCACATATTTTACGATAATATATTTAAATATTTTATTTAAACATAGTGTCGTTAATCTTTAACCGAGCGTGTGTCAGAAAAGTCAAATTTTGCATATGGGTGAATTTGGACTTGGAACCACTCCCATTGAGTCTAGATCATCGTTTACAACCTTTTTGACTATAAGCTTCAATATATTTCGAGCACGTCAAAATTTGGACTTAGGTTTGGGTTAGCCAACCTAGCTCACCCTTAAAGCTCCCACAACCCCCCCTTCTCGTTCGTTCATTTCCTCATACTCCAGAAAATTAGAAATGGGGTGAGGAAAAGGGAAACTAAAATTCTCTAAGCCCTAGCTTGATTTAGGAATACAATTCAAGTTGAATTCATGTGCAAATTCGAAGAGAGGAAAGGTAATCTCTCTCTACCTTCTCTAGCTCATCTTCTCTTTGAAAGTCTTATGATTTCCTAAACCTAAGTCTTAGGAATTTTGTTGAAATGCTCTTAGATCAGAGATTCATGAGTATTGATGGAAGAGAGTTATTTTAATTTAAGTTTGGGGCTTCTTCTTCATTCCTACAATCAAAGTTGAGTTCCTATGAACTCACATCTATTCCTCAAGCATTTATGCTTGTATAGTGTGCTTTTAGCATGTATATGTTGCTTATGAATTATGTATTTGGTTGTGTTGATTGAATTATGTGTTGACATTCCCAATTTGTGAAGCTTGGTTTCATTTTCATAGATTTCCATTGTGTTTCTTGGTGTGCATGTAAATTTGGGTGTTATAAGCTGCTTTGGCAAGCCTTGGATACTTCATTTTTGCATAGGAAACATTACAAGCCTTCGGGCATGTGTTGATATCGTTTTGAGCATGTTTTCAAGGCAAATTTGTGCATAGGCCCAAATTCAGACATTTGAGTGACGTCTGACCTGCTATGAATAATTATAAAAACAAGAGGAACAGAATTCAGATGTCTGAAATTTTAAATTCAGATGTATGAGTTTTAATTCAAACATTTGGTCAAAAAAATTCAGATGTCTAAAATTGCTCAAAAATGAACTAAATTTTGGCTGTTTCAGGAAAATGCAAATTCAGACGTTTTAATTTTTATTTCAGACATCTGAATCTTGTTTTTCTTATTTTGACAGGTGGAGACCAGGGTCAACAGTTTAGGCCCATTATAGCTCTTTCCCGGCCGAGTTTCTGCCCATTTCGGCCTTTTTGTGACTTTTCAGTTTCACTACTTCACAGATTTCTACAGCTCAGAATTTATTGAGTTTTGATTTGTTCATTGTGAATGAATTCATGATTGACATTCATGAGATTTAATTTACGTTATAAAAACATGAATTCTTAGTTTGATAGTTATTTCGATCATTATTATATGAGATTTGCCGCTTCAAAACTAAATATAAAAAGGGTTTTATATTATTAGTAGATATCAAATTCTTCTACCAAAATGGTAGTTGTATCTTAATTCATTATACGAAGTTATTTCACGAAATCGTCTTATAAATGGTTTTCAAATCTACTAGTATATATTTTATAAACCTTTTTCTCGTTCGTATGAGAAATCTAACTAAACGCCGTAGTAAAATCAAGGACTATGAACCCTTTCTTTCGCTTCGACGGTTAATTCTTGGACTCATCCGATTGAAAATCGTGGCAATGTTCGCTTTATGTTTTGAGTGGAAATCTATGAATCGTTCATAAATATTCGAGAAGAGCTAATGGTTATGGGACATATAGTTAAACTCTTATAATTACTGGCTTGGAGTAATTTACACTTTCCTTGATCAATTATGATCTTTTTGAGATTTTAGTCTAGCTTTGTGCGAAGTCTCGAGTTATGGAATTTATTCCATAATGTTAATGATCTCCAGATCATTTTGAGGAGCTTCGGTTCATTTTGAGTGTTTTAATGATCTATAGATCATTTTGAGGAACTTCGGTTAATTTTATGGAATTGCACTACTTTGCTTATTTATGATCTTTGTATGGATTTATGCTTTTGACCTCCTTCGGACTGTTTTGCGGGGTCGCGACCCGCGGTCTTCGGACCATTTGAGGAGCTTGGGCTCAATATTATATGCTAGCTACCTAGAGATTGCGTCTCATCTCGATACACGTATTGGTTGAGTCTTTAGACTCCAAGTTTGAGTCTTCGGACTCCCATCTCGAGGCCTACCCCCTTTTTTTCTCTGTGATTTCCGGATTTCTGATTTTGATTTCTGGAATTTGAGATTTTATTGATATTCATTTATCAATCATAATTTATCAATTTGGGTTTCTTTGACATATTTGTTGTCAATTTTTGTATTGATTTGATATGTGTTATTATTTCCTATGAGTAGCTATATAATTCTGAATGAGATATTCTTTTATAGCTCTGATATAGATTTGAGATATACCGTAGACATTTCTGGGCTTCACACTTATACATGACATTGTAATTATCGTATTTATGTCTACATTTATTTATATCTCTTATTATATCCTAGTTTATGAGATACGTACAACTAGACTGATCCGTTTATTGTTTATCTTTGTGTAAATAATACTCGGGTCAGACCGAGATATTTTAGGTGATTCCTCTTGACTCCAGCATGGTCTATCCTCCACTTTTGGGCAAACTACTTTAATGTTGCACTTTTTTAGTTATATGTATATGTGACTCCTTTGTATACATATTATTTTTGAGTAGCCTTGTACATATTCTTTCGTTGTATAGTGGATCGACTATGACCACTATCTTGTATTTACACTTATGTGTTATATTCATATCTATTTCCATCTTTGTGATATGAATAACTGTGTCTGACTCTGATTTTATTGTTATGTATTTTATATTGGTTTCCGAATTATATACGGCCACTGCATAGTAGATATGACTTGAATTAGATGTGTTGGATTTCGTCTTGAGATTTTAAAAGCAAGACCACATATCCGACATATTTAACACTCGTTCAAAACTAATATATAGATGGTCGCTCCTCAACAGCCTTATTCTTCCGGTTAGTTAACACCATTGCTTGCAATGGACTTGGCTAACACGAGTATAGAGGTGGGGTATTAAACTTGGTATCATAGCTAAGTTCGGAACAATACAAGATATTATGGCATGGGTCATTATCCTAAGTCTCTCTTAGGAAATCGTGTATAGGATTTAGCTCAAGTCTTAGGACCCGTCATATCCTATCTTATAGCATGATCCTTGTTTGACCAACCCAAATTTATTTGACTTCATCTTTATGGCATCTTGGCTAGGACAAACCTAGAGTCCCGTCCCTTTTTCCTTGGGTAGGAATTCAAATTATTTCCAATTTTTGGGTTGAAATAACTTTTGGTACTTAGTTTTGATGATTTCTAAATTATTTTATAAAATGTTTCAATAAAGTAATTTTGGCTAAGTAAAATACTAATCCTCTTGAGATTAGCTTTGCGAAGCGAAAACAAATAAATTATTTCCGCTAAGCACTATGAAATGATTGTTTATTTATTTATGATTAAAAATTTAGTTCATAAATAATTGGTTGCACCTCTGATTATTTATTTATAAATTTGCGTCCCTACTTGGACGTAATTTGTTTTATCGTGTTGAGTTGTCCTTTGAGTATGTTAGGAGTTCTAATTGAGAAGTGGGATGCTAGGATATTGATAAGAGTTTCTGAATACTTCAATGAGATGATTCTGACACAACCCTTATATTAAATATTAATGATGTGCATCATCGTTGAACCATAGCATTAACAACTTTATATAAATAAATGGCGAGGCAAATCATTAGTATTGATTGTTAATTTGCAACCATAGGAATTTTAATAAGATAATGATTTGAGAATGAGATATATTAACCATTGTGTATTTACTTTACACCTTTCATAGTTTGAATTTTAAACTATGAATTTGATATATCTTATTTTGGTAAGGAAAATAATGCCTATAAGTGTACCCTCCTCTTTGTCCTTTATGATGATGGTTACCATAATCATCTCATTTGAGTTCTGTTGAATTAAAACCACCTACCTTATTTGCGTCAAATGAACTTAAGGACACCATGTCCTTAAGAATTTGAGGGCGCTTGTTTTTTTAACTAATATGTAGATTTTCCAAACCCGTGCTTTGTGAAAATTCTTACATGCTACCTTGAGTTTTCATTACCCATTTATTTTTGTATCGAGATGACTTTAGTTTTCTTT
This sequence comes from Allium sativum, assembly GCA_030737875.1. Classification (NCBI taxonomy): domain Eukaryota; kingdom Viridiplantae; phylum Streptophyta; class Magnoliopsida; order Asparagales; family Amaryllidaceae; genus Allium; species Allium sativum. The sequence goes on from CM060924.1 coordinate 41,065,474, forward strand.
GGGTAATGATTTAGTATTCTCTTTTGCTTTTGAGTGTTACTTGTTTCAAACAAGTAATTTTGCGTTTTCGATTGAATAAGGAATTTAACTAAATGCATTGGTAAAACCGAGTGGATCGACACACTTGCGTTTACTTTGACGGTTAATTTTTAGACTTGGTCAATTGAAATTCAATTTCATTATTCGATGTCAATCTCGATATGTTTAAAAAAAAATGTTGGTGATGACTACAGCATCATTGAGATTTATTTTCATATTTCTAAGTAAGGATTGTTTGAATTTATTTCCATTCTCCTTATGCTCGGTAATGATGACCATTTATATGTTTTCTTGAGTAACATTTGGTTTATGCCTTTTTGCAGTTATGTTATGATCATTTTTGCATTTTATAGTGGAGTTTGCAATTTGTTCTTAAATATTTGAGTTAAGTCAGTGGTTATGGGACATTTGGCTAAACTTGCCTATTTACTAGCTTAATGTAAATTACGCTTTCTTTGTTGATCTTTGATGATCACCTTGTGGTTTTGATGTTTTGATCATTTATGGAGAATTTATGTTTTTCCAATCTTGTGGCTGGCGAAACTACTTTGAGAGGTGTCAGCAACCTTATCGTAAAGGTGAAACTACTTTTGTGAGGTGTTAGCGACCTTGTTGGGGCCATTGAAGTCAATTCGGATCCACTTCATATTGTTTGAGTGTTTTTTTGTTATTCATGAATTCACCAATTTCGTGATGACTACCTTATATATATTTACATTGCTTCGAAGACATCGAAGTATTTGTGATTATATGGTGATTTCTGTAGTTTATGGGTTCTCTTTATTTATCGATGACATGAATTGCTTACATGTTCATTTATGGAGGTGTATCCATTTTTGTGTTATGAGAACGATTTTTGAATAACATTTTAAGTTATGGATTTATACGCCCGCACTTGTTATGATTTGAGTGTCTTTCCATTTAACATTTTTCTATATATCTTTGAGTGATTTCTAGAACTTGGGTGATTTGATTTTTTTTATTTGAAATTATCTTGGATCTTCTATTGAAAAGAAATGAGTTATATTTTCTTATTGATCTTAGTCTCTTGTTTCCGGATTTCAATTTTGGATCTCCGGGCTTTTGTAATTGGGGATCTTGCACGAATTCCCACTCCCACCTTTTATCTTTCGTATACTAAATTGGGTTTAGTATTTTGATTGAACAATTTTGCAATAAGTTGTTATTCCTTTGATAAATTATTCTTGAGACTAATTTTTGTATATTTTTAAAAATTATTTTTTAGGATGATTAACTCTCCTTTATGTAGCTATTCTTTCCATGCTTATTTGCATGTCTTGTTTGCTTTAGCTTCGTGGTGATTCTCAGGATGGATTGACCTATCCATTCTGAGGTTCACATATTATTTTTTGAGAATATCATCCATCTTCTACATCCCCCATCTGTGAGACAGATTTTTGTTGTTCTTAATTATTCTAATTTAGATTTGTTAGCTTCCTTTTGTTTTATGAATTCCCAAAACAATGAGAATGACCTTAAAGAAGACGTTCTTTTGTATTTCACATTATTCATGATTTTTTAGAATCTTTACACCTATTATAGGAAGACTACCTTGATGGGTAATTAAGTTTGAAATCTATTTTGTCATTTCTGATTAACATATTCTCTTGTTATTTTTGTTAACCATTAGTGAACCATATTTGCAAGGCTGAATCCCAACAGGTTTGACCTCATTTATGTTAGTGATATTTTTGTGCATTTGAAAACCAAAAGTTTTCAAACTTGATGGAATTCTCACTAGTACAAAACAGTCCTGTTGCTTCTCCTCATTAGCATCGGTTGTTGTAACAACAGATGCAAACAGTGTTATTTGCACCGGTTTTAATTAAACAGGCGATGCAATTATGATAAAAAAGCAATAGCCCAGGCAAAAAACTACTTTCTTCGGTTTTGTTTTTAAAACCGATGCAATTTATGACAGCAAATGACATCTATTATATTAGCATCGGTTTTTTCTTAACCGGTTCATAACCGATGCATTTTATATAACGCGGGTTAAATAAAATTTTTGTGAATTGGGTCAAATTTTAATTGACCCGTTATTTCGCACCTTAGGTCTAAATTTTTCCTGATTCGCGCCGTGCTTTTACTTTTTCGCGTCCTTTTAGCTAATAGCCAAAAAAAAGAGAAAAACATAAATCAACGTAGAGTAGGAGAAGAAAAGAAATTCAAAACGTAGATAATTTCGTCCTTGATTTCAACCTGTTTTGGAGGATTTGGATTTCTCCTCATCTTCTTCCATCAAAGGTACTCCATTTGTATGATCTGTAACCCTAGTTTGGCATAAATTTTGATTTGGGTTTTTTTCCACTGTTATTTTAAATCGTTCGATTTATTTGTATATATTCATTCATTTTAAACAATTATTAAAATCTCTTTACTTGATTGATTTGTTCGTTTTATTTGTAAATATGTTGTTGATTGATTTGGGTATTAAATTTTGATTCCAGTGGTAAGAAATGTTGATTTATTTGATAATTGTGAAATTAGTAGGTTGAATTATAGTGAAATAAAAAACGGAAAGAGCATATGAATGATAATGTTACTAGAAAACTGTGATGATGCAAATTTTAACATTTAGACTGTGGTTACTGAAAGTGATTTAAATGAAAAAATAATAACGGGTGTTAATATAGAGGAAAAGATTGTAAGTTTCCTAAATGAAAAAGAAACAAAACTTACTGAAGTTGGTATTAGTGAGAATCAGGAAAACTTACTGTATGTGAACTATGACCACTACAAAATACCTTGATCATCCTTTATCTGCCTCCGTTTCTGGTTATAATGACCTAAAAAACCTGGTCATCGAATGTATGACCTCAAAAACCTCGTTATAATGACCTCAATATCTTACATGTTTAAATATCTCGTTAAAAAATCTCGTTAACACTTACTATAAACACGGCTTTTGTGGCACTGTTAACCAACATAGTTGCCAAAAGCATGATAAACCATGAATGTTAGAGTGTGAGCAGACAATATGGTAGTTTTGGAAATGTGCTTTGTGCTATTATACATCCTTAACTAAAGGAAATTGAATAGTGATTGCTTCTACCGGGGTTGGTGCATTGGTTTAGCTAATAATTAATGGCAGGAAACAATCCAATGATACTTAGGGTTAACATGTGCTTCTATGACATGCTTCAAAACTTCGACCCCTGTAGGAATTTCATAATTTTAAAATATTTGATGCTTGATTAAAAGTTGATTGCTAATAACATTGAAAGGTGAGCTACATAATACACATTAAGCATCTAACTTAAAGTAATTAGAAATTTACAAGTTGTTTCTTTGTTGTAGTTTCGATTAAAAAAACCTGCAGGACTTGCACCAAAAACCAAGTTTATAATAGCACCGACACTTACGATCTGGTTTAAAAGCATTATGTTATGAACTTCCAGTAATGAATATGAATATGAGTATTGTAAATTTCGCTACATTTCTGGTTCATTTCCTTGTATTATATATCAACAACAAACATGCAGAGATTTTAGCTTATTTATTAGTATTCGAATAAGATTATAAGATGACAATTTGCTCGATTTTATTCAAATATCACGTTTATTGGTTTTCCTGGCCGTAACGTCAAGAATACCAAGGATTAAGAGAAGGCGACAAGCCAGTTAGTAATGTCGGGCTTCTTAAATATTAAACCGGTTCCAAAATTTCAAGCAAAAATGATGCAATAAAAATCAGTAAGAATTCCCAAAGAATAGCATGTTTTGATAGACTGATTATTTTGACATATTGTGAAAGTATTATTTTTAGTGAATATTAGCCATACATCCTTCAAATTCATCTTCATCATTATTAAGAAGTAATGATTTTAGTGACTATCTTTTTGTTTAACAATGATTCTCAATTCATCTACTTGTATGATGTTTAAATGCTATGCCTGTATATGAAAACTGAATGATTACAAGCCTTGCTCATATTTTAAATGTTTTGATTTATTGCACATAATTCTGTTTGAATAACAGACTATACGTTATATATATAAGCTTTACTTTCTCACCAATTCTTTTATGATAATTTTTGTTTTTAAACTTTGCTAAGTAAATGTCCTTTTTCTATGTATATCAGTCTGTTCACTTAAATTGGTTTGGTACTAGGTTAGATAGCCATCATATTCATCTTCACTGTAAATGAAAGGAAAAGTTATTATTTATTAATTTACGATGAGAGTACAAAACCAAATATAGCACGTCTCGTGCTAAGCTTATGTAGGTTTTGTTCTAAACCTTTATTGTCTACCTAATACTGATCAAACAGGTTTGTGCTGCTATGATTTTCCATTTATCGCTATTTAACTCTATTTATTGACTTGTATGTGTTCAATAGGATATGTTTATGTTTCGTGTTTTTTCCATTGCCAAAAAATAGTGAATAAGCGCATAAATTCTGCACTTACTAAAAAAAATTGCAGACATAGAAGAAAATATGCACTTAATAATTACAAATATATCTATAAATATTCACTCGATAGGTCGATTTTTGAGGACATAAGAAAATTGGTAGAATGTATGCAATTATTTTATAAATTTGCAAGTTTGTCTACAATTTTTCATAGCAGGTAGTTTGTTTTGTATTACTGTAGAAATATGTGCAATTATGTGCTATAATTGTGTACAATTCTATAAGTTTCTTGAAGCTTGCTTTTTTTTCATTTCCGATCCATTTCTTATTTATTTTTTCTGATAAGAACTTGAAAATGAATATAAACTAAAATAAATTATAAATATAAGCTTTAGTGCGCTATATTTTACATCATCTACAATCCTGCATCATCATATCTTAATCATGGCGTTTATCTTAACTCAGTTTTGAAAACTGAGTTGTTTAAGCCACTCAGCAAGCAACTCAGTTTTAAAACCGAGTTGCAAGCAGATCAATTGATTGCTATAGTTTTCGATTAGTATCTGAGGTGATTTTATGAGAGAGAATATGGATGAGAAGAAAATATATTAAAATAATAGGATTTGTGAGAACTTTTAAAATAATAATAAAATATGAAGTGAAAAATGTGGAATCCTAAAAACCTTGGTTATGCAAGTTTAGTTTGGTCTGATTTCCACCATGGTGAAAAGGTATTTTGGTTGATTTGATGAAGTATATAACCGAGATGATGCAGTGTACTAATTTACATTGGTAATCGTTTATATAGTTTTTTGTTTGGTCTTCTTACAACAAATGCTTTTACGTTTGTACTAAAACCTTAATGCTGTGTTTTTCTGTGACGACCCAAACTTCCCCGTGAAGGAAAGCCCAGATTGCTTTGAGAACAACACACATCAGAGCACAGAACATAAGAACATTTTATTGTTGTTACAATAATCACATCAGAGTACAAGAATATAACAGAGAATGAATAAATATTTTACATTAGAAATACAATATCAGAGATTTAAAATTACATTTACATAGCAGCGGAAAAATATTACAAAATACAACTGAAAGAAATACACGGATACAGAGCTTTCCGAATACCGCTTCAGCTGTAGACCAGGATCCTGTGAATAAATATCTGCAAAACCAAAACTACTAGTTGCCCGTGTGGAAAATAGGGGCACCCAGAGTTTAGGTTAGAACAATAAACTCCAGGTCAGTCATGGGACTGGTATGAGAACTAAAAACAGTTATTAACTTTATTTTAAAGTTGGGTAAGTCAAGGGACCACGCCGCTATCGCAGAACGAGTTTCCTCCCAAGAATACCAGTGCATAAAACACCGAAATGCTTTTTAGAAAAATGAAACCGTTACATGACTCAATCCCTTGCACGTACGCCTAAGGAAAGAGTTTTACCTTATAAGGGTCAAAAATGCTTAATACGCGAAATTCATCTTTTACTATGAGTGCACAGTGTAGAAAACAATTTCAAATATAAAAGTATCAAGACTAGGTGGCATAATATGCTATGTAAATGGCATAATATATTATGTCACCATATGAGTATACAACTAAAACCATAAGCTCGTATTGGAAAATTGGATTTCCAGCATGATGGCTGCTGATTCGAAAGATCAATCGCGTCATGTATCTCCACGGCTTACGTCTCGGCAAGAGAAAACACCGTAATACATATACTACGCACTTTGGATGTGCAGCAATCTGAACTACCCTCATGAGATAAATAATCTACCCCACTTCTAGAGTGGAGCGACCACCCTAGCCCCATCGGCCGACCCCAAATCCGTATAAAGTATATTGGTCAGACCGAACATTATCAAACAAATCGTTCACCATCATACCGTGGTGTTTGAGGCCCGCGAAGTCACGGGGTATCCAAAGCGGTGCTATATAAAAGCTATGCTTTGGTCTTCATCCACAAGGCTCTGCTTTTCAACAAAAGCCTTGATCATATGCATCTTAGCATGCCACATTATCAGACCATACCATATCATTGATCATCTATCAATATATAACCGAGTGTTAAGTGAAGAATAAATTCTCCACTACCAAACAACTATACGTTAAACAGAGATCAATGAATACAATATAAAGGAATACAATGTCGGACACGCAATCCATTTACAAGTCCGTTCTGGGTCTGAACGAAACCGGAGGCACCTTATCCCTCGCATTCCCATCGATCTCCAAGTACGTTTGGATGATCACCATTTTTCCATCGTCTTGGGTGTACGGTCCAATCAAGATAGCAATAACCATCCAAATGATGTGAAGAACTCCAGTCTTCAACCACCGTCTTCATCTTCGACTCTTGATCGTCGTATTTATTATTCAGAATGGGTTAAACCCTGTCTTTCTGAATAATTCGCGTATTTTATAATCAAGTGCTATAAAAATATACCAAACGCCTCATTCCCATCCAGAATATTTTTTTTAATAAAATATTCTTATTTTTAGGGAAAGAATCTCATTAATTTTATCAAAGATAAAATCCTTTGGATTTATTCTATTCAATCCAATCAAGAATTTATTTAAAACTCAAATTCGGTTTTAATATCAAAAATCATTATTTAATGATAACCAATTTTAAGAAATAATTCTTATCTTTAACTGGGTAAAAGAACTAGTGTCATTAAAACACAGTTCACGATAAACCCAAAATCATCTTCCATAAAATATGGAATCTTCACTGAAATTAGATCAACATATAATCGATATAAATTTCTGTATCAGACTAATAATATAAATGGAATAACGACAAGGCCTTTTAAATTCCATATATAGTAATAGTCTTCATCCACAGAAGTTCATCTCAATTATTAACCAATCGAATTCCATTCAATTCCAATTTAATATATTAAATTGGAAAACTTTACTTTGGAAAATTTTCATTAAATCTAGATAAAAGAGTTATAAATTCCAAATCATACTTTCACTGTAAATCGGATTAAAGAACGAATGTCGTTAAACACATAGTTCACGATAAACCAAATTTACATTTCAATTTATCCGAATTACTAAATATAATTGGAAACTCTAATAATCTTAATTAAAAGATTTATCTTTTCCAAATTTATATTTACTATTTTATTCCAATTTAAATATTGATTGAAAAATTCCATTAAATCTGATTTAAAAGATTTACTCTTTTCCAATCGGGGTTTAAGAACAATATTATTATCAACACCATTCACGACAATCCAAAATCTAATTATTCTCTTTCAATTCCAATTTAATATATATATATATATATATATATTGAATTGTAAAACTTCTCTTTAGAAATTTCTATTAAATTTTAATTCAAAGGATTTCTAAATCACAAATCATACTTTAACATCAAATTCTTTTTAATGTAAATCATATTTGAAAACCATATTATACTGAAAATGTCATTCTTATTATCTAATCTTTTTAATGAAACAAATGAACTATAAAAAGGTATTCTTTCTAATGTAATCAATCTTAAAATAAAAAAATGAAATCTTTTAATGTAATCTTTTTAATTCAACCTTTATTACATTGAAAAATGTAATATTTTCAATTCATTCTTTATTACATTGAAAAATGTAATATTTCCAATTCATTCTTTATTACATTGAAAAATGTAATATTTCCAATTCATTCTTTATTACATTGAAAAATGTAATATTTCCAATTCATTCTTTATTACATTGAAAAATGTAATAATTTCAATTCATTCTTTATTACATTGAAAAATGTAATATTTTCAATTCAATCTCATACTGGGCCAGACCTCCCACATTAAGCCTGTGACTTGTGGATGCTGGATATGCCAGTTGGTTCCGGGCAGACTTATCCCACAAGTTGGGCTTAACCTCGTGTCATGGCCCAATTCGTACTTGCGCACTTGGACCTCTCACATTAGGTTCAACATTTGTGGTTGCTGGATATGCCGGGCGGGTCTGGGCAGACTTATACCATAAATGTAACCTAACCTCGGGTCCAAGTACAATTATAATTAATAATTATAATTAATTCACTAAAATATTATTTTAAAATAAAGATATGATCTTTACATTAAATTGTTACCAGTTTTATAAAACCCTTTGTTTCCAAATATCCTAACAGACATTTCAATTTTTAATGAAAAATTGAACTTTCTATATTATTATTATATTATAATAATAATCTTTTCAAAATGTTCAAATTTTGAAATCAAACTTTCTTATCTTAACATACTGACCGTAAAGATGTAATCTTTTTAATTGAATCCTCTTTATTATAACTTTTAAACAATAAAGATATAATCTTTCTAATTCATACGTCAATTATTTCCATTAACTGAATATTAAATTAAAATATTCCTTTAATTCAAAATTGGAATAAGACTCAATCCATTACCATATAATTTTAGTTATATGGATTTCAAACATCACATTAATTCCATAATAAGGATAAAACATTCAATAACAGCCAAAGTGCATTTTAAACTAATCACAAGGGCGATGTGTAGTCAGAATATCAACCCAATACCCATGTGGGGGTTCAACCAACAAAAATTCAAATAATATATTATTAATTGTGCTCTTGGAAGATGTGTGAAAATTTATCATCCAATCAACATAAACAAGTCAGGCAACTTGTAAATGGCAATGTAAACATGTTTTAACTATCATAAATGTCATAACAACATGTTACATATTTCAAATTTCAAATAATTCACAGCAGTCATCCAAATCAACATTTATCAAACAAACAATAATTCCAACACAGATAATTAATTAATATTTAATAATAAAAATAACTAACTGTTCAAAAACTTGAGTGAGATAAAAGTTCTCACTTTTGCCGGGCTTTAATTGACGGTTCGGCCCCAATTTTGGCCCAAAATCCAACATGCTCCAAAATTGACGAATTTGGTGTCTAATGTACATTTTTATAACGAAACTGTATTTATACTATGATGTACATTTTTATAACAAAAATGTACTTTTATCCTAATGCAACAATTTATAAACAAAATGACAATTTTATTTCTAATGTAACATTTTACATCAAAAATGTTATTTTTTCTAATGGAACCTTTTACATCAACATGTTATTTTTATTTCTAGTGTAACATTTCCATCAAAATACTATTTTTTATTTCTAATGGAACATTTATCATAAAAATGACAATTTAATTCTGATGGAACATTTATCATAAAAATGACAATTTAGTTTTAATGAAGCATTTATCATAAAAATGACAATTTAGTTTTAATGAATCATTTATCATAAAAATGACAATTTAGTGACATTCTAAATAATGGACATTTTAATGACATTCTATATAATGGACATTTTTATGACATTCTAAATAATGGACATTTTTATGACATTCTATACATAAAAATGAGATTTTTAATATGCTAATATTCTATCTTAAAATGAGATTTTTATTAACATGACTAATTCTAATAAAAATGATGTTTTTAATTTTAACTTAACATGAACTTTATAACCTAAACTTTTTGTTGCAATAAAACGACATTAAAAATCTAAACTTTATAATTTAATCTTTTTATTGTAACAAACAACAAAAATATGAACTCTAAAATCTAATCTTTTTATTGTAACGGATCTAAAATAAAAATACAATCTTTAATCGTTAATCTTTTTATTGAAACAGATCTACAACAAAAATATGATTTTTTTTTCATAATCAATATTTAGCAAACATGAACACTTCAATCTAGCACACACAATCCAATCTAGCCATCCATTTCAATCTCAAACAATCTATCCAAATTTCATCCAATCACATATATATATATTTTACATCGAAATAAATAATAATTTTATTTTTAAAATAGAGATCTCACATGACAACTTCTAACAAAGATGATTATTTTATCTAACATGACAAAACATAAATGGTCTTTTTAATTCTAAATGACTTTTTAATTCTAATATAAATGACTTTTTAATTCTAATATAATTGGCATATTTAATTCTAATGTAATATGCCTAACTAAAGTGACATTTTCATCCTAATGTAATATTTCTTAACAAAAGTGATATTGTAAATCTAAATAACATAGACTAACAAAAAATGATACTTTAACGTTAACACAACATGAACTAAAAATGATGTTTTAATTTCAATATGTTAACGATTATATTTCTAACATACAACAATATAATTCAGCGAATCATCACAACCACAAGCAATATAAATAGAAATATATTTTAATCTTAATTTTTAAATCAAGAATTCTCACCCCGCTAATCCCTCTATAAAAAAAACTGTGTTCTCCCCTTTTGCTTAAACCCATCGCTGACATCCTTCCCGTCCCGTCGCACCACCAACCGGACCCGTGACCATCGATCTACCACTTCCTTTCGAACTGCCATCGTCGAACGTCCCGCCGCCGTGAATGCCAAGAAATTTGGTCAACTCTTTGACTCCCTAATTCCAGTCCGAACGTTTCCCCTTTGAGGCAAATATTCTCTCAATCCATTACGAAATAGAAGATCACAACCGTTGAATTCATTAAACTTGAGGAGATGAAGAAATTTCAATTTGAAGTTTTGAGAATAGGGCCATGGATTTGGAGATTTTGGCGGAGGAAGTGTGCGTGTCCTGGTTCGTTCATTTCATGAAGGTGGAGGTGGCTGTATAAATGATGTTTGATTTAGGTTTAGGGGAGTTTAGGACATTTTATAGTGGGGCTAATTTATTATTATTATTCCTTTATTTAATTAATATTTTTATTTATTATTTATGAGGTCTGAAGATTGTAAAAGAGAAGAGAGAACAAATAGGGGAATAAAGGGAATTGTTTCATGTCTAAAAATGAATTTGAATGATAAATAAAAGTGGAGAGAGAGTAATAAATGCACGAGTTATTTTTCCAATACGCCTCTTTTTATTTACAAACGAATTAAATGATTGCTTTATTCTATCTAATTGTTTAAGTTGTGCAACTTTTTAAATTTCAAAACACACAACATGAAATATAATAATTTAAGGAACCTATTTAGTTGCAAGAAAGAATAAATAGAAGAGAAATATATATGTATATATACACACACATATAGTTGATTTAAAGGAAAGAAAGAAAAAAAAATGTTGGAAAACAAAAGAAAAGGGAAAAGAGGAAACGAAAATATTAATTAATGCATGGTTTATTGTCTCTAAAAATAAGTGAATGGGAAAGCGTTTCTATATAATAAAGGAGAAGTTGCATGAGGTAGAAATGGAAAAGAAAATAAGAGGAGAAGGAGGAAATATGGTAAATATAAAGGAGATGACAAATAAAATGAATGCATCATCTTGATGGAGAGGAATGGTGTAGTTATTAGGGAAATAACAAATAGAGGAAGACATTTAAAAATAGATGTAACTATTCACATTTCAGAAATAACTAATTGATGAAGATTTGAACATGTAACCCACGTTTTGATTTCCTAAAGGTTACATTTTGAATTGACAGGGGAAATATTTAAGAGGACAGCCAAAGATGTATACACATATACATACATACATACATACATATATATATATATATATATATATTGTCAGAATTTATTTTATTTATAACCTATACATTATTTTCAATCAATAGATTAATAAATGTCATTAAAGTTCCTAAGGCATTTTTAATGTTAACACGTTTCAAACTAGAATCTTTTTAATTGCATCATTCTACATTAAAATGTAATTTCTTTATTGAACCATTCTTATGTTAAAAATGTAAATTTTTTTAATGTGACATATTTTAATCATCATTGCTCACATGCAATAAAAATGTAAAATTTTATTGTTAAACTTTTTTTTCTTTTTGTTTTTTTCTATTTTTTTAATAATAGAAGTTTTTAAATTCTGACGCATTTTCTATTTAAAATTTCTTAAAATAAAATTTTAAATTGGTTCAGAATTTCCGGTTTGTTACATTTTTTGTGCTTATATTATCTAGTTATCCCCTTTATCGATTGCTTGTTCTACAGAAATGAAGTATGACCTCTGCGATTGTTTAATAAAAACAAAGCACAAATTTTTGCTACAGCTAATACTAAGTCAACGCCGAAATCCACTAACCTGGACAATTCTAAAAGGCAGAGATCTCCTCATCCATGGTCTGCCAAAATGGAAAACATATAATCTTCTAATCAGCTTAAGTCTGAAAGGTGTTCTGCACTCAACTTTTGTCCCTAATATCGTCACCCAAAATTATCATTATTTGGTACTTGATTACTGATATTGTTTACTAAATTTGCATGTTAAGAAAGGAAAATTTATATGTAGGTAAATGCAAGATAAGGTGAAGAGGTTGGCTCGTTTTAATGTTGAATTAAGATAATCTACGCAAACACCTGAAGAACTTGCACAGAAGAAATTTTCAGCGAATCAGCTTAACCAGATTATATTGGTCAAACAAAAATTTGCGGACAACGCTTCTGAAGAGCCTTCAAATAATATGAGTAGAGAAGTGATATCTGATAATGAAGTCATAGAGTCATCCAAAGTTATAGTTGGGCAATGTAGTGATACGTGTCCAGGTATACACATAATCTGTAAATTATTTCACTATACTTGATGCTTTAGAAAACTTTTGTATTTTTTTCCTCATCAGTTAAACAGATAATTATTATGTTTGCGACTCAATATTAAACAGAATCTAAACGTGATGAGCGCGAGAGAAAAGGAGGCCGCAATAAGTTTGAACGACTAAATGGGGAAAGGAATCAGACATCAAAATTTATTGCTGCAAAAAAGGTTAATAAACAAGTTTTCCTTGTATATTCATTGATTGACTTATTTTTTCACTGAATTGTTAACTTCTACTGGTTGATACATTATACTAGGACTGCTGAAAGAGATGCATACTTGATAAGGCCTCTGCCAATTTTACGGATGACCATAAACTATCTTCTTAGTTTGCTTGATCAACCTTATAACGAGAACTTTCTGGGTATCTACAACTTCTTATGGGACAGAATGAGAGTAGGGAGAATGGATCTCAGGATGCAACACATTTTCAATCAAGATGCAATAATCATGCATGAACAAACGGTATCATACCATTATATTTTCTTCTGAATAATTGGTGCTTAGTTATATGGATAATTTACAAGGAATCCTCACATTTTGGTAAAGTAAACAAAACGTTAAATTCAGGAGTTATCTGCTTATTTGTTTTCCACATATCCTACTTGCTTTTTTTGGCATAGAAGATGACATGGATATAGAAATGTATTAGTAGACGAAACTATGCAAAAATGCATGGTTATAGGTAGGGGATGTTTATTACAATGACAAAATAAACATGACACTACTACTTTGTAAACATGTTTTCGTTTTCCACATCCAAGTACCAAAAATAGGGATGTTTATTTCAATTGCAATAGTTATATCTATCATGAGTACTAAAATGTATATTTTTTCTATTTAGATAAGACTACACATTCTTGCTATGCCTGAATTGTTTGAATATAAAAATGGGGAGGGTTTATAGTGCTTATTTCAATAATGAACAAATGAATAAGATATCTATTGAACTGTTTCAATTGTGTAATGATTATAAAAAAAGGAAAGAGTATGTAATAACCCGAAAATCTAGGCCAGTTTAAAATTTTTATTTTGGCAATTTTAACGAATTTTGAATATTTAAAATGAATTATTTTAAATAATATCGACGAAGAATTTATTTTTAAATGGAATTCGACGTATATATTATATACGTCGTCGTTTGAATATAACTAATTATATATAATTATAAATAGAATTGAGAATGGCGCTGTAGTTCGATAATTCGATTTCAAACTTCAATTGAACGTACCGGGTGCAAAACAAACCGGATTTTAGTGAAACCAAAAATAATAGGATCTATTCGTGAATACCTTTCCAACGAATCCGAAAAATCGAGATTTCATAGCGGGAATCAAAAGATATGTCCAAATGAAAATTCTGAATAGTCGTTATGGAATTCAGGCCCTTAAAAATGGGAATTTTGCAAACGACCTCGGATTTCGACGAAACCACTTTTGTTGGGTCCATGATGTCAAATTATTGCTAGATTCCAAATTTCATAATTTTTCGATTCAACATGTGAGCGTGGTAAAGGAAAACGCGTTTGACCAGTTTCAGTTGATTTTAATCGACTGGAAATTGGCCATTTTTCCAACGGTCTCAGAATCCGACGAAACTAGTTTTGTTAGGACCGTATCGTCAATACGAAGCTAAAAAATATTTTTCGGGAATTTTTAGAGTTAGTATGTGACCCCAGTAAATTGAAATGCGCGTTCAAATTCAATATATAGAGTTATATGTTGATCTTAACGGAAACTGATCGAAACGATCGAATCAGCTTATGATACATATCCCATTGTGTTCGGAATGGGGGTAAAACGCTATGGACGACAGGCGGTGGGCCTCATTTAGAAGTCTAAAATAAAAGTTGCTTTTTGGTGAAAAATAAAGTAATTAAATAATAAAAAAAACCTCTCCTATACCCTCTGCCCCCCCCCCCGGTTCAATTTAAATCAAAAAAAAAAAATTGGGATCGACGGCGGAGGGGAAACCGCCGCCGCCCCATCGCAGCCCCCCCCCCCCCTCACGCCAGGCCGTGTCGCCCCCTCTACCGATCGACCGCCTTCCCCCTTCTTCCTCCTCTCTCCGCTGATCGAACCCCCCCCCCCCCCCCCCCCGTGCTGAAGATCCCCACCACCCACGAATCCCTAGCGCGAGCCTCCCACCACCTACGACCGTCGCCGCCTCCTGCAAACCCCCCCAGGCCATTCTCGGCTCCAACCCAGCCCCATACACTTCGAAAACCAGCCCGAATCAAGACCATCGCCGGATGCCGATCCCCATACCCCTGCCGCCGACAACCTGAGGCACCCCCGCCCTTCAGCACCCTCCTGCGCAAGCCCATTCTCTACGGCAAACAAAAAGGTGCGACTTTAATTTATATAAATGTTGTTTTAAATCAGTTCATAATTTTTTTATATAAAGCATAGGATAAAGAGATGGTTTTTATAGTAAAAATACGATTTTTATTAAGGTAGAGTAGTAAAAATATGATTTTTATATTAAAATAAAGATTTGTTTTTAGAGGTAAAGTAGCGAAGATTTTTATATGTGCAATGATATAAGAGTTGGATTTACATATATGAAGCAGCAATGTGAAAATAGAATTTTTATCTATATAGTATCAGAGTAAAATAGAAAAGATTAGATTTTTAAAATAGAAAAGATTAGATTTTTAAAATAGAAAAGATTAGATTTCTAAAATAGAAAAGGTGAGATTTTTAAAATAGAAAAGATTAGATTTTTGAAATGAAAAAGATGAAATCTTTATATTTGAAAAGGCGAGATCTTTATATTTGAAAAGACGAAATCTATATATTTGAAAAGGCGAAATCTTTATATTTGGGAAGGCGAAATCAGTATATAGAGAATAGCGCGATAAAAATATAATTTTTATATGTTGAATAGCGTAGTAAAAATTCGATTTTTATATATTGAATAGCGAAGTAAATATTCGATTTTTATATATTGAATAGCGAAGTAAAAATTCGATTTTTATACATTGAATAGCGAAATAAAAATGTGATTTTTATATATGTAGTGGCTACGGGCAACGAAAGTGACAAAAGGCGAGAACGGCGAAGACTTCTACTTAAGAAGAGTCGTGGCGTTTGGATAGCTTCGGTGAGAACTTCTCACCTTTTAAATTTTCTTTTTCTAGTTATATTATAATATATACTAGGATGCAGACGGTGTTTAGTAGCACCCGACACCCGTCGTCCACAGAGCATGGATGGCTTGTTTGTTTGATTGATATGTTGTAAAAATTTGTTTGTGTTGTTGATGTGAAATCGATAATAAAATGTAGATGTGTTGAAATAAATTAATTGTCGTTAAAAATATAATTTTTAACGTGAATGGGAATAAATAAATATTCATTTACAAACCGGACGGTTAGTTTATGTACACCTATTTGAAGGACATTGATTGGGACGATAAATTTTACACATCGCCCAACTACAGAAATAAAATTTGTGTTTTATTGTTTGAAACCCCACACGGGTATTGGGATAAAATACGGCATACACTAATCCCAATAATTAGTTGTATGTCGATCGATTGATTGACAGGCTGTTATAAGCGTTAGATATCTATATTTGATGCTTATACAGTGTAGTGCACCTTGGATGATGGTTGATTATGTATCGTTGCTATTATATACATGTGTTGAACGAAATATTTTAACAATAAAATTTACATCATTACTATTATAAAATAAAGGTTCATATGTTGACAGTACTCATCCGTTGAGATTAGGCCTGTGTTGAACGAAATATTTTAACAATAAAATCTACATCTTTATCATATATGAAATTAGAAACTAACTGGAAAATAGATAAGATTAACGGTCTCCTGGAAATTGATCTGATGTTGGTTTCGGCCTTCGGGGTTAATATTTAGGGAATCGTTCTCTTACTAATTTACGGTTGGAGTCTGATTTGATATCAAACGATAGATACCACAATTTTTATAAAATATATTAAATAAAAAAAATAGTCACACGTGGACAGTACTCATTCGTTGGGATTAGTCACGTGTTGACAAAAATATAGATTCATTTGTCGAATAGAATAAAGGAATTATTGAAATATATAAAGCCGTATTGATTAGAGATGCGCTATTTTGACGCGAACGATATTTATATCAATTATATTCGAATTTGAATTGAATTGAATAGAAAACCAATTTGAATTGAATTGAATAGAAAACGAATTTGAATTGAATCGAATAGAAAACCAATTTGAATTGAATCGAATAGAAAACAATTTGAATTGAATCGAATAGAAAACCAATTTGAATTGAATCGAATAGAAAACCAATTTGAATTGAATCGAATAGAAAACCAATTTGAATTGAATCGAATAGAAAACCAATTTGAATTGAATCGAATAGAAAACCAATTTGAAATGAATTGAATATAAAACGAATGCGAGTTGAATTGAAAACGAATTCGAATTGAATTGAAAACGAATTCGAATTGAATTGAAAACGAATTCGAGTTGAACTGAAAACGAATTGAAATGAGTTCAAATTGAATTGAAATTTGAATTAAATAGAAATCGACGAAATATATACTATATATATTATATATATAATATAATGGCCTGAATAGAACGCGCCGCGCCGCGGCAGTTCGCGAATTTCCTCCATTAACTTCGAACGGACATTACGGGAGATCCGACCGTCGGATTCTCCTAAAATCAGAACCGTTGGGTTCGTATCGAAAAGAGCTTTCTAAAGAATATTAGAAATTTGAGATCTAACGGTTGGATTTGGAGATACGTCCAAATAAAATTTGGAAAAGGTCGCTGTAAGTGCAGTTCGATGGCCGTTGATGGAAATCGAGTGTACGGGCCTTGATAAAATTATTAAAAATAGTAATAATTTGTGTGAAATCATAAGAAATGATTTGGGAAAAATTGGGATGAAAAACTCCATATTTGAAAAGATAAAAATAGATTTTTATCGAAATGAACTAGTTTTGAACTAAAATTAAACCCGTCTATTTTCAAATAAATAAATTGGATTTGAAAGGGGTTTTAATTAAAATTGATTTATGGGTTTATCGTGAATGGTGTTTTAAATAACACTAGTTCTTTAACCCGATAATAAATAGAATGTGATTTGGGTTTATCGTGAAATGTGTTTTAAATGACATTAGTTCTTTAACCGAGAAAAAGGGAGTTTTAATGAATCTGCAATTAGATTGATATGTGAATTGATAATCTAAATTATCAAATTTAGAAAGTGAACGAGAATGGAGTATCACCAGTTTTTGCTCCAAAGCGATAGCCAGATATTTAATTAGATTTGAACGTGAAATGGTAATTAATTTTATCGATAACACCGTGGTGTTAGATATGGAGTATTACCAATTTTGCTTCAAGGTATGAATAGGTTGGGATTGGGGAATAAAATAAATAATTACTCCGATGTGATTCACTAATCTCGACTAGTTTGGAAAACCATAATTTGGTTTGAAATGACATCCAAAGGAAGATTAAAGGATAAATTTTAAAGAATTTATCTTGGATAAAATTAATGGGAACCTTTCCCTAAGAATTGAAATTTAGAAACTAGCTGAAGATTAGCTAAGAAGAATGGTTTCCTGGGTATTGATCTGATGTTGGTTTCGGCCTTCGGGGTTAATATTTGGGGGATTGCTCTCTTACTGATTCATGGTTAGTGACTAGTGAATTGGAATGAGGCGTATGTTGTGTTTGTGTAACATTTGTTTTTATTATACGCGGGTTGTTCGGAAAGGCCGGGTTTACACCCATTCTGAATAACCGATTCGACGATAAGTCGAAGATGAAGACGGTGGTTGAAGACCGGAAGTCTTCACATCGTTTGGGTGATTACTGATGATCTTGATTGGGCTGTACACCCAAGAAGAGGGAACCAGTTAGTGGTCGTCCAGACGTACTTGGAGATCGATGGATATACGAGTAAAGTGCCTCCGGTTTCGTTCAGACGCAGAACGAACTTGTAAATTGATTGTGTGTCTGACATTGGATTTTATTCTGTGTTGATTGATTTCTGTTAAATATATATCTGTTTGGCGGCGGAGAATTCATTCTCTTGCTTAACGCCCTTCTCTGAGACGTATGAGCTTAGAGGTTATATATCGATAGATATCAATCGCATGGCATGAATTGCTAGTGTGGCACGCTGAGTTGCATGGATCAAGACTTCTATTGAAAAGTAAAGTATTGTGGTTGATGATCAAAGCACGACCTACATGGCATAGCTTTGTGTTTAGCATGGATTCGCGAGCCTCACACCTCGGTATGAGTTAAAAACGGGATACGGACCGTTGGGAGAACACGACGTTCCTTTCTAGCTTTGGGGGTGTCAGTGACTTACCAGCCCTGACATTTATATACTTTTCACCTTTGTGGTTGTTGGAATGAGGCGCCTCGATTATAGGTCTGTAAGGACCGGGAAACGTGTGTTCAGGAATAATTAATCCTCAAACGTAAGAGAGGACCGGCCCAACCGATCCAAGTGGCTGCCCAGAGTGCGTAGTCCTGGGACATTTGCTAGAGTGTCTCGAAAGCGGAGAGGAGCTTGTCCCTTGCCTCGACTCATGACGGAAATCCAATTTCCAATACGTATATTGCGGTTTTAATTGTAGAACTAGTATGGCGATATGATATATGGTACCCATGCCGCCTAGGATTGATATTTATGATGGAAATTGTTTTGACACTATACACTTATAATAGTATCAAATGATTTGTTTTAAACGTACCAAGCATGTTTGGCTATTATAAGGGAAAACCCTATCCTCCGGCTTGCGTTGCAATGTGTGATGGGACCTGGGTCTTATAACAACTACATTTTTCGAAAAAGCATTGCGCTGCTTATTCTATGCACTGGTATTCTTGGGAGAAAACCCGTTCCGTGTTATACGACGTGGTCCCTTGAATTACTCTCTTTTAAAGTAAAGTTTTAAATAACTGTTTTATTTCTCATACCAGTAACATGACTGACCTGGAGTTTATTGTTTTAACCTAAACTCTGGGTGCCCCTATTTTCCGCACGGGCAGCTAGTAGTTTTGGTTTTGCAGATTTATATTCATAGGATCCTGGTTTACAGCTGGAATGATATCCGGAAAGCTCTGTATCCGTATATCACCTTCAGTTGTGCTTTGTATTATTTTCCGCTGCTATGTAATTTATTGTAATCTCTGATATTTATCGAATGTAATTTATCCATTTATACTCTGTATATTCTTGTATTCTGATGGAATTGTTGTAATAACAATGAAATGTTCTACCGTTTGCGTTCTGTTTTGTCATGTCCTCACAGTAATTCGTTCTTTCTCATCTCTTCGGAGACCGGGGAAGTTCGGGTCGCTTCATTTGGTATCAGAGCTTTGGTGTACAGAGCTCGAGAACAAGACACATTAGAACCATACGAAAGAATTCATCAGATATTGGATTAGTAATATCCAATAAGAATGACTCGTTAGAGATAGGATCAGTACTATCCTAGAACGAGTGTGAAGAGTATATTTTTCAAATAAAAACAATTTTGTTTTGAAAATTTAAACCATTTTATACATATTTGAATATTTATTTATATTGAATTTGGACAATCTAGTATATAAAGGTTTTGCATATACGCGTCATGAACTATATTCGAAGTTTTAATATACCAGATAGATACAGAACCGCACTCTAGTAGCCCGGAGATGTTCTGATGGTGGTTCGAAACATCATCAGCATTTATTTTCGAGTGACGAAGGTATGATATCTATATATTTCCATTAGACTGGTGTGAGAACCAAAACTAATATAGCTAGAATACATTGTTGTGAATTGGCATCAAAAACATGATTTTTGACTATATATCAAATTTATGAATTTGAAACGTTAATCCACTAATAGATTGATGTTTGTGTTGTTTGTTTGATAATTTTTGAACCATTATGCCTAATAGTATCGAATATTGAATTGTATTGAAAATTGGTCGCAAATGCATGCATATACATGTAATTACATTGAACAGGTCATAGCAAGGAGGCTAGAGCAGAGAATAAAATTTGTTTTCCCGACAAATAGGTACATGTTTACTATATAATTTACTGTTTTGTTTGGGTGATGATGATTTTATGAGCCGATTGGCTAGCCGCTTGGCTTTTTCTTTTTCTTTTTGAGATCAGAAGTCCTATATGGCAATTTCGGGATTTTCCCGTGGCTCCCGGTGCAGGGGAGGTTATGGCGAAATTTTTCGAAAATTTAGGGTGTTAGCCAAATTTTTGAAGAATTTTAAAATTCTCAGAAACTGGAAAGTTGGAGAATGGAAGCCAGATCGAACGTAGAGTTGATTAATCAAACCACTTCCGACTTTGTTCCTTTTCGGGGATGAAAAGTTTTAAGTGGGGGAGATGTAATAACCCGGAAATCTGGGCCAGTTTAAAATTTTTATTTTGGCAATTGTAACGAATTTTGAATATTTAAAATGAATTATTTTAAATAATATCGACGAAGAATTTATTTTTAAATGGAATTCGACGTATATATTATATACGTCGTCGTTTGAATATAAATAATTATATATAATTATAAATAGAATTGAGAATGGCGCGGTAGTTCAATAATTCGATTTCAAACTTCAATTGAATGTACCGGGTGCAAAACAAACCGGATTTTAGCGAAACCAAAAATAATAGGATCTATTCGTGAATACCTTTCCAACGAATCTAAAAAATCGAGATTTCATACCGGGAATCAAAAGATATGTCCAAATGAAAATTCTGAATAGTCGCTATGGAATTCAGACCCTTAAAAATGGGAATTTTGCAAACGACCTCAGATTTCAACGAAACCACTTTTGTTGGGTCCGTGATGTCAAATTATTGCTAGATTCCAAATTTCATAATTTTCCGATTCAATATGTGAGCGTGGTAATGGAAAACGCATTTGACCAGTTTTAGTTGATTTTAATTGACTGGAATTTGGCCATTTTTCCAACGGTCTCAGAATTCGACGAAACTAGTTTTGTTAGGACCGTATCGTCAATACGAAGCTAGAAAATATTTTTCGGGAATTTTTAGAGTTAGTATGTGACCCCAGTAAATTGAAATGCGCGTTCAAATTCAATATATAGAGTTATATGTTGATCTTAACGGAAACTGATCGAAACGATCGAATCAGCTTACGATACATATCCCATTGTGTTCGGAATGGGGGTAAAACGCTGTGGACGACAAGCGGTGGGCCTCGTTTAGAGGTCGAAAATAAAAGTTGCTTTTTGGTGAATAATAAAATAATTAAATAATAAAAAAAACCTCTCCTATACCCTCTGCCCCCCCCCCCGGTTCAATTTAAATCAAAAGAAAAAAAAAAGAAAAAATGGGATCGACGACGGAGGGGAAACCGCCGCCGCCCCATCGCAGCCCCCCCCCTCGCGCCAGGCCGCGCCGCACCCTCTACCGATCGACCGCCTTCCCCCTTCTTCCTCCTCTCTCCGCTGATCGAACCCCCCCCCCTCGCGCTGAAGATCACCACCACCCACGAAACCCTAGCGCGAGCCTCCCACCACCAACGACCGCCGCCGCCTCCTGCAAACCCCCCCTCCCGGCCATTCTCGGCTCCAACCCAGCCCCATACATTTCGAAAACCACCCCGAATCAAGACCATTGCCGGATGCCGATCCCCATACCCCTGCCGCCGACCACCTGAGGCACCCTCGCCCTTCAGCACCCTCCTGCGCAAGCCCATTCTCTACGGCAAACAAAAAGGTGCGACTTTAATTTATATAAATGTTGTTTTAAATCAGTTCATAATTTTTTTATGTAAAGCATAGGATAAAGAGATGGTTTTTATAGTAAAAATACGATTTTTATTAAGGTAGAGTAGTAAAAATATGATTTTTATATAAGAATAAAGATTTGTTTTTAGAGGTAAAGTAGCGAAGATTTTTATATGTGCAATGATATAAGAGTTGGATTTACATATATGAAGTAGCAATGTAAAAATAGAATTTTTATCTATATAGTAGCAAAGTAAAACAAAAAAGATTGGATTTTTAAAATAGAAAAGATTAGATTTTTAAAATAGAAAAGGTGAAATTTTTAAAATAGAAAAGGTGATATTTTTTAAATAGAAAAGATTAGATTTTTGAAATGAAAAAGACGAAATCTTTATATTTGAAAAGGCGAGATCTTTATATTTGAAAAGACGAAATCTTTATATTTGAAAAGGCGAAATCTTTATATTTGGGAAGGCGAAATCAGTATATAGAGAATAGCGCGATAAAAATATAATTTTTATATGTTGAATAGCGTAGTAAAAATTCGATTTTTATATATTGAATAGCGAAGTAAAAATTCGATTTTTATATAATGAATAGCGAAGTAAAAATTCGATATTTATACATTGGATAGCGAAATAAAAATGTGATTTTTATATATGTAGTGGCTACGGGCAACGAAAGTGACAAAAGGCGAGAACGGCGAAGACTTCTACTTAAGAAGAGTCGTGGCGTTTGGATAGCTTCGGTGAGAACTTCACCTTTTAAATTTTCTTTTTCTAGTTATATTATAATATATACTAGGATGCAGACGGTGTTTAGTAGCACCCGACACCCGTCGTCCACAGACCATGGATGGCTTGTTTGTTTGATTGATATGTTGTAAAAATTTGTTTGTGTTGTTGATGTAAAATCGATAATAAAATGTAGATGTGTTGAAATAAATTAATTGTCGTTAAAAATATAATTTTTAATGTGAATGGGAATAAATAAATATTCATTTACAAACCGGACGGTTTGTTTATGTACACCTATTTGAAGGACATTGATTGGGACGGTAAATTTTACACATCGCCCAACTGCACAAATAAAATTTGTGTTCGATTGTTCGAAACCCCACACGGGTATTGGGATAAAATACGGCATACACTAATCCAAATAATTAGTTGTATGTCGATCGATTGATTGACAGGCTGTTATAAGCGTTAGATATCTATATTTGATGCTTATACAGTGTAGTGCACCTTGGATGATGGTTGATTACGTATCGTTGCTATTATATACATGTGTTGAACGAAATATTTTAACAATAAAATTTACATCTTTACTATTATAAAATAAAGGTTCATGTGTTGACGGTACTCATCCGTTGAGATTAGTCATGTGTTGAACGAAATATTTTAAAAATAAAATCTACATCTTTATCATATATGAAATTAGAAACTAACTGGAAAATAGATAAGATGAGCGGTCTCCTGGATATTGATCTGATGTTGGTTTCGGCCTTCGGGGTTAATATTTAGGGAATCGTTCTCTTACTAATTTACGGTTGGAGTCTGATTTGATATCAAACGATAGATACCACAATTTTTATAAAATATATTAAATAACAAAAATAGTCACATGTGGACAGTACTCATTCGATGGGATTCATCACGTGTTGAAAAAAAATAGATTCATTTGTCGAATAGAATAAAGGAATTATTGAAATATATAAAGCCGTATTGATTAGAGATGCGCTATTTTGATGCGAACGATATTTATATCGATTATATTCGAATTTGAATTGAATTGAATAGAAAACCAATTTGAATTGAATTGAATAGAAAACAAATTTGAATTGAATCGAATAGAAAACGAATTTGAATTGAATCGAATAGAAAACCAATTTGAATTGAATCGAATAGAAAACCAATTTGAATTGAATCGAATAGAAAACCAATTTGAATTGAATCGAATAGAAAACCAATTTGAATTGAATTAAATAGAAAACCAATTTGAATTGAATCGAATAGAAAACCAATTTGAATTGAATCGAATAGAAAACCAATTTGAAATGAATTGAAAATAAAACGAATTCGAATTGAATTGAAAACGAATTCGAATTAAATTGAAAACGAATTCGAATTGAATTGAAAACGAATTCGAATTGAATTGAAAACGAATTGAAATGAGTTCAAATTGAATTGAAATTTGAATTAAATAGAAATCAACGAAATATATATTATATATATATATTATATAATGGCCTGAATAGAACGCGCCGCGCCGCGGCAGTTCGCGAATTTCCACCATTAACTTCGAACGGACATTACGGGAGATCCGACCGTCGGATTCTCCTAAAATCGGAACCGTTGGGTTCGTATCGAAAAGAACTTTCTAACGAATATTAGAAATTTGAAATCTAATGGTCGGATTTGGAGATACGTCCAAATCAAATTTGAAAAAGGTCGCTGTAAGTTCAGTTCGATGGCCGTTGATGGAAATCGACTGTACGTGCCTTGATAAATTATTAAAAATAGTAATAATTTGTGTGAAATCATAAGAAATGATTTGGGAAAAATTGGGATGAAAA
Organism: Allium sativum; assembly: GCA_030737875.1. Classification (NCBI taxonomy): domain Eukaryota; kingdom Viridiplantae; phylum Streptophyta; class Magnoliopsida; order Asparagales; family Amaryllidaceae; genus Allium; species Allium sativum. The sequence continues at coordinate 41,090,819 of CM060924.1, forward strand.
ACTACTTATTTGAAAAGATAAAAATAGATTTTTATCGAAATGAACTAGTTTTGAACTAAAATTAAACCCGTTTGTTTTCAAATAAATAAATTGGATTTGAAAGGGGTTTTAAAAAAAATTGATTTGTGGGTTTATCGTGAACAGTGTTTTAAATAACACTAGTTCTTTAACCCGATAATAAATAAAATGTGATTTGGGTTTATCGTGAAATGTGTTTTAAATGACATTAGTTATTTAACCCAGAAAAAGGGAGTTTTAATGAATCTGCAATTAGATTGAAATGTGAATTGATAATCTAAATTATCAAATTTAGAAAGTGAGTGAGAATGGAGTATCACCAGTTTTTGCTCCAAAGCGATAGCCAAATCTTTAATTAGATTTGAACGTGAAATGGTAATTAATTTTATCGATAACACCGTGGTGTTAGATATGGAGTATTACCAGTTTCGCTTCATAGGATGAATAGGTTGGGATTGGGAAATAAAATAAATAATTACTCCGATGTGATTCGCTAATCTCGACTATTTTGGAAAACCATAATTTGGTTTGAAATGACATCCAAAGGAAGATTAAAGGATAAATTTTAAAGAATTTATCTTGGATAAAATTAATGGGAACCTTTCCCTAAGAATTGAAATTTAGAAACTAGTTGAAGGTTAGCTAAGAAGAATGGTTACCTGGGTATTGATCTGATGTTGGTTTCGGCCTTCTGGGTTAATATTTGGGGGATTGCTCTCTTACTGATTCACGGTTAGTGACTAATGAATTGGAATGAGGCGTATGTTGTGTTTGTGTAACATTTGTTTTTAATATACGCGGGTTGTTCGGAAAGGCCGGGTTTACACCCATTTTGAATAACCGATTCGACGATAAGTCGAAGATGAAGACGGTGGTTGAAGACCGGAAGTCTTCACATCGTTTGGGTGATTACTGATGATCTTGATTGGGCTGTACACCTAAGATGAGGGAATCAGTTAGTGGTCGTCCAGACGTACTTGGAGATCGATGCACATGCGAGGAAAGTGCCTCCGGTTTCGTTCCGACCCAGAACGAACTTGTAAATGGATTGTGTGTCTGACATTGGATTTTATTCTGTGTTGATTGATTTATGTTAAATATATATCTGTTTGGCGGCGGAGAATTTATTCTCTTACTTAACGCCCTTCTCTGAGACGTACGAGCTTAGAGGTTATATATCGATAGATATCAATCGCATGGCATGAATTGCCAGTGTGGCACGCTGAGTTGCATGGATCAAGGCTTCTGTTGAAAAGCAAAGTCTTGTGGTTGATGATCAAAGCACGGCCTACGTGGCATAGCTTTGTGTTTTGCGTGGATTCGCAAGCCTCACACCTCGGTATGAGTTAAAAACGGGATACAGACCGTTGGGAGAACACGACGTTTCTTTCTAGCTTTGGTGGTGTCAGTGACTTACCAGCCCTGACATTTATATACTTTTCACCTTTGTGGTTGTTGGAATGAGGCGCCTCGATTATAGGTCTATAAGGACCGGGAAACGTGTGTTCAGGAATAATTAATCCTCAAACGTTTGAGAGGACCGGCCCAACCGATCCAAGTGGCTGCCCAGAGTGCGTAGTCCTGGGACATTTGCTAGAGTGTCTCGAAAGCGGAGAGGAGCTTGCCCGTTGCCTCGACTCATGACGAAAATCCAATTTCCAATACATGTATTGCGGTTTTAATTGTAGAACTAGTATGGCGACATGATATATGGTACCCATGCCGCCTAGGATTGATATTTATGATGGAAATTGTTTTGACACTATACACTTATAATAGTATCAAATGATTTGTTTTAAACGTACCAAGCATGTTTGGCAATTATAAGGGAAAACCCTATCCTCCGGCTTGCGTTGCATTGTGTGATGGGACCTGGGTCTTATAATAGCTTCATTTTTCGAAAAAGCTTTGCGTTGTTTATTCTATGCACTGGTATTCTTGGGAGAAAACCCGTTCCGTGTTATACGGCGTGGTCCCTTGAATTACTCTCTTTTAAAGTAAAGTTTTAAATAACTGTTTTAGTTCTCACACCAGTCACATGACTGACCTGGAGTTTATTATTTTAACCTAAACTCTGGGTGCCCCTATTTTCCGCATGGGCAGCTAGTAGTTTTGGTTTTGCATATTTATATTCATAGGATCCTGGTTTACAGCTGGAATGATATCCGGAAAGCTCTGTATCCGTATATCACCTTCAGTTGTGCTTTGTATTATTTTCCGCTACTATGTAATTTATTGTAATCTCTGATATTTATCGAATATAATTTATCCATTTATACTCTGTATATTCTTGTATTCTGATGGAATTGTTGTAATAACAATGAAATGTTCTACCGTTTGCGTTCTGTTTTGTCCTGTCCTCACAGTAATTCGTTCTTTCTCATCTCTTCGGAGACCGGGGAAGTTCGGCTCGCTTCAGAGTATTTCAACAGAAAGAGAGTTCCGAGGTTACTATGCACTTCTCAAGCTGGATAAGCATCCTGGATATAAATCAGTTTTGTCTACTCATTTTTGTGTGTATGTGTACGTTCTACACTATTTGCAATTCAAAATTTGATTCCTATATCGGGAGGGCTACGATTCCTTCCAAATCGCAGTTTAGAACATAACATCTCGCGGTTGTTATAATCACTTTTCTCAAACATACCATTTCGTATTTTGTAAATACTTCATAGATGTTGTTTCGGTCGAGTACACTAACTCTAGCACACTGAGTATCTGCCATATTTTGCCTAATAGTAGTATTTTGACACTTCAAATATGACATGGTTATAACAAATATTGTGTTGCATTTGAGCTTCCTTGCTTCTTGTAGAATATGGTACTGAAAAATAATTCAACCATTTAAAAGTTCACTGAGATTGTTCCGTTTAATATCCTGAATTTATCATTTATTTTCTAGTTTCAGTTAAGGGTAATACCTATAAATGTTTCTTGCTATCATAAATATATAATTTTTATTGTGATCGATCTGGAGATGTAAATCAGTAATATTAGTATTAGCATCAACATATGACCATAGAATTAGTTAACAGAAGGGGAGTTAGATGCAATTGTTTTTTGGGTATGGCCATAACTTTGATTTCTAAAAGGGAAAATTATAGGGGCATTGGGTAGATTATGCATTTAATTTTAAGTTTTGGCTGTTTCTTAGTGATTTTGACTGTATTAGATTTTCTAATGAGAAGAAAGGGGTAGGTCTACACAAAATTGCATTTTAACTGAAATTGGTTCTCGTATGTACGAAGTAGGTGTGTTAGAACCAAATATTCACAGTTATCGATTTTCTTGGTGGTCGAGGCCCTTATAGCCCCATTAGATTTAAAAATGCACTAGGAAAGGTGCTTGTCAAGCAAGAAATCCATTTCAAAAAGTTTGCTTTGGTTCAATTATTGAACACTTTGACAGTTGAATTATAATTACCAATTATTGAACTTAATATTCACATTTTTAATACAAGTGCTATTGGTATCTTAATGAGTAAATAGATAATTGTGGTGGAAGTCAAAGCTGCAATTAATAATTATTAGATACATGGTACTTTGCCTGAAGTTCTCAGAAAAACAATCTTTCTTTTCTTATTTTTGAACCCCATACTTGATAAGAAGCATGATGTATGTAGATTTCCTAATATTAGTTATGGCCGAATTTAGAAAGTCGAATAAATATTAATGCTGAAAATTGGTGGTCTTATGATTATAAATTGGCATGTTTGGTGTATTCTTTGTTTAATGATTCACAGATGCTGAATAAGGAATTAATGACTCATAATTTATGTGTCTATGCACACCCGAATACACCTATAATTGTCAGAAATTCTACATGAATACAAATTTGTGGCACAATATGTGACATAACATATCTGAAACATTAAATCTTTCCTTGAATTTAACCCTTTATGTTAAGCACAATAAAATCCAATGGTTAATTTTTTTGTTTGATTATGTGTTTCTTTTGCTTCTTGTGCTCTTTATGCATGGACACATATTGATATGTGTAAATATCATATGTGTGTGTGTGTGTGTGCGCACACGCGCACGTGCGCGCACAATCTGAGTGCTTATCTACTGCAATTGTTATCTGGACTGTCTTCTGGTATGCCCTTTTTTATAGTATGTGATAGTGTGAGTATACCATTGCATCTTGGCACATACTACCTTTCATGAACATATATCTCAGAACAGTATTTGTCATTTTTCAGTGCATCTTATAGTTTTATAGCCATCCGTGCTTTATTTTTCTTCTAGTATAATTCTTGTTTGCTGTTCAGTTTTTAGGATGGTGAAAGAGGTAGTTTGCATGTTTCGGCCACTTACAGAAAACATACTACAAGCTATTTCTGCTCAGGTGTTTGTACCGCTATCAAAATTGTAGTTTGTAACATGCTTTAACGTGCATAATTTAAAAGGTTAAATGCCTAATTTTGAAGTGCATTTTCATTTGGCAATGAACCAGAAGAATATGCATAATTTAAAAGCTTGAATACCTAATTTTGAAGTTCATTTTCATTAGGCAATAAACGAGCAGATGATGCTACATCCTCGTTTGATGCCTTAAAACAGGCTGAAGTTCATTCCAAGGAAAATGCAAATGATGATAACCAGATGGCTGTGGACAATGCTGAGGAAGGTTATCCGCATCTGAATGGGAGGCAGACGAGACATAAAAAGGCAAGTTTTCAAAGTTAGACTCAATAGTCAAAACATAAATCCCTGAGAGTGAAAACTCATGTCTCAAATTCTGTTTGGTTGATTCAGCTTTTATACATTCAATACAGAATGAAGGGAGGAAAGCAAATCAAGAAGCAATGGTGGCTGAGAAAAAGAAATTGGAAGATCCCGACGAGTCAAGGGGCATTTCAAAACAAAAATGGATGGAAGAGAGGAAAAAGTAAATTGGAAAGCTTCTTGATTCCAACGACCTAGATATGACTTAGGCATACATGGTCGATACTCAAGAAACTTCTGAAACCAAGTACAAAAGGTGGGAAAAAGATCCTGCTCCATCTGGTTGGGATGGTAAGTTGCCAAAGATAATTTTGTATTAGTTGGAAATTATCCTTATAATATGCTTTTAGTTGATACTATAATCATCCACTTTCAAGTTTTTTTCACATTAATAACTATTATAAAAATGTTTTTTAAAATAATGTACAATGGTAGTTGATTTGGTGAATTTTTGAATTTCAATATGATGAGGATGATAATGAGCAACTAACAAGAAACACACAAAGAACATCGAGTGTGATATGGAAGCCTATCAAAGAGCAAACGAAGCAAATCCAGAATTATATCGTGAAGCTTGCAGTCTTCAGTATGGAAAGGTTTATACACCAACTAATAATATGCTTATTTTGTGAGAAATTAAATTTGTTTCTGCACTCTCAGCAGTGCAATTCTCCTTATGTTTCTATAATCTTAGTTGATACATTCATGGCACCATTTTTCAAAGTATATTGCAGCTTGTGTAAATACATCATCTTTGTCTTCATCATTCCTTAGAAGTAACTTTAAAGTGCTATTTAATGGTAGGACTGCACAATGCTTATTCATTCTTCATTTGTCTTTTTTGCCTAATGAATAAACTGATAATACAACACAATGAATCTAATTATGATTTTTATTTTTATTTTCCTTGGCTTGTATTTTATTCTCAGATTGCCAGAACCCCGGAAGAAAATATTGATGGAATGGTAAAGGAGCTTCAAGACAGAGAGGCAAAGCACAAGACGTTCAGTAAAAGGCGTAAGTTCCATGAAGAGAAAGACATTGATTTGATCAATGATAGAAATGAACCTTTTAACAAGAAGATAGAGCGAGCTTTCGGAAAGTGCACTCTCAAGATAAGGGAATAAGGGAACATATTATTTCCTTCATGAACAAGAAGATAGCTCATTCAATATTTGTGTTCCTAATAGGTTGTTTCCTGTATTCCAATTTTTTTGCATGTAGAGATAAGGGAACATTTAATACATCACTTCTCATTTAGTATTCGATATATTAAAAGCCTGGAACATTACATTTCTGAGAAACAAACATGATGGATTGGATCATAGCATTCTTATATCAACTCTTAATTATATTCTTATTAACATTTTGATATATTTTGACTACAAGATCATGACTTCATTTCGTGTTATTATCTGAAAAGAGTTCTGATTATTTAGTTAAATGACATTTTTTAGTGAATTGCTAGAGTTTCTTGGTGGCACCTGTAAATGTGAGTGCCCAGGAGGATGTCTTCGATCGGATAATGGACCATGGAAGGACCCTGAGATTTTGAAGGTGCACTTTTCATTGTTCTTATTTTTTAACTATGTTTTATCCATTTATCAAAAATGGGAACGAAATATATGACTTTTAAGACAAATCAGTGCATGATTTATCTACTTTTTCATACCTTTTTTGGCAATCCAATATGGTTTTCCCACCTGACCTGAAATAAAAATTATTCTGACACAGTACCACTATTAATTAACAAATGCAATCTAATTTATTTCTTACTACACCTATGTTGCAAGTATAGTGCGAGCGAGGTTATAATTCCACATGCACTTGCTGACTGAAAGACAACATATTTTTTTTAGAGATTATTAACGTATATCAAGGGAAACACTACACGTATATCGTTGAATACAAGAGTTTAATTGATATAGGAGTTTAATTGATTTTTCTGTCAAACCTGTGTCTAATAACCGAAACCATAATCATTATTGATTCTAGATATAATCTCAAAGATGTTGTCCTCTATCTGAAAATAGACCTAATGCCTATCCTAGATAACAAGTGATGAGTCATTCACACTTTCATATTACAGAACTGTGCCATTTTAGCAGGTCCAACATAATTAGAATTCTGAAAATAGACAGAACTGTGGCATTTTTATCATGCTTAGTTAGTTTATCATGCTGAAAATATTTATGTCACATATTTTTATCATTTTATGTCAAATATTTGTTTAGTTAGTTTATCATGCCGAAAATGCTTGTGTCACATATTTTTATCTTTTTATGTCAAATATTTGTGCAATAATTCAATTTTATCATTTTGAAAATAGGCATCACTGGTTATCTCTGTTACTTCATTTCAGGTTCTTGTTTTGGATTGAAGTTATCGCTTAGAAGGATGACATCTATGATTACATTGGTTACTACGTAATTATATTGGTGTAGCTAACAATGTGAACTATATTATATCATAGTGATTGTACTTAAAAACATTATATTTCAAGTTCTTGTTCTGAATCATATTACTATTTTGTATGGATTGCGAAAACATTAATTACTTGATATTAATATATATGTTTTTCCGTTATATATGTTCAATTTGTATGTCATTTAGTCGTATTTTGAATGATTATGCAATTACCAGCTTGTCTACTATTATATACACATAGACACACACATTTGTATATGTGTGTGTATGTGTATGTGTATATAGCTGTATTATTTGAAGAATTTTGGTGATTTAGATAGGGATGTAGGTTTCTGCAGAAGATGAACATTTTGCATCTGTTGTCAAATTAGACGATGCAAGAGTAAAAAAAATGGAAAATGATACCTTTTTTTGCATCGACTATAAATAAAGTTCGATGCAGAATTGTAATTTTTTTGCATCGGCTTCTTTTAAACAGTCGATGCAAATATATGGTTTTGCATCGGTTTTACAACCGATGCAATAGATAAAAGTTTTTTGCATCGTCTGCAATTGCATCGGTTGTTGAACCGATGCAATAGGGGGTAAACAACCGATGCAACTGGTATGTTTTGTACTTGTGTCTTTCAACGTCTACCATTTATCATGTTTACATGATTTAGACGTCGTTCGTGAAATATTAGAGGATGTGCTAATATTTTAAATTCGATATTTTTGGGGTTTATTGGAAACCTAAAAGTTCCAATTTATTTATTTTTGAAATATTAGAGAATGTGCTAATATTTCCAATTTAGGGTATATAACCCGGATTTTTATTTCTTGATCTTGTTTCCCCAACGAGATCGCTTATCCTTGTGAATGGGATATATATGACCAATATATAAATCCTATTCAATGTAAGAAAATTTTGTAAGCTAGAGAACTTCTAAGAAATTTTATAAGGGATAAAATCCTCTAGCTAAAATATGATAGGGAATGTTCAACGATTTTGGATAGCAGATATTTCCATCTTTTAAATTGAAATGTTTAGTTAGTTCATATTGAAAACGTAAGAGTATGGGTTTGTAGTTTATAAACTTTTTGGACGTTAAACGAATTTATTAATTTTATTAAAACAAGCTTTCTACGTAACAGTAGTTCGCAAATTTTGATTTTGGATTTCAAATGAGTATATATAATCCAAAATAAGTCAGATTTCTTTGAAACAAGAATTATCTAGATCTATTAGATTATAGTTTTCTAGTGAAAGAACAATATCTGAATTTCATCTTGCAAATTTTGAGATATGTTTAAACCAAATTTTCAGAAAAATCACGGTAAGGTAGTTCGTGATTAAAATTTAAGTAATTATTGAAATTGAGGTTTAGAACATATATAATTTGAGAAAGAAAATTCTAATTTTTTAAAGACACTTATGGAAAAAATAAGTTAGTTTCTTGTATATGTTCACGACTTTTATTTTAACATTATACGTGTACAGACTTAAGTTATATAGTGTTTTACAACTCAGAGTTAAAATGTTATTCGAAATTGAATTTTTGAGCAAATCTATTTTTATATAGATCTTGTTAATGCTGGGTTGTTATCTATATTGAGTTTTTCCTTAAATAATTGCGACGATCCAATTTCTTTAAGAGGGGAAGTCTGTAACAACCCGCATATTTTACGATAATATATTTAAAAGCACCGTTAATCTTTAATCGAGTGTGTCCGAAAAGTCACATTTTGCATATGGATGAATTTGGACTCAAAACAACTTCCATTGAGTTCGGATCATCATTTACAACCTTTTCTATTATAAGCTTCGATATATTTCGAGCATGTCAAAATTTGGACTATGGACTTGGGTTTGGGTTAGCCAACCTAGCTCACCCTTAAAGCTCCCACAACCCACCTTCTCTTTCATTCATTTCCCCATATTCCACAAAATTAGAAATTGGGAGAGGGAAATTAAAGTTCCCTAAGCCCTAGTTTGATTTAGGAATCCAATTCAAGCGGAATTCATGTGCAAATTCGAAGAGAGGAAAGGTAATCTCTCTACCTTCTCTAGCTCATCTCCTCTTTGAAATTCTTATGATTTACTAAACCTAACTCTTAGGAATTTTGTTGAAATGCTCTTAGATTAGAGATTCGTGAGTATTGATTGAAGAGAGTTATTCTAATTTAAGTTTGGAGCTTCTTTTTCATTCCTACAATCAAAGTGATATACATGTAAATGTGTATACTTTATCTGCTTATTTATCTTATTTTCCCTTTAAAATAATTGATTTTGTGTATTTATAGCTGTGTTTTCAGATTGTTTATAAAAAGCCTGGTTTAGAGCATTTGATGGATAAAGCATGAAGAATTTGCTTAAAAAGAGTGAAGTTTGAAATTACTAAAACTTGAAGAATGATTGCAAATAGAGTTTAGCTAGGAAGATTTGGCTCAATGATTACTCATGCTGCGTTCACATTGGCTCATTTGCAAGGCCTCTTACTCATGTTGCATTCACATTGGCTCATTTGTAAGGCCACTCAATCTACAACTGCATTCACACTGGCTTGTGTGTTATTTGGGCTAAATCTTTAGTCCCACATTGTGTAATTAGCCAATTAGTCTTTGTCATATCAACTGTAAATACACTTGTATCTTGTTCATTTAGAATTACACTTAGTTTTATTCTGTAATCTTTCTCTTGGAAAAAAACTCTTCTTCTCTTCTCTTTAGTTTTTATTTCATGTTTATTATTTTCTTTTTATTTTCTTTTCTTTTAGCTATGTCTAGCTAATCCCTTTTAATTAGGGGGTGATGACACTGAATTAGATTCAATATGAATCACATAGCCAAAGAAATTAGAACTTCATGTATGTAGATCTAGATCTGAACCAAGGGATGGATCTGAACCTTCATACTCTGTGTTGTTTAAGAGTTATGCTCCTTCACAGGGTATATTCGAGTTCGATCTAACGTTTATCATATTTAAATCTAACATTTAGGGTTTTAAAAATAATAGTGAATCTGTCTTGATAGCCTATGGTTGTTTAAGAGCTTAGCTCCTACATATGCTATACTTGTCGTTATTCATATATTTGTTTCTAGAAATCTAATAAGCGTTGACTCATGTTTGTGACAAAAACATGAATTAGATCTAACTAATCTGTTCGGTTATTAATTCATGTTAATTTAATCTGTATCATTGCTCCCTAATTGCTTTCTTTGATCATATAAAATTCTCCTTTATTTAATTTCTGTTATTTTCTGCGTTTTCAACCAACCAAAATTCTAGAATAACTTGATTGGATTTACTACTTTAAATATTTTTGGTCCTAGAGTTCGACACCCTCTACAACAATCCTTGTTGTTTAGGAAAGCCGAACGTATTCTACAATTGTTTAATTTGTCCGCAAACAAATTTTGGTGGCTTTGCCGGGAACCAAAATAATTTTTGTTATTAAATCCTTCGGGTTATATTATTATTATTTTTATTTTTTTATTTTTATTTTCTCTTTTCCTTCATAAAAAAATAATTTTTTTTTCATTTTATTTTGTTTTCTAGTATAGATAGAAAAAAAATCTTGTTCGTTGATTTGGTATTTGATCTGTGATATCATAATCTACCAAATAAGAGAAAAAAACATTGTTGCCCAACTTTTCTATTTCTTTCCAATAGTTTTCGTGATTACTTTCCTTTTTCTTTCAATTTTCTTTCCAACTTTCCACATCTCTACTTTTACAGCAATATAAAAAAAATATTGTTTTCCTTTTATTCATTTCTCCTCATGCCTTCAAGTTTCTCACCATCCGCCTCATCACGCCCAAAATCTGAAAACAACCATCCTTCTCCAAAACACCACTTCGACTCCAATCAATCCAAAAACATCAATACAGCAGACTCCAAACATAACAAGCCTCCTTCATCATCAATACCACATCCACTACAAATTTACTTTACAACGCATCAGCAAACCAAACTACAGTCTTCTCCATAACAAACCATCATCACTCCAGTGCCCTGAACGTTCATCATTACCCCCTTCGAAGCTTCCCTTTGTTCAAAAATCATACCATGTCCAAATTCAACCACTACCCCAATCCTGCTTATTCACACCACCCTCATTAACAAAACAACCTCCTCCACAAACAAAAAAAATTCCATACAACTACCGTCTCTCCTCATTCACGTTTACAACTGTTCAACATCTCTTCGGCAAAACCTCCCCTTACACGATTTTCGCCTCTCAAAACCGCATCACAGTTAGACTTTTTCTGACAATACTTCACCACAATCCACATAGACCCCATCCAACAACAAACAAATTCAAAACTGCCTTCAATACCCCCACATCATCAAAAGTAAATGCGTCCACCCAGTACCACTTAATCAACACAGCGCCAAGCATCAACAACCCTTCCACTTCACACTTCTGTCCATCGTTACCCCCTATAAACCACAAACCTCATCTACAACAATACACAACTCATACACCCTTCTAACCAAATTGCTCAACCCACACTTCAGTACTAACCTACGCATTTGTCATCAGTCAAAGCCAGCAAGAAAAATCTCCATCACTTCAATCCAATTCACCAACATACAAACTAAAACCACTCTGTCATCCCACTACCAATTGCCTTCACCCCACAAGACCATTCATGCCAGCATATGCCCAAAACTATCAAAAGTCTTGACCTCAACTCGTTGTTCCCACACTTCGTGATCAACATCAGCCAGTCAACTATTCCAAAGCCCCTCATCAGATCTCAACCAGAACCACTTCTTGCTCAACACTTTCAAACAATACAACATCCCCATCCAAACAAACCAGCAATATCGATTCTCTGCAGCCACACATGCACAGTCTCGAACCCAAAACCACCGCATCCACAACCCTTTCGCGGATTCGAAGACCTAAAACCCACAACATCGAGCCCCTCCGAACTACAGACCTAAGACCTATCAACCGCGAATCATCTCCAAGCTTTAGTTTCCCCTTGTTTTGAGTTATTGATTTTCACTCTTTTCTTTTTAATTTGATCTCGCGATTTCTCTGGGTTCAGGATTTTGATCGACTGATTTTGACTTCAGTGTCCAATTTTTAAGGGGAGCGTTTTATTGGATTGGTAGTTGTTAAATTTTAGATGGGTCGGGCTTGGGTTAACTTAACTTGTTGGCTTGCTTAATGTAATATTTTTGCTTTTTTTTGCTTCAAAGGTTTGCTGGCCTGTGATTTGGATTTGCTTCCAACAATTTGTTTTGCTTCCAAGGGTCAACGGGGATAATTTGTTTCAATTTTTTTTCTTATTATTTTGTTTCTTCCAGGTGTGATGAATTTGTTCACTTAAAAAAACGAAAAAAAGTTCTTGTTTTGATTAGGTGTCAAACTTTCAATTTATTTTATCATAGTGTGTTTTTATTATGCGGGTCTTTTGTCTCATTTCATTTTAAGTTTCATAAAAAGGGGGGTGTTTGTATTTTAGTTCATCTTTGTCGATTTTTGGTTGCTTTTGTTTGACATTTTCTATAGAAAAATATATTGTTTGTAACTACTTTTCAGGTTGCAAAATTGATTTATTGGAGCAGTTGCACACCGAATTGGGTGTGAACATGCTAGCGCTAATCAGTTGCACTGGACGGACTGCCGATCTATGTGAGAATTTTCTAAACTCTACAGGTGCTCTACTACAACGAAAAATATATAGAAATCGCTTGTAAAAATCTTCTGCAGGGGTCATGGCTTGCTTGTAAAATTTTGTTTCTGCAATTTGTTATTCTGTGACTGTTCAGTGACTGAATATTTTGCCTGTTGATGTGCGGTTTAAAATTTTAAAACGAACATGGGATTAATTGAAAAGTTTTATTTTAAAATGGAATTGAGAATTCCCCAAAGCTCATAGGACAAAATATTCGTTAAATTGACAATTTTGATTGATACTCTCAAGGTGTCTAAGGAACGGTAGAGCCTAGAACTTAAACAGGTTCTTAAACCTTCAGTCATGTTTCTACGGTGATTCGTGGCACACTGATAACCCCTGTCAGAACTTGGCCTGGACTTGTATTCATATAATCAGAAGTTGTTAATTTTAAGATATTTTTTTAAGAGCTTCTTTTGAGTCACAAGTTTTGCAACTGATTTTTCGATGAATAACTCTCTTCTTCTAGTACATACGCGGTTGCCCCATGCACAGCCAAAACTGCAATTCTTTTCAAAATTTAAATGATTTTGGTTTCAATTCAAATTAGAATGAATTTCAAACTGAAAACTTTTCAAATAATTTCCACCAATCTCATCAAACGGTTTCTCCCCAATATGAAAACTGCCATTCTACGATTATGGAGAATTTATATAAGATGAGTCAACTATTAGCGCAAATGGATAAGCAAAGTGCTGAATTACGAAAAAAATTCAACACGGGTTTCAATGAATTTTTTGAACACCAAAATGATTTTCATAATATGATGGTTATCGAATATGAAAAATGTGTTATGAACAAGCTAAATTTTTGGCGATGTTAGTGGCGAAAGTTATATAATGAACGACTTCTGAGAGATGAGGTTGATGAATTTTTAAGGTCAAGCAGTGAGGAACACATAGAAACGACGAATCTAAAAAACAACATTTTGACGTCTGGTGTGTCTGCCAATTTGATTGAAGAGAGCCTGAGTGAAATTGATCAATTAATGCATGACATTTGGAATTTTCGCGAGGACATCAAGGAATGGGCGCGAACTTTAGATGAAAAACAAGCTTCTGAAAATAAAGATATCGAAAACATGCGTATCATTGAACAACTGGCCCAACACACTATTGAATTTTGGCTACATCTAGAAAAGTTATTACTTGACGGAATTGATGATGTTGATGACTTTAAGGGTTCCATGAAACTTGGCTTGACTTACATCGAAGAACTAGCTCAAAGAATAAACGATAGCAAACTAAATGTATCTCATAGGATTGTTTATCAAATTTCTCTTGTTCAAACTGAAGTTACGAACTTGTTCAATAACTATAAATCCCAATCTAGTAAAAAACAAGTTTCTGCCAACGCTTCTTTTGAAACAAATAACCAGCCATTAACTTTGTCACAACATTACATAACGATTATTGATGATTCTGGCGATATGACCGTTAATAAATTTTTTTGGAAAATCTCTTGTGCAAAACACCGATTTCTATGAAACTGAAATTCAAACTCAAACTGATACTTCTGTTGAAAATTTTCAACTAACAACTTTTGAAATTGATGAAAATCTAAATGATATTGTTGAAATCTCTGTAATTGATTTGAATTCAAATTCCCTTAAAAAAGAAGACGTTAATCTTTAATTTGATCTTCCTCTCTCAGATTCTGAAAATTTAGCAACTTTAAATTGTCAACTTGAAAGAAATGATGAAGTTGGTAACAACTGTTTAGGTGAGGACGACTTTGGTGATCAAAAACTTCTTAAACTGATTGTAGATAATGTTATTAGGTTTGAAACTGAAATTGAAACATTTGAAAACTTTGAAATTCTTGATGTTGAATACACTTAAACTGCCAAATGTGATCGTAAACACAATGACGATTTTTCTAAGACAATTGAGACTCCTTGTGACTTGATCGTTTCAACTGAACCTCACTGTGATCACTAGCTTTTCAATGATAAATTTCTGCAGTATATGAACTCTTTCTGGAATAATATTGTTTTTGAGAAAACACAATTTTGAAATTTACTGAAAATTCAATTGTTTGGTTTTGACTTTAGGTTTACGAATGAACCTTTAGTTAACAAAATTTCAAATATTAAAGAAAAATCGAACAATATTTCTCAAAACAAGTGTGGGGGTGAGAGTGATGCACATGTCTCTCAACTTATACATCATCTGAACAAATCAAACTTTGTTTTTGGAACTTTTACCAAGCCCCGGCTCAATGACCTCACTTTAGTTGCTACAGAAATTCAATTTGATTTTATGATCAATTATAAGCTCAAAATTTTAAAATTAGCAACTCAAACTTTTGAAAAACAAAATTTGTTTTTCCAAATCTGAAATGTGATATAAAATTCTTTATGATTTGGTTTTCTATGCATCAGTTGTGTCTCATAATCTTAATGAGGCCGATCCATTGGTCCATTGTGGACCGGTTCATCTACTCGATGACTGCGTATTTTCTGCACGTGCATCCAGTAAGCCACGCTTACCCTCTTATTTTCTTTCCCTTTCACTAAGATATGTCTAATTAACGACTGTGAGGACACAGTCACACTCAATTATGGGGGGGAATTTACATTACATCAACGATCAAATTTTATGAACTAGGTCACTCATTGAACAAGGATTAACTTAAATTCATAAATAACACCTTGGTTCTTGTTTGATAAGTTGAATTGTTGGGTGATAGGAATGAACATTATTTATTCATTGAGTCATAATGTGTCTTTTTAAGATGCTAGCTTGAGACTGTGCAGACGTTAGTCATGTTCTGGAGTAAGCGTGTCAACCCTTGTTATACATGTTAGAATGTGCAAGTAAAAATAATCAAATAAACAATGATTTTTCACCTACATTTGTTGGATTTTCTGAGTTCGTTTTCATGCATAATATTTTTCACTCAAAATTTTCAATTCGTAAGTTCTAAAATCCACTTGGCCTAATTAAGGAGAAATGACTCATTGTAGCTTTCTTCTTCAATACCCCACATTATTCAAACCCAAGTTTTAGTCGAATTACATCCATATTTCGACAAGTTTTTTTTATATTGGTATACTTAAGAACCTTGTACAGATTTATTTTCAAAGGTTCAAAAACATCACTTTATACCAATATTACACTTCCCAACCCTTACTTGTTTTAAGGTAGGATAACCATATAGCACATCTTATTTTATATGGGTTATCTATCTTGCGAAACTTTGCTTATCTCTCCTTTCAGCTTTTTAATAACATCAATCTAGACTTGTGTGTTGAATTAGGGTTATAGAAGTAGAGTAACTAGGGCACAAGACTTTCCTTTCATCAAGTGTTGGTTATGATTCGCTAAGTAGAGGAGGAATAAAACGAAATAATACACGGTATCATTCTATTCCATCTCCACTCATCATTCATTATGCAAAAAGAAAAAGAAAAAAGAAAAAAAAAAGAAACAAAAGAAGAAGCAATAAAGAGAACATCTCTGAGGATAAAATAGTCATTCATCATTCTTGACTATAAAACATTTCCATTCCATCCACATCCATTATACCACACTTAGAGGCGAGGATTGTAGTTGAGAAGATGATAGGAAACAAAACGTCCATATTACTTTATCTTTTGTAGCTTGAAGTTCAACTAATACACTTGCCCTCTTATCTATAACATTTTTAGGACTTACAAAATTCTCCTTCATCTATGCATAACTCACATCCAATACATTACAGTTACACTTGTGTAGAATTATTCAAAAAAAAAGAATGAATAAATGATTGGGTGCACA
This sequence comes from Allium sativum, assembly GCA_030737875.1. Classification (NCBI taxonomy): domain Eukaryota; kingdom Viridiplantae; phylum Streptophyta; class Magnoliopsida; order Asparagales; family Amaryllidaceae; genus Allium; species Allium sativum. The sequence continues at coordinate 41,107,425 of CM060924.1, forward strand.
TTGTCGATGTGTAGAACTTTGATTGACACCACACTCTTAACCTTCAAGACAATTACAGTGTTATCAAGGAATTACGATTTTGCTTGAAATTTTTATTTATTTTTGCACCAATTATGGGATGGACAATTTAGGACTGAACCATTATTATTGAAGTTAGGTAAATTCCTTGGAATTTGAAAGACCTTAAATATTTCATTTGATTAATTCATGTGTGGGTAGTATCCACTGAAAACCCTGACGAAGCAACACTCGTCCTACTAGGGACACCTAGGGGTTTAACGGCTTATTGCATACGCTAAATGCAATCGTGTTTCCTACGAAGTGCGACATATCTTAGTTTAGTTTATTCGAGGATGAATTAAAAGATAAGCGTGGGGGTATTTGATATACATGTAAATGTGTATATTTTATCTGCTTATTTATCTTATTTTCCTTTAAAATAATTGATATTGTGTATTTATAGCTGTGTTTTTAGATTGTTTATAAAAAGCATGGTTTAGAGCATTTGATGGATAGAGCATGAAGAATTTACTTAAAAAGAGTGAAGTTTGATAGTACTAAAGCTTGAAGACTGTAAAGCCTAAAGAACGGTTGCAAATAGAGTTCAGTTAGGAAGATTTGGCTCAATGATTACTCATGGCGCGTTCACATTGACTCATTTGCAAGGCCTCTTACTCATGTTGCGTTCACATTGGCTCATTTGCAAGGTCACTCACTCTACAGCTGCATTCACACTGGCTTATGTGTTATTTATGCTAAATCTTTAGTCCCACATTGTGTAATTATCCATTAGTCTTTGTCATATTAGCTATAAATACACTTGTATCTTGTTCATTTAGAATTACACTTAGTTTTATTTTGTAATCTTTCCCTTGGAATAAAACTCTTCTTCTCTTCTCTTTAGTTTTTATTTAATGTTTATTATTTTCTTTTCTTTTAGCTATGTCTAGCTAATCCCCTTTAATTAGGGGGTGATGACGCTGAATTAGATTCAATATGAATCACACAGCCAAAGAGACTAGAACTTAATGTCTGTAGATCTAGATCTGAACCAAGGGTTGGATCTGAACCTTCATACTCTGTGTCGTTTAAGGGCTATGCTCCTTCACAGGGTATATTCGAGTTTGATCTAACGGTTATCAGATTTAGATCTAACATTTATGGTTTTAGAAATAATAGTGAATCTGTCTTGATAGCCTATGGTTGTTTAAGAGCTTAGCTCCTGCACAGGCTATACTTGTCGTCATTTACATATTTGTTTCTAGAAACCTAATAAGCATTGATTCATGTTTGTGACAGAAACATGATTTATATCCGATTAATCTGTTTGTTTATTAATTCATGTTAATTTAATCTATGTCATTGCTCCCTAATTGCTTTCTTTAATCATTTAAAACTCTCTTTTATTTAATTTCTATTATTTTCTTTGTTTTCAACCAATCAAAATTCTGGAATAACTTGACTGGATTTACTAGTTAAAATATTTTTAGTCCTAAAGTTCGACACCCTCTACAACAATCCTTGTTGTTTAGGAAAGCCGAATGGATTTTACAGTTGTTTACAATTGTTTAATTTTTTCGCAAACACAAAGGTGAGTTCCTATGAACTCACTTCTATGCCTCAAGCATTCATGCTTGTCTAGCGTGCTGTTAGCACGTATATGCTGCTTATGATTTGTGTATTTGGTTATGTTGATTGAATTGTGTGTTGACATTTCCAATTTATGAAGCTTGGTTTCATTTTCATTGATTCCCATTGTAATTCTTGGTGTGCATGTGAATTTAGGTGTTATAAGTTGCTTTGGCAAGCTTTGGATGCTTCATTTTTTGCATAGGAAACATTACAAGCCTTCGGTCATGTGTTGATATCGTTTTGAGCATGTTTTATAGGCAAATTTGTGCCCAAGCCCAGATTCAGACATCTGAGTATTATAGGTCAAATGTCTGACCTACTACAAATAATTATAAAAACAAGAGGAATAGAATTAAGATGTGTGAAATGTTAAATCCAGATGTATGAATTTTAATTCAGACGCCTGGTCAAAAAAATTCAGATGTCTGAAATTGCTCAAAAATGAACTAATCCTTGCTGTTTCAGGAAAATGCAAATTTAGACGTGTGAAATTTTATTTTAGACATCTGAATCCTGTTTTTCAGCTGTTGACCAGTGGAGACCACGGTCAAAAGTTTAGGCCCTTTCGGGCTCTTTCCCAGCCGAGTTTCCACCCATTTCGGCTTTTTTGTGACTTTTCCGTTTTTTTGCTTCATAGATTTCTACAGCTCAGAATTTATGGAGTTTTGATTTATTCATTGTGAATGAATTTATGATTGATATTCATGAGATTTAATTTACGTTATAAAAACATGAATTCTTAGTTTGATCGTTATTTCGATCATTATCATACGAGATTTGCCGCTTCAAAACTATATATAAAAAGGGTTTTATATTATTAATAGATATCAAATTCTTCTACCAAAATGGTTTTCAATTTTACTTCATTATACGAATTTATTTCACGAAATCATTTTATAAATCATTTTCAAATCTACTGGTATATATTTTATAAACCTTTTTCTCGTTCGTATGAGAAATCTAACTAAACGCCGTAGTAAAATCAAGGACTATGAACCCTTGCTTTCTCTTCGATGGTTAATTCTTGGACTCATCCGATTGAAAATCGTGGCAATGTTCGTTTTATGTTTTGAGTGGAAATCTATGACTCGTTCATAAATATTCGAGAAGAGCAAGTGGTTATGGGACTGTAGTAACCCGGATTTTTGAGCGGCTTTGGTTATCGACGTAAGCTCGACGTCGATAAAAAAAACATCGAAAAATCCCGGTAATTAATGAAAGAAATTAGAAGGTGAGAATAGATAAGATAGAACTTATAGAATAGAAGAAGAAGAAGAACATCATCATCAGAGTAAACACGAATCTTACAGCGGAACGAATAAAATATAACATAACATATCTTTGAAATAACATCAGTATATGTATACAATAACACTTATTAGAGTACAACACTTACAACAACAGCGGAAATAATAATAGCTATAGAATCCTAAAGCCTCCTGCTTCAAGCTCTCCAAGTGTATCTGTGAAATCCCGACTACTTGACTGCCCGTACAAATTTAGGCACCCAAGAGTTTAGGGAAAACAACAAAGTAAACTCCGGGTCAGTCATGGGACTGGTGTGAATAAACTCAAATCATTTAAACAGGTATATGATATCTCATAAGACCACGCCGTGAATACGGAACGGGTTTTTCCCTTATGAGAATCCAAATAACTTTTCAAAGCAATATCATTCTGATATTATAATAATGTCTAAGTACAAATAAATATCAATCTAGCAGAAACGCTTGCATCTCACGTTACTACATATATAGTATACAATCAAAATCGCAAGCACGTATTGGATAATGGATTTCCAACTATGACAAGGTATGGAACCACCTTCCGATCAGTGTACTCTAGGAACGATACACTGGAGTTCAACAAGAACATCTTGTAACTCAGCCACACATGACCGACCACTCATTTCGCTTGAGTGTATCGAATGTACATCACCAACTGTTGGGATCAGCAACCGTTCCCGTATATATATATATATGGGACAACATTGATAGATTTAAGAAACAAATGAATTTTCACTAGATAGGTGATTATACACCCTACTTCGGTGCGACCGACTTAGCCATGCTGCCTGCCCGATTTCTGTCATTTACCGGTTGATGAGGCTAGAAGCTACGCTTTATCATCACATCAGATTCAGTTCGAATGCTACATTGTCAAATCCATCAGAATCACTAATTGACGTCTACAACAGTACATTACGTGTTAGCTAAAGAAGTTTCCTTCTCCGCTTCCACTCTTGGTATAGTTGAAGAAATCAATGTACGTGATCGTCTGGAAATACTATGTCAGACATCCATCTTCATTCACTTAGAAATGTCACATCGTCATACCCGCCAAATCACAAATAGACTTATCCAAAAATAACACGGGTATACAGCTAAGAGGAATGAATTCCTCCGCCACCAAACGTGAATACGTTTGAACAGATCAACTTACGCGATCCATTTGATATACTCTGTCAGACTTTCGTCCATATAAGTTGTCCTGGGACTGGACAAACCGAAGGCACTATTCTGTAGACAGGATAGTCCTTGTATTTTACTCCGTCTTCAATTATCTTTGGCATATATGATTCGTGACGCTTATGCCAATACAGAGTGGTTCTTTGGATAATAATCCAACCGGTCTCTCCATATTAACAACGTTAAAATGGTCAAAACTTCGATAGTCTGTGATTTAACCATCAAAGAAAAACAAGTGTGCAAACAACGATATTATTCCCAGATGGAAATTATATCGAGCAAACATCATTTAACATTAATCTCTTTAGTTCATTTATTTACTTATCTCCTGTTTCCCTATATTCTAAATTCTTATTTTCTTTTATCAGAAAACATTTCTGATTCTCGTTTGGAAAACATTTCCAAAACTCCTTTACGATCAAACCTTACCATTTCTTAGTTAAGAAAGAAGTCACTCAAGTTGGGGTATAATTACCTCTCAGACCTTAACTGAACAACGTTATAACTTCGAAATGGTCAAAGTTTATCTTTTAAATCTTTACAACTTCTTTACGCCTTTCTCGGATTCAATTTTACTAGTCCACTTCTATATTTAAAACATTGGTTATAACGATAACGTTATAATCCCTACTTTCGAATTATCTAACTTTAATTATAACTTCTATTCTTATTAGTGAATAATTAACCTAACACTTATTTATTTATAAATAAATAAATCTCTATTTAAAACACTGGAAAATATAAGTACTTTCCCGAATTCGATATAATCGAATTTGCCGATTAACTCTCTTCGAGAAATCTCTATTTGATTAACTCTTCTTCGAATAACCTATATTCGATTAACTCCTTCTCGAATAAACGATATTCGATAATCTCTCTCTTCGAATAACTAATATTCGATAACTCTTCCTTTTCAAATATCTCATATTTGAAAATCTCACTTCGATTAAACTATAAACGATAACTCCCTTCGATGAAACTAACATCGATAACTCCTTTCGATGAAACTAACATCGATAACTCCTTTCGATGAAACTAACATCGATAATTTTAACTCGACGAACTTAACTCGACTAACTTAACTTGACTCGACTAACTCGACTTACTTGGTTCGACCAATTCGATTCGATTAACTTGGCTCGACTAACTTGACTAACTTAACTCGACTTACTTGGTTCGACCAATTCGATTCGATTAACTAGGCTCGACTAACTTGGTCGAACCACCCGATCAACTCAACTTATTTAACTTAACTTATTTCTCAACTCGATTAACTCCTATCGAATAACTAATATTCGATTAAACTCCATTCAGTTGACTCTAGATCGCAGCGATCACAATGGTTACGCCTGACTCCCTCAAGAAACATCCGACCGCCGTAGGCTATTTACAGCCCTGCAAATTACGCTAGCAGTCGTATAAGATGGCAACTTACCCTGAATACAATGTTTGACTAACTCTGTCTCAAATAACTATATTTGATTAATTCTAGTTCGTTTTAACTCTAATCTATTAACTCTAACTAATTAACTCCAACTGGTTAACTCTAACTGATTAACTCTAACTGGTTAACTCTAACTGGTTAACTCTATTTGACTAACTTGACTTGACTAACCCCTTTCGAATAACATATTCGATTTACTAACTTTCGAATACCATATTCGATTAACTAACTTCGAATACCATATTCGATTAACTAACTTCGAATACCATATTTGATTAACTCCTTTCGAATGTCTATATTCGATTTACTAACTTCGAATACCATATTCGATTAACTCCTTTTGAATGTCTATATTCGATTAACTAACTTCGAATACCATATTCGATTTCTCCTTTCGAATACCATATTCGATTTCTCCTTTCGAATACCATATTCGATTTACTTTATTCACTTTATAAAGATTTCCTTTTTAACAACGTTTTATTCATTTGAAAAGATTTACTTTTAAATAACGGTTCTACACTTTAAAAATGATTTCCTTTTCATAATGTTCCCTTTCCAATTCTATTTGTAAATGGTTTACAAATATTTCCTTTTCAAATTTATTCTTGAAATATTCTAACTCCTTAAATTCCCGGGAAAATTCGCCATAACCTCCTTTGTATCGGGAGCATCGGGAAAATCCCCCAACTCGCCACCTAGGCCTTTCCATTCAAAAAGAAAATGTTTTGAATTTATTTTCCTTTTTAAATATCTCCTATTTATAAATATTCCAATTTATAAACATTTCTTATTTATGAATATTCCACTTTATAAATATCTCTTATTTATAAATGCCCCATTTTATAAATATGCTATTTTCAATATCGCTTTGAAAATTCCCTTATCTACATTTCGGTATGTTATGGTATTCAATCATATCAAATCACGATGTTCAATATCGTCCAAGCACATATAATCGCCCACAGATTTTATATCACATCATATAACAATATATGAAAAACAATAAAATAACTGTTGAGGAATCCAGTCGGATTCCACCAACCTGTTTCCCTGCATCACAGATGTTAGACAATAGAATAACATCGATTTCACTTCACTGTTAAATATTCTGATAAACAGAATCGACATATAGATATTTAATAGTTTATATATATATACATATATATATATAATATTTCTACTAACTGACTAGCAGTTCAATCAATCAACCAACACACAGCAATCAGACAATTTTAACAGTTCTAAAAAAATACAACATGAAAATATAAACTGTTCAGAGTTGGTGAGTTTTACTCTCATTGGACTATCATCGTTAATTAACGAAAATTGTCGCTCGATTCAGATTGGACAATTTATTTTGCCATAAATTGTAACGAGCCCCGATGGACTTCCAGTCAGTTCCATCGTGTAGTGTCCGTCCATACGGTCCCAACGTAACTCACGGTTCGTCAATCTGATAACGTATGGTGAAGTTATAGTATTCCGAAGTTTTTACATTTATAATTTAATATAAACTTAAAATAAATAGAAACCGGCCTTACCCAACTATCTAGCCCAGCCCAACTAGGAACCCGCTTCCCCTTCATAAGCCCAGACCTCTCTGTATCCTCTTCAAAACCGAACCACTCCAGTAAATCAAAATATCCATCCCGACCTGTTGACCTCCTCGTTGACCGACATCTGCCGTCGCTCCGGCCACCTAATCCCACCGTCGATCACACCAGAGAACCCCTCACTCGAATCCGCACCTCCCAGTCCCCGGCCCGGCGAACTCGACGCTGCTCCCAATCCTCGACCTGCTGCTGTTCAACTGACGTCGCACTTCACCAGTGGCAACCGAAAATCCTCCAACCACCCTCACCTGCTGCGCCTTCACCCGACACACCCCAAACAAACCTCCACTTCCTCAAATAATCACCACAAAAGGCACAATCGAAAACCCTAGGTTACTGTTGACCCTCGACTTCGACGGGAACTGAAACCGAATGCCACCATACCCATATTAATTCGAAGGAATTTGCACCAAGAGTTCAAAGAGAATTGCTTTAGGATTTAATGATTTCATTTGGATTTTAATTTGAATTTAGAAGGCTGGATTTTTATTTCCTGGAAGAACGAAAGGTTACGGCACATTTTTTTCTCTGTTGACTTTGAGAATATGTTGAATTAGGTTTAGGATTTTTGGGTATGGTATTTATAGAGGATTTAAATATTTTAATATTCGAATTTTATATTAAATTTATAAGAAAACGGCATTTTTCTTTGTCCTCTAAAATTCCTGTAGCCACCTATGATACCTAAAAATCACAAAAACTGACATGCAGCTACAGCTCGACATTACGGTCCCAACGAAACTGGTTTCGTCGAATTTCGACTCCGTATGCTCACACAACGTATTTTTAACCGTCAGAATACTGACTTTTCTCACTCTAAAAATCCGTACGGCCACACAGTGACTCTAAAAATCACGAAACTGGAAATCTAACAATAATTCAACACTACGATCCAACAAAACTAGTTTCGTCGAATTCCGACTTCGTTTGCAAAACCGGCTATTTTCAAAGCTTTGGATGACCCATTTAAATATATAAATATATTTAAATATTATTAAATTAAATATAAATAAATTTATATTATCGTATATCTTCACATATGATATCGTACAGCTCCAGAATATCATATCAGAATATACAGTTTGATATTTTAGACTCCCGATTGCCTCGATATTCAGTTTTACATTGAAAAACCCTTTTATAACGTATATCAAGCGTTACGAATTATAAAGGAAATTCCATAGCGACTTTTCTGAAATTTGATTTGGACATACATCAAAATCTACCCGACGAAATCCCGATTTTTCTCTTCCACTAGAAAGATATACTCCACCAGCTCCACACGTTTCTTGTTTCACAGAAATCCGATTTAAAATGAATCCTGTACATTCAGTTGAAGTTCAAATCGCCAAATAGCGAACTGCCGCGTCGTTACGAACTCTATTTTAATTATATTATAATTATACGTCCAAACTGTCGTCGATTGAATATATTCGTCAATATAATCCAACTCTAAGTTGAATTATATCTTTGGGATGACCCCATTCACAGAATATTTGTATTTCCAATATTTTTGATTATTTCGACATTATAATATATTTTATTATATTATAATTATTAATTAAATACTCAATATTATTTAATTCACGTTCTCGATATCGATAAATCGATATTTAATAATTAAATAAATAAATTGTTCAACAGCTAAAATGCGGGTTACTACAATCTTCCCCCCTAATAAAATTTCGTCCTCGAAATTGCTAAGCTAGGGGATGACCCTATCTTCTGGGTAAAAATTTATCTGTTTACCTCTTGTCTCTGGTTTTAACTGAACCAATTAATATCGACTAAAATATTAATTTATTCCGACTAACTAAATTTTCAAAAATTCTGAAAATTTTCTAACACCTTAACTTTTCGAAATTTTTTGCCAGCACCTCCTTTGTACTGGTCAATATCTCAAACTCCAACTCGCCTCTCTAGGCCTTCTTTAACCCAAAAAAAATCAAACAGCCAAGCGGCTTGCCAATTCGGCTCATAAATCTCATATCCATATATAATATAAACTGGTACCTTTTTGTCGGGAATATCAACTCTATCACTTCCATATGCTATCAACTCAGCATATACCAGTGTTATTTCCATCAAATTCCAATCAGTTCATATCCTCAAAACCAAAGCGAATTTCATTCGAACCCTAATATCAAATTTCAAATTCTTAACTCATCAACCCAATTCCATAACGGATTATTCTCTAATCCAATTCAATTCTATTTAACTCAGTTCAAGTTAATATTTCAATTTATTTCTACTATCTTATTCTATTTAACTTCATAAGTTAAAATTAAATTCCGAAACTTAATTTCCTGGGTCTATTTCAAATCAATTTGAAATTACAGTGCCAATTCAAAACCTTTGAATTTCTAAACAACTTGTTTTCTCAAAACAATTCAAAAACTAAACCTTTGGTAGTAATCCGTCACTTAGAACTCGAAAATGAACACTGATGATGTCGCGATTCATCATCAGAATCTATTTTCCAGCCATCGAAGTGAGTTCAATACTATATCACCTTCAGTTTGAAAAACGTTTTCAAAATCTCCCAGGAACTTAAAATTTCCTTATTTTAATTCCAATCTGATTTAAATTCAGATTTTTCTTCATTTTATTTCATATACTTTACTTATATGAATTCTGATTAGTCATTTATAATCATTTTACCTTTTTATAATCTTACTCGATTATAATAACAACCAACACAACCAATATACTATATCAAATATATTCGGGTAAAATTATTCCATTTACCCTCTTTCAAAACATACCATGACGGTTCATCGTATTCGAGTGTTTAGTAACCCCCATCGATACAGTGGATCAAACCGATCGACCAGAATTCACAAACAACTCAACCAATAAAACTCCACAATATAAAATCATTTTATATTAACTAACAAATACGTTCACTCGTATATATACACTCAAACTCAGTCTAGGATATTACTAATCCCATCTCTACTGAATCACGCCACAGAGCCAAGGTAATAACTAAACAAATGCTCTGATACCAACTGTAGTAACCCGGATTTTTGAGCGGCTTTGGTTATCGACGTAAGTTCGACATCGATAACCAAAACATCGAAAAATCCCGGTAATTAATGAAAGAAATTAGAAGGTGAGAATAGATAAGATAGAACTTATAGAATAGAAGAAGAAGAAGAACATCATCATCAGAGTAAACACGAATCTCATAGCGGAACGAATAAAATATAACATAACATATCTTTGAAATAACATCAGTATATGTATACAATAACACTTATCAGAGTACAACACTTACAACAACAGCGGAAATAATAATAGCTATAGAATCCTGAAGCCTCCTGCTCCAAGCTCTCCATGTGTATCTGTAAAATCCCGACTACTTGACTGCCCGTACAAATTTAGGCACCTAAGAGTTTAGGGAAAACAACAAAGTAAACTCCGGGTCAGTCATGGGACTGGTGTGAATAAACTCAAATCATTTAAACAGGTATATGATATCTCATAAGACCACGCCGTGAATACGGAACGAGTTTTTCCCTTATGAGAATCCAAATAACTTTTCAAAGCAATATCATTCTGATATTATAATAATGTCTAAGTACAAATAAATATCAATCTAGCAGAAATGCTTGCATCTAACGTTACTACATATATAGTATACAATCAAAATCGCAAGCACGTGTTGGATAATGGATTTCCAACTATGACAAGGTATGGAACCACCTTCCGATCAGTGTACTCTAGGAACGATACACTGGAGTTCAACAAGAACATCTTGTAACTCAGCCACACATGACCGACCACTCATTTCGCTTGAGTGTATTGAATGTACATCACCAACGGTTGGGATCAGCAACCGTTCCCGTATATATATATGGGACAGCATTGATAGATTTAAGAAACAAATGAATATTCACTAGATAGGTGATTATACACCCTACTTCGGTGCGACCGACTTAGCCATGCTGCCTGCCCGATTTCTGTCATTTACCGGTTGATGAGGCTAGAAGCTACGCTTTATCATCACATCAGATTCAGTTCGAATGCTACATTGTCAAATCCATCAGAATCACTATTTGACGTCTACAACAGTACATTACGTGTTAGCTAAAGAAGTTTCCTTCTCCGCTTCCACTCTTGGTATAGTTGAAGAAATCAATGTACGTGATCGTCTGGAAATACTATGTTAGACATCCATCTTCATTCACTTAGAAATGTCACATCGTCATACCCGCCAAATCACAAATTGACTTATCCAAAAATAACACGGGTATACAGCTAAGAGAAACTAATTCTTCCGCCACCAAACGTGAATACGTTTGAACAGATCAAATTACGCGATCCATTTGATATACTCTGTCAGACTTTCGTCCATACAAGTTGTCCTGGGACTGGACAAACCGAAGGCACTACTCTGTAGACAGGATAGTCCTTGTATTTTACTCCGTCTTCAATTATCTTTGGCATATATGATTCGTGACGCTTATGCCAATACAGAGTGGTTCTTTGGATAATAATCCAACCGGTCTCTCCATACTAACAACGTTAAAATGGTCAAAACTTCGATAGTCTGTGATTTAACCATCAAAGAAAAACAAGTGTGCAAACAACGATATTATTCCCAGATGGAAATTATATCGAGCAAACATCATTTAACATTAATCTTTTTAGTTCATTTATTTACTTATCTCCTGTTTCCCTATATTCTAAATTCTTATTTTCTTTTATCAGAAAACATTTCTGATTCTCGTTTAGAAAACATTTTCAAAACTCCTTTACGATCAAACCTGACCATTTCTTAGTTAAGAAGGAAGTCACTCAAGTTGGGGTATAATTACCTCTCAGACCTTAACTGAACAACGTTATAACTTCGAAATGGTCAAAGTTTATCTTTTAAATCTTTACAACTTCTTTACGCCTTTCTCGGATTCAATTTTACTAGTCCACTTCTATATTTAAAACATTGGTTATAACGATAACGTTATAATCCCTACTTTCGAATTATCTAACTTTAATTATAACTTCTATTCTTATTAGTGAATAATTAACCTAACACTTATTTATTTATAAATAAATAAATCTCTATTTAAAACACTGGAAAGTATAAGTACTTTCCCAAATTCGATATAATCGAATTTGCCGATTAACTCTCTTCGAGAAATCTCTATTTGATTAACTCTTCTTCGAATAACCTATATTCGATTAACTCCTTCTCGAATAAACGATATTTGATAATCTCTCTCTTCGAATAACTAATATTCGATAACTCTTCCTTTTCAAATATCTCATATTTGAAAATCTCACTTCGATTAAACTATAATCGATAACTCCCTTCGATGAAACTAACATCGATAACTCCTTTCGATGAAACTAACATCGATAACTCCTTTCGATGAAACTAACATCGATAATTTTAACTCGACGAACTTAACTCGACTAACTTAACTTGACTCGACTAACTCGACTTACTTGGTTCGACCAATTCGATTCGATTAACTAGGCTCGACTAACTTGACTAACTTAACTCGACTTACTTGGTTCGACCAATTCGATTCGATTAACTAGGCTCGACTAACTTGGTCGAACCACTCGATCAACTCAACTTATTTAACTTAACTTATTTCTCAACTCGATTAACTCCTATCGAATAACTAATATTCGATTAAACTCCATTCACTTGACTCTAGATCGCAGCGATCACAATGGTTACGCCTGACTCCCTCAGGAAACATCCGACCGCCGTAGGCTATTTACAGCCGTGCAAATTACGCTAGCAGTCGTACAAGATGGCAACTTACCCTGAATACTATGTTTGACTAACTCTGTCTCAAATAACTATATTTGTTTAATTCTAGTTCGTTTTAACTCTAATCTATTAACTCTAACTAATTAACTCCAACTGGTTAACTCTAACTGATTAACTCTAACTGGTTAACTCTATTTGACTAACTTGACTTGACTAACCCCTTTCGAATAACATATTCGATTTACTAACTTTCGAATACCATATTCGATTAACTAACTTCGAATACCATATTCGATTAACTAACTTCGAATACCATATTCGATTAACTCCTTTCGAATGTCTATATTCGATTAACTAACTTCGAATACCATATTCGATTAACTCCTTTCGAATGTCTATATTCGATTAACTAACTTCGAATACCATATTCGATTTCTCCTTTCGAATACCATATTCGATTTCTCCTTTCGAATACCATATTCGATTTACTTTATTCACTTTATAAAGATTTCCTTTTTAACAACGTTTTATTCATTTGAAAAGATTTACTTTTAAATAACGGTTCTACACTTTAAAAATGATTTCCTTTTCATAATGTTCCCTTTCCAATTCTATTTGTAAATGGTTTACAAATATTTCCTTTTCAAATTTATTCTTGAAATATTCTAACTCCTTAAATTCCCGGGAAAATTCGCCATAACCTCCTTTGTATCGGGAGCATCGGGAAAATCCCCAAACTCGCCACCCAGGCCTTCCCATTCAAAAAGAAAATGTTTTGAATTTATTTTCCTTTTCAAATATCTCCTATTTATAAATATTCCAATTTATAAACATTTCTTATTTATGAATATTCCACTTTATAAATATATCTTATTTATAAATGCCCCATTTTATAAATATGCTATTTTCAATATCGCTTTGAAAATTCCCTTATCTACATTTCGGTATGTTATGGTATTCAATCATATCAAATCACGATGTTCAATATCGTCCAAGCACATATAATCGCCCACAGATTTTATATCACATCATATAACAATATATGAAAAACAATAAAATAACTGCCTCCAACCTGTTTCCCTGCATCACAGATGTTAGACAATAGAATAACATTGATTTCACTTCATTGTTAAATATTCTGATAAACAGAATCGACATATAGATATTTAACAGTTTATATATATACATATATATATAATATTTCTACTAACTGACTAGCAGTTCAATCAATCAACCAACACACAGCAATCAGACAATTTTAACAGTTCTAAAAAAATACAACATGAAAATATAAACTGTTCAGAGTTGGTGAGTTTTACTCACATTGGACTATCATCGTTAATTAACGAAAATTGTCGCTCGATTCAGATTGGACAATTTATTTTGCCATAAATTGTAACGAGCCCCGATGGACTTCCAGTCAGTTCCATCGTGTAGTGTCCGTCCATACGGTCCCAACGTAACTCACGGTTCGTCAATCTGATAACGTATGGTGAAGTTAAAGTATTCCAAAGTTTTTACATTTATAATTCAATATAAACTTAAAATAAATAGAAACCGGCTTTACCCAAATATCTAGCCCAGCCCAACTAGGAACCCGCTTCCCCTTCATAAGCCCAGACCCCTCTGTATCCTCTTCAAAACCGAACCACTCCAGTAAATCAAAATATCCATCCCGACCTGTTGACCTCCTCGTTGACCGACATATGCCGTCGCTCCGGCCACCTAATCCCACCGTCGATCACACCAGAGAACCCCTCACTCGAATCCGCACCTCCCAGTCCCCGGCCCGGCGAACTCGACGCTGCTCCCAATCCTCGACCTGTTGCTGTTCAACTGACGTCGCACTTCACCAGTGGCAACCGAAAATCCTCCAACCACCCTCACCTGCTGCGCCTTCACCCGACAAACCCCAAACAAACCTCCACTTCCTCAAATAATCACCACAAAAGGCACAATCGAAAACCCTAGGTTACTGTTGACCCTCGACTTCGACGGGAACTGAAACCGAATGCCACCATACCCATATTAATTCGAAGGAATTTGCACCAAGAGTTCAAAGAGAATTGCTTTAGGATTTAATGATTTCATTTGGATTTTAATTTGAATTTAGAAGGATGGATTTTAATTTCTGGAAGAACGAAAGGTTACGACACATTTTTTTCTCTGTTGACTTTGAGAATAGGTTGAATTAGGTTTAGGATTTTTGGGTATGGTATTTATAGAGGATTTAAATATTTTAATATTCGAATTTTATATTAAATTTATAAGCAAACGACATTTTTCTTTGTCCTCTAAAATTCCCGTAGCCACCTATGATACCTAAAAATCACAAAAACTGACATGCAGCTACAGCTCGACATTACGGTCCCAACGAAACTGGTTTCGTCGAATTTCGACTCCGTATGCTCACACAACGTATTTTTAACCGTCAGAATACTGACTGTTTCTCACTCTAAAAATCCGTACGGCCACACAGTGACTCTAAAAATCACGAAACTGGAAATCTAACAATAATTCAACACTGCGGATCCAACAAAACTAGTTTCGTCGAATTCCGACTTCGTTTGCAAAACCGGCTATTTTCAAAGCTCTGGATGACCCATTTAAATATATAAATATATTTAAATATTATTAAATTAAATATAAATAAATTTATATTATTGTATATCTTCACATATGATATCGTACAGCTCCAGATTATCATATCAGAATATACAGTTTGATATTTTAGACTCCCGATTACCTCGATATTCAGTTTTACATTGAAAAACCCTTTTATAACGTATATAAAGCGTTACGAATTATAAAGGAAATTCCACAGCGACTTTTCTGAAATTTGATTTGGACATACATCAAAATCTACCCGACGAAATCCCGATTTTTCTCTTCCACTAGAAAGATATACTCCACCAGCTCCACACGTTTCTTGTTTCACAGAAATCCGATTTAAAATGAATCTTGTACATTCAGTTGAAGTTCAAATCGCCAAATAGCGAACTGCCGCGTCGTTACGCACTCTATTTTAATTATATTATAATTATACGTTCAAACTGTCGTCGATTGAATATATTCGTCAATATAATCCAACTCTAAGTTGAATTATATCTTTGGGATGACCCCATTCACAGAATATTTGTATTTCCAATATTTTTGATTATTTCGACATTATAATATATTTTATTATATTATAATTATTAATTAAATATTCAATATTATTTAATTCACGTTCTCGATATCGATAAATCGATATTTAATAATTAAATAAATAAATTGTTCAACAGCTAAAATGCGGGTTACTACAGGGACATATAGTTAAACTCTTATAATTACTGGCTTGGAGTAATTTACACTTTCCTTGATCAATTATGATCTTTTTGAGATTTTAGTCTAGCTTTATGCGAAGTCTCGAGTTATGGAATTTATTCCATATTGTTAATGATCTCTGGATCATTTTGAGGAGCTTCGATTCACTTTGAGTGTTTTAATGATCTACAGATCATTTTGAGGAACTTCGGTTCGTTTTGTGGAATTGCACCACTTTGCTTAATTATGATCTATGTATGGATATATGCTTTTGACCTCCTTCGGACCGTTTTGCGGGGTCGCGACCCGTGGTCTTCGGACCACTTGAGGAGTTTTGGCTCAATATTATAAGCTAGCTACCTAGAGATTGTGTCTCATCTCGATACACGTATTGGTTGAGTCTTTAGACTTCAAGTTTGAGTCTTCGGACTCCCATCTCGAGGCCTACCCCCTTTTTTCTCTGTGATTTCCGGATTTCTGATTTTGATTTCTGGAATTTGAGATTTTATTGATATTCATTTATCAATAATAATTTATCAATTTGGGATTCTTTGACTTATGTGTTGTCAATTTTTGTATTGATTTGATATGTGTTATCATTTCCTATGAGTAGCTATATAATTTGGAATGAGATATTCTTTTATAGCCCTGATATAGATTTGAGATATACCGTAGACATTTCTGGGCTTCACACTTATACATGACACTGTTATTATCGTATTTATATCTACATTTATTTATATCTCTTATTATATCCCAATTTATGAGATAAGTACAGCTAGACTGATCCGTTTATTGTTTATCTTTGTACATATAATACTCAGGTCAGACCGAGATATTTTAGGTGATTCTTCTTGACTCCAGTATGGACTATCCTCCACTTTTGGGAAAACTACTTTAATGTTGCACTTTTTGAGTTATATGTATATGAGACTCCTTTGTATACATATTATTTTTGAGTAGCCTTGTACATATTATTTCGTTGTACAGTGGATCGATTTTGACCACTATCTTGTATTTACAGTTATGTGTTATATTCATATCTATTTCCATCTTTGTGATACGAATATCTGTGTCTAACACTGATTTTATTGTTATGTATTTTATATTGCTTTCCGAATTGTATACAACCACTGTGTAGTAGATTTGGACTTGAATTAGATGTGCCGGATTTCCTCTTGAGATTTAAAAAGTAAGACCACATTATTCGACATATTTAACCCTCGTTCAAAGCTAATACATAGATGGTCACTCCTCAACAGCCTTATTCTTTAGGTTAGTTGACAGAATTGCTTGCAATGCCCTTGGGTAACGTGGGTATAGATGTGGGGTGTTATACTTTCACTTACGAACTTCGATTTGCGAAACGTCTAGTCTGACATAAAGCTACTTCCATCCACTTCTATTCTATCATATATTATCGCAAAATTTAACACTCCACCTTGATACTATATCCATATCCACCAACAACACCGATGGTACCAAACCATCCTCTACCTTCAGCCAAATAAGCTTGAATGTTTTCCCAATGAACTCCAGCATTGCCACTGCCCATTGCAGTCCACCAATGAGTTCAGGTAAAGCCCCCACCTGCTAATGAAGTGTTGAAAATACCCAACTCCAAAACTAGTCTCACCAAAAGACAATTGTAGCAAGAAGATAGAACTCCAATCTCTCACCGATACTCTTCTACATAACCAAGCTTCACTCTCAACCGTAACACCCCATGGCACCTTACACCTCTCCAAGCGAATTAAGTTTGAGCAATGCTCGAACTTCCCAACGGGCATTGCCTTAGTGAACATATTCACTGCATCATCTTTCGTGTGCACTTTCTGAAGGCATACTTGCTTGTCTTTGTCCATGGCTACTAGAAATGACTCTCTCACTTCAATATGCTTGGTCCATGAGCTAAACGTCAAATTCTCAGCCAAATGGATAACACTCCGGCTATCGCATTGAACATCAACACTGTCATGTTCTAAACCTAAGTCACGTAATAATCGCTTCAAATATAGTGCTTCCTTTGCTGCCTCCACCTCTTCTATCAACTCTGCCTCCATAGTGGATAAAGCAACTACAGTTGCAATCTCAATCTCCCACTAATGGCTATACCACCAAGAATGAAGACATATTCAAAAGTTGATTTTCTCCGATCCCTATCACCAGCTTAGTCTGAATCACAGTAACCAACCAACATACAATTCTTCTCCTTACTACCCCTAAAAACAAAACCATGAGATGTTGTACCTTTCAAGTATCTCAAGATAATCTTCACTTCTTCCCAGTGCGATTTCCCAGGATTAGCCGTAAATCGATTATCCATCCCGACGACATTTGCAATATCAGGCCTCGTACACACCGTGGCATACATCAAACTTCCAATCGCACTAGCATATGGCACCTTTGCCATATAAGCCTTGTCTTTCTCCTCGATAGGTGATCCCTTACTCGAAAGCTTTACATGCAAAGGTAAAGGTGTTATTGACTCCTTTGCTTCCTCCATGCTAAACAAGAAATAAACACTTTTCTAATATATTCCTTTTGAGTCAAGTTCAACTCAAAACACTTTCGATCCCTATTAATCTCCATGCCCAAAATCTTATTTGCTTCTTCAAGGTATTTCATTTCGAATTCCTCTTTTAACTTCAATTTCAACTTGTTGATTTCTTCCTTTTCCTTAGAAGCAATGGGCATATTATCCACATACAAGAGTAAATACACCCAACAATCATTTCCCAACCTCATGAAATAAACACAAGCATCTTAGATGCTTCGATCGAAGCCATTTTCAAGCACGAAATGATCAAATCTCTTGTACCATTTTCTAGGTGATTGTTTCAAACCATATAGTGATTTCTTCAACTTGCTAACTAATTTTGACTTACCACCTACAACAAACCCGTCTAGTTGCTCCATGTAGATGTCTTCATCCAAGTCACCATGCAAGAAGGTGGTTTTCACATCAAGTTGCTGCAACTCAAAGTCATGAATAACAACTATGGCAAATAATATCTGGATAGAAGTATGTCTCACAGCCGATGTGAAGATCTCATCATACTCCTTTCCTTTTCTTTGTGAAATACCCTTACCCACTAGCCTAGCTTTGTATCTTCTATCGTCCTTCACCATGTAAATCATTTGCACCTAATAGCACAGTTTCCTTTAGGAAGTGGTATCAACTCCCAAGTCCGGTTCTTCATCAATGATTGCATCTCTTCCACCATGGCACAAATCCACTTCGAGCTATCACTCGAACTCATGATGTCATCAAGGTCCATTGGCTAATCTTAGACTACATTAAGAGCATAGTCCAAATTATCACAAAAGCTAAAATAGTTCCAATCACCATATCTTTCAGGTGGTCTTATAGCCGACGACCAACCTGACACTACAACAAAAATGGTATTTTTTAGCGGTCTACAGCCGCTATGAATAAGAAGTATAGCGGTTTCATAACTATTGTATATGAACATGTTATAAAAAACTGCTAAGTATTTATAACACTTTATTTGCCGCTATAAAAGAGCATGGTTTTATGGCACAAATTTGCCATTCTGTTACTTAAAGACAACAGCTCGTGCTCACCGCTATTAAACATCTGAATCTCAATGAAAGTAGGAATATTTTATAACACATTATAGCTGCTATAACATATTTATTTAATAGCAGCTATATGACACTATTAAACTATCATGTTATATTATTGCTAAAACCTTTTACAGCTCATACATGCTGCTATAAAATTCGTAGAGCTGTGCATATATATTACATTTTAATAATAGCAATCAAAATAAATCTTCATAACAATTTAAAGAGCAATGTAAGAACAAAAGAAAATATAATAATCAACAAATATAACACATATTCATGATAACAAAATAAACTATCAGCTAATAAAAATAATTTCAATCCATGAGTTACCCAATTCAATACATATATATTCAATCCATTCGTTACCTTATTCATGTTAACAAAATAAATTATCAACTAACAAAAAATAATTTCTGGCACCATCTCTTCAAGTAATCACATTCTACTTCTATTTGCTTTAGTTTTGTCCTGTTATAAGATGATTATTATTGTTAAGATTGCTAAACATGAAAGTATACATGTATTAATAATTATGCAACTTCCCCAAATGTTAAAAGGTTTATACCTTGCTTTTTATTTTGAAACCAGACTTCTACTTGCTTGGGAGTTAAGTTTAGATGCTTTGCTGGTGCCACCTCCTCTTTCTGCACATACACATCATTCTCAAAACTTGTCCGACAACGCAACTTACAACAATTTATTTTCAAGTTTCAGCGTAACTTACATTATTAAGCATGTTATGCTCCTTGAACCTTTCTTCAAGCACCATAGTTTGCTCTTTTGTCATCCTCAATATGAGGGTAGTTAGACACATGGGAGAGATATGCAAGTTGATGCTACACATGGATCCCCACAGAGTGTCATCTTGTGTAATAACCCGGAAATTCTGAACCAATTTAATTTTTTTATTTTAGAAGTTTTAATGAATTTTAAGAATTTAAAATAATTTATTTTAAATAATAACGATGCAAAATTTTATTTTAATTGAAGTTAGAACAATTTTTTTTAATTTAATTATAAAAGGAGATTAAAATGGCGCGGTAATTTGAAAATTCGATTTCGAATTTCAAATGAATGTACAAGATTCAAAAAAACCGGATTTTGATAAAACCAGAAATATTTAAATCTTCTTAAAAATATCTTTCCAAAAAATCTGAAAATTTGAAATTTCATAACGGAAATTAAAAGTTATGCACAGTTTAAAATTCAGAATAGTCGCTATGGAATTTATATATATATATTTTAATATTAAAAATAGTCATTTTACCAACGACCTCCGTTTTCGATGAAACCACTTTTGTTGGATCCAGAATATCAAATTATTGTTAGATTCCAAATTTCATTATTTTTGGAATCAATATGTGAGTGTGGCAAAAGAAAACGTGTTTTGACTGTTTTTGTCAATTTGGATCGACTGAAAAATAGCCATTTTTCAAACGGTCTCCAAATTCAACGAAATTAATTTCGTTAGGACCATGTCATCAAAATAAAGTTAGAAATAATTTTTCTGGAATTTTTGGAGTCATTATGTGGCCCTGGTAAATTAAAATGTACGTTTAAATTGAATATATAATGATTTATATTTTAATTTCAATAAAAACTTATCGAAACGATAGATTTGGCTTCCGAAACATATCCCATTGTGTCTGAAATGGGGGTATTTGGCTAGGGGCGACAGTTGTTGGATCTCGTTTGGAGTTCATTCTGATAAACAAATAATAAATGAATTGTTCTTGAATTAAATAATATAATATTATTATATATATACCCCCTAAACTAAAGAAAAACCCTAATTCTATTATCTCGTTCAAGTCGCCTCAGCCAAAACGAATGGCCACCACGCTCTGAATTAAATCCAATAAAAACTTCTAATCCTCTTAATAAAAATCAAAACTCCAAACACCAAATCGAAGAACAAATCAAGGGATAGATAATCAATGGTCGAGATGGAGTTTCAGGCTTCGATTTGGCCAGAATTGGATGAAGAAGGCTCTGCGTTTGGGGGTGTGTTGCGGGCCCTGGGTGCGTGCAAGTGGGTCCGTACTACGGCCGGAGTTGGAGCTCGAGTTGGTGGATGGCGTGGTGGCGGCGATCGGCCTCTAGTGCAGCGATGATGTGGCACGGTGGACGTTTACCATTTGAGCGATGGGTTTCAAGCTTCCAGGCAAGGACGAGAGAAGGAGAAAGGCTATAGGCCTTTGGATATGAAATGGACGGCCCAGAATTGGTTGATGGTAATTAGTGAATGGGTTAAGTAATTTAATAATCAAATTAATTAATTAGTTTATATAATTTAGATAATTAAGAAAGAAAAAAAATCTTCTTTAAAGTGTATATCATTGTTTTATAAATAAGAGTATTAAAAATGAGATTTTTTTTTTGTAATGTAAACATAGTAAAATACAATATAAAAAGACATCACCTTTACAATATAAAAAGACATTACCTTTACAATATAAAAAGACATTGTTTTACAAATCAAATTAACATTGTCTTACAAAATAAAATAAACATAGATTTCAAAATAAATTAACATTGTTTTAAAAGGTAAAATTTACATTGTTTTGAAAGGCAAAATTAACATTGTTTTGTATATAAAATTTACATTGTTTTGTAACTAAAATAGAACATTGTTTTTATATAAAATATACATCATTTTGAAAATGTAAATAGAACATCGTTTTGAAAATGAAAAGAACATCGTTTTGAATAATAAAAAGAACATTGTTTATCTATATAATAAAATCCCTTGGTAGAACAAAGGGGGAGACAAAGAAGGGCCAAGATTCAATCTTCACAGAGACATCTGATGGTTAGAATCGATCCACCACATTAAACAAATATCAAAAATTAACTCCGTTAAATACTCCACTAAAGCCCGCTCCCACTACTCTTTCCAATAAAATATCTTTCCCACGATTGTTTCACCGAACCACACAATTTCTCACATGATTACACGATTGTGCATAGATCCAACTTCTTCTTCTTCTTCTATCTTATTTACAGTAACTCCTCCAAGTTCTTCACTTCTGATTTGGAAAATTCCAATAAAAAGATACGAATCTTCAGCTTTCCTCCTCTCCTCAATTCCTCTATTTCGACATCAAAGCTTTCGTCTTTATGTATCCAGCGACAACTGTTGGAGCAACTCTGATAGTTTGCCGACATGGAACATCTGTCAAGTACTTTTTGAGGTTTCACTTCTACTCATTTCAATTTCTTTAATTTTCTTTCTATTGTATGCATGATTATGTTTTGATCGTAACTCAGTAATTGATTTAGAAGTACTAGAACTGAGTTTTCTATAACAAAACCTTTAATTTGGTTACATGAACATTATTTCTGCTCAAAATGTAAAGAAGATTAATATAAAATGATTTGATATGTTATTAACTATATTTTGTGTTAAAATTTCAATTTGGATTATCTAAGAATCTCTATTTGAACCTGCAAATTAATATTCATGTCAATTGAAGAAATTGGTTGTTATTTCATCCAATATGGGCTGGTAGACACTGGAATACAAATTTAAACGGGGATTGAACTACTGTTGCTCTATGATTTAAAATCATTTTCTTTTGTTCCGTTACTTTTCAATTTAATATAGTCATCCGAAATTAAGTTTCCTTCTGCAATTATGTTACAACCTTCCTATGTTATTTCAAGATTGATGTGGCTTTTTAATCGGATCCGAAATAGACAAAATGATGGTAAATTTTTATAAGTTATGCCTAATTCATTAGTGCATTATTATTGTAAGTAGCCGACTGCTGTTATATATAGTTAATTTTGTTTTTCCTTTTTCTATCTATACGGGCTACTTAGAGATGCAGATGAAGCTTTCAAAATTTAGATTTTGTACAGGAAACCAATCAATTTTGACTATTACCAACTACAGACATTAATTTAGTGATGCTCACTGGAGTTTAATTTTCGTTCTCCGCCTTTATTTATACATCTATAATCCGATACCATGATTTTTTTTCCCTGACAACTTTTTACTTTGGTGACATGATGACAGGAGATCATTTTTAAATTGTACCTTTTTCATTGTTTATGCTTCATGTTCAAAACAGCTATGTATGCTCTGAATGCTATTCTTTTGAATATGCAAAGACAAGAGAATGCTGAACTTTTTTTCCTATATTTACTTTTCTTGAGTTATTATTCTGATTTTTCCTGCGGACTAATACTACTACATTGTACATTTTGCAAGGAAGAAAATGCTAAAGAAAAAACTTGTAAAAATAATGGATAGGTTATGTTCTGTTTGAAACTCGATTACTTATTATTTTTTCAATGAATTTTGATTAAAAAATAAACGGAAAGTATATGGTGAATTCTGGAATAGACGACGAGTTAGCAAAACATTTAATTATGGCTATGTTTATCTTGTTGTGCCACGTTACAATGATGAGTCAGCAAAACATTTAATTATGGCTATGTTTATCCTACTGTGCCACGTCACAATGACACAGCCATATTTCACTTACCCAGAATAATGTATTTTACCTTTACATTTACTAGTATATATAACAGGCCTTTCTGTTCTATCCTGTATCAATCAAAAAAAAAACAATTTCTTATTGAATAAAATGACAAGCTTTATAATTCTTCCAACTATAGTTCCTCCTTCCCATCTGAATCTTCAGCTTTGTTAACTTGATATCGGAGCCAGCAATAGCCTAACGGCTACAACAATTCAAGTTGATTGAAATCAAGAAAGAACCATCTGGAATATCCCATCATACAATTCTCGAAAATCCCCAATTCAAAAGGCATCAAAATTTCTCAACACTTACCTGCGTTTCGTGGATTCAGATCTGTGATCTATAATCATGTCTGAAGAGAACTCTGCTACTTCCAACATCAATGCTACCATGCCATCTGCCGAACAACTGATCAAAACAATCATCAGCCCACAAAGCCAATTAATCAACATTCAACTTGAAGAAACCAATTATTTATTGTGGAAACTTCAAGTAGAAAGTGCCATGCAAGATTACGGACTGGAAGGCTACTTATATGGCATGCTATCAACTCCAGCAAGATATATAACTGATAAAGAAAACAGAGTCATTAGCAACGACGAGTATACAAAATATCATAGACAGGAAAGACTCATCAGTGCATGGCTGTTGTCATCCATCAGTCCAAGCCTACTATCTCAAGTCATAGGCTGTAAAACATCCAGTGATAAATGGCTAACCATAGAGAAAGTGTTCAACTCACAATCAGCTGCAAAATCACTATTTTATAAAAGACAACTACAAAACTGTAGAAAAGAAAATCTAAGTATGAGAGAATACATATCCAAAGTTAAAAATATCTGCGATATGTTAAAGGCTGTTGGCAGCAACATAGAAGAATCTGAACATGTACTGTCATTACTAAATGGACTGGGAGACGAATATGAAGCCGTAGTAGCCGTCATAACATCACAAAAGGCAACACCGCCACTGGACGATGTCTGTGCTATACTACCCTCTCAAGAAGCAAGGATCAACGACAAAAAGCCATCAGAAAGTGAATACTCACTGAACTTCACTACTAGTAACAGAGGGAAAAATCAAAGTAATAGGTACAACCACACTGGTCAAAGAGGTGGTTACAATAACACTAGTCAAAGAGGTGGTTACTCTAATCGTGGACAAGGACGTGGCAGGTGTAGCCCTAACAACAGACCTAAATGTCAAATTTGCGAGAAAATTGGACACACTGCGGTGAAGTGCTACTTTCGATTTAACTCAAACCATGCACCAAATCAAGGTAACAACAGTCAAAGAGGAAGCAATCCTAATGTCAACATGGTTGTGTCTCAAACAGAAGGGATAAATCAAAACAATAACAACAGAGCTTATAGTCAAAATGACAAAGCCAAAGGAGAATACATTCAAGACGACAACTGGTATCCAGACTTGGGAGCAACAAATCACATCACTAGCAACTTGGAAAATCTTAATCTCGGAAACAAGGTGTATCGAGGTAATCAAACTATAAGCTTGGGTAATGGTAAGTGCGTAAAAATTTCTCACATAGGAAATGCTATAATTAATGGTAAAAAACAACTATATTTAAATAACCTACTTAGGGTACTCAATATTAAGAAAAATATGATAAGCATATCACAATTTGCAAAGGATAACAATGTTTACTTTGAATTCTTCCCGAAATATTGCTTAGTCAGGGACATACTGTCTAAGGAAATTTTATTGCAGGGGAATACTATTAATGGACTGTATCAGTTTAAAGTTGATGGTCAACAAAACAATACTAAAGAGAAAAGCTGCTACAATTCTGTCATGCTATTTGAAGAAAATAATAAAAGTATTTTTGATAAATGGCATTACAAATTGGGTCATGCTAGTGTAAATGTAGTCAAAACAGTTCTTAGGAATAATAAAATTGCCTTTGATGATATATCATATCCCTACATTTGCACTTATTGTCAAATGGGAAAAAGCCACAAACTACCGTTTACAAACTCTTTAACTAACTACACACAACCATTTGAATTAATAGCTACTGATCTATGGGGACCTGCCCCTGCTTGCACCGACTTTAACTACAAGTATTACATTTCATTTGTGGATGCTTGCACTAGGTACACCTAAATTTACTTCCTAAAAGCAAAATCTGGCACTTATGCTACTGTTGTTAATTTTTCTAATATGGTTGAAAATAAGTTCAATACCAAAATTAAAGTGTTGCAATCTGATGGTGGCTCTGAGTATAAGAACCTAAGTGATTTTTTCAAAACTAAGGGAATTATACACAGAACCACTTTCCCCTACACATCTGAACAAAATGGCTTAGTAGAAAGGAAACACAGACACATCGTGGAGACTGGACTAACTTTATTGGCTCATGCATCGCTACCACTAAAATTTTGGTCAGAAACTTTCAACACTGCCGTATACTTAATAAATAGAATGCCTACAACAGTGTTGAAAGACTTTAGTCCCATTGAAAAACTATATCACATCAAACCAGACTACCAAAGTCTTAAAACTTTCGGATGTTTGTGTTTCCCATACTTAAGACCATACAACACAAATAAATTAAATTTCAAATCCAAACCATGTACATTTATTGGATATGCTACAAAGAAAAAAGGATACAGGTGTATAAATGAAAATTGCAGAATTTTCATCAGTAGACATGTGGTATTTAATGAAGAGGTATTTCTATATAAGAGTTCAGACATCAAAACCAGAAATAAAGCAATCACAGGTAAGAGTAGCATAACTGGCATACCATACTATACAGACTCTCTAGCAGGTACTAACAAAGCAGTGGCTGTTGAGGGCAATCGAAACTGCACTACCGGATCAGTTACACCCAATACCAGCATTAAGAGCCAATCAGCCTCCCCAACTACTCACCTGAAAGACAACAACAACAAGAAAATGAGAGCCAAAACATTGAAAGCGACATCAGAAGTACAACCAACAACAATATACCAGCAACCACAGTCAATCAAGAAAGCCAATCAGAAACAAAATCATCAACAAATATTGGGCACCTGATGATAACCAGGGCTAAAAGTGGTATTTTTAAACCAAAATTGCTCGTAGCAACTATCAACTCAGATGAACCAGTTACATACCAGCAAGCTGCACAATATAAAAACTGGAGAGAAGCTATGGACGAAGAGTATAAAGCTCTGGTGAATATTCAAACATGGGAACTTGTTCAACTACCAACCAACAAAAATTTAATTGGATGTAGATGGACATATAGAACAAAAAGAAATTGAGATGGATCTGTTCAAAGATATAAAGCAAGGTTGGTAGTTAAAGGATATACACAAGAATATGGATTTGACTACAATGAAACATTTTCACCTGTAGTCAAACCAGCTACCATAAGACTAATTCTCACTATTGCTCTCACCAAACAATGGAATATAAAGCACTTAAATGTCAACAATGCATTTCTCAATGGAGTGTTACAAGAGGAAATCTACATGCAACAACCAGAGGGCTACATACAGAATCCAAATTATGTATGCAAACTGAAGAAAGCAATTTATGGTCTAAAACAAGCTCCTAGAGTATGGTTCGACAAATTAAAATCAACTCTAGTGACATAGGGATATCGGCAAACTAGATCTGACACTTCATTATTCCTCAAATCAAGTAATTACTATACAACATATGTACTATTATATGCTGACGACTTAATAGTAACAGGGAACAATGAAGGTGAGCTAAAGCAACTGACTCAGTATCTAAATGAGCAATTTTCAATAAAAGATCTCGGCAGTCTATCATATTTTCTAGGAATAGAAGCCCAAAGAAGATCAAAAACAGAAATGGTTCTCAGCCAAAAGAAGTACATAACTGAACTCCTGATAAAGACTGATATGCATGAAGCAAAACCTCAACCAACACCCATGATATTTTGTCAGCATCTCTCTAAAAACAGGGGAGAATCTATAAATAATATAAAGCAGTACAGAAGTGTTGTGGGAGCATTGCAATATGCTACCATAACACAACCAGACATTTCATTCAGTGTTAACAAAGTTTCACAATTTTTGCAGGATCCAAGGGACGAACACTGGAAAGCAGTAAAGCGAATACTAAGATATTTAAAGGGGACTATATAATATGGCTTAACAATAAAAGGAGGAAAAGACTTAAATATCACAGGATTCACTGGCTTAGACTGGGCAGCAGATCCCGATGACAGAAGATCAGTAACAGGGTACTGTATCTATATAGGGGACAATCTAATATCATGGACATTGAAAAAGCAACCAACAATTTCAAAATCTAGTGCGGAAGCAGAGTACAGAAGCATTGCCAGCGCTACACCAGAAATAATATGGTTGCAATCAATATTAAAGGAGCTAAATCTATTAAACAATCAAAAAGCAACAATATGGTGTGATAATCAAAGCTCGATATACATGACAGCTAATCCTATTCAGCACGCACGAACTAAACACATAGAAATCGACATTCAATTCATTCGAGAGCAAGTAAAGAAGGGAAAGCTACAAGTAAATTACATACCGTTTTACCATCAAAAAGCCGACATACTTACCAAGGCTCTCTCAGCTAAAAACTTTGCTAGACTACGCGACGCCCTGAACATCAGGCTAATCGACACAAAATCAACGTCGAGTGAAGCTAACCAGCAACCAGAACTTCAAATCGACGGCTCGAAGATAAATATTAAAGGTACAGCTCGAATGACAAGAGAGGAAGACTCAATTGAGGCTCACAGTTCAGATCCAGCACACTTAAATCAAGTACGAAGTGAATGGAGAAAAGATCAGAAACAAACTATGATTCGACATGGCCAACCCTAGATTTGAAGGGGGGAAATAAAAGGAAAGTGTATGGTGAATTCTGGAATAGACGACGAGTCAGCAAAACATTTAATTATGGCTATGTTTATCCTGCTATGCCACGTCACAATGACGAGTCAGCAAAACATTTAATTATGGCTATGTTTATCCTACTGTGCCACGTCACAATGACACAACCATATTTCACTTACCCAGAATAATGTATTTTACCGTTACATTTACTAGTATATATAACAGGTCTTTCTGTTCTCTCCTATATCAATCAAAAAAAAAAACAATTTCTTATTGAATAAAATGACAAGCTTTATAATTCTTCCAACTGTAGTTCCTCCTTCCCATCTGAATATTCAACTTTGTTAACTTTAAATGTTACGAATGTTTTGAGCCTTATAAGTATAATCTACATTGAAATTATTTACTTATTATGTTATGGTTTTTATGTCTTATGCAAGGTGATTCACCTATATATAAATTATCATTTTTGTTGATGAGTTCTCTTTGTGTATATACTTGAATTGGCCGCCATGTATGTTTGCAGAACCATGACATTGACGGGATTAAGCTGGAAGGAGAGTCAATGGCTATCACATAATGCGACACCTTAAAAGAATCTGATTTTGAGTTTACACATGTTTTCATTTGAGTTGAAGGTAACCTACCAGAACTGCATTAATCTTAATATGTTGAGTGGCATTTAGTTTGAAGATCACAACTGTTTTCTCAAATAAATTGTTATATGTTATTTGGAAGTTTTGTTTGGGAACATTGCTATTGATTTGGCATGCATGCATATTACGCTGCAAATCATACAATTTATGTTAACGTTTTATTAATAATGATATAAATAATGAAACAGAATAATAGTCCAAGTTACTACATTGTTGTTTATATTGTAAATTCTAGGCCATATAGCTTTTGAAAATTTTCTTTTTACATTATTTTAATAAAATCAGATGCCATAAGTGTCAACTATTCACTTTATATATTTCATTTTGATTTTTTGCTCCTACCATATTTGGATGTCAACATACATTAGAATTATCCACAACCGTAATCATTTTTAGACTCCAACCAATGCTAATCGTAAAACATATTTAAGAGCAATTCAGGTATCACCTGATAGTACAAAACAATTCATGTATTCATATGTTATATGCATGATTTTACAGTTATTTATAATATGTAAAGGGTGCATACGGATATTTCCTTCTTTCATCAAACTTTCTATTACTGAAGAATTGCCTTATGCTTATTTTAATTAACATAGAAGTATATTTTATCCTAACTAATTTTGCTTACCATTTTCAAACCTACATATATGTTATCCTTAACAAATTGGTATGGTAAGCATGTTAAAATTA